>JASPKZ010000841.1:0-446602 GCA_030220185.1 Diploptera punctata | reverse complement strand
GCTTAGAGTATATATTATTTCGTTATTTGCTTATAAAATGTTAGGCGAGTTGTAAAGAGTAATTCATTATGGATAATGATTTTATCATTTTGGTTTCATTCAAAAATGATCTGCTGGACTTAGTTTACTTATGCTCTGAACTTTGAGTTATAGCCAAACACGGAAAAAGATTTAAAATAACGTTCTTTAGTTATAACCAAGCGGAGGGATATACAAATGACCGCTCTTTAGATCGTAGAAAAGGTTTCAAAATGAGCGCCTTTTTTGGTGTTTGGCGGTCCGAAAACACGCGATTATTTTAAGTTTCTGGGTTGAATATCGTCGGATCCCGATATTTGGATGTAATTAGAATGCCAACAGCAGGATGTATTCTGTGTTTTCGACCAAGGTAAATATTCATAATATATGCATTGTACATTGTAATTTCCGGGCTCATTCTATTTTAGTAGAAAAAATCCTTATTATTACATCAATAGTATTCGGGGGGGGTTACCGCGTTCGGTCCCGGTGGCGACCACAACTATACTTTTTTTTCTGTTTTCGTCAATATTAAGGGCAATGTTTGAGACTAGTTTTGGGGAGGCCCTCGTTCAAGTGTTGGAGCCGACCACCTTACGCGTTTTTTTCTTTTTTTTTCATGTTCAAAAGGTAAGTTTTTGAGACTGTATCCCATTAGGTCCGAGTTCAAGCCCCGTTCCGACCTAAATGACTTTTTTTTTTTTTCTTCCCACAATCGTCACCTGAGTTGAGATTGTATTCTGAGTTCGGGGGTTCAGCTCAACCTGATTTTTTTCAGTAAGACAGCGTTTTGAGGCTTGTTTCGGGAGTTCCGAGTTCAAGCCCCGTTGCTGACGTTACATTACAGGTTTTTCTCAATTGTCAAGACAAATGCGGGTTTTTAAAACCAAACTAATTTATAATTCGTAGTAGGCGTGGCATATATAATACCTAGTTAGTATATATGAGCTGCCGTTACATGTCGTTAAGGCCATTGTTACAAGCGGACCGTCGGGGTTGATTCCCAGTGGGGGTCCCAAACTCTCCCTGCGCCATGCTCCTGGGATTGACTCAGCCTCTAAGGAAATAGTACCAGAGTTTGTTCTGGATGTAGAGTACTGGCCGTCAACCAGGGTTGACAACCCAAAGGCCTGTATAGGAGCATTTGTGTGTGTGTGATGTGTGTGAGACATATATAGGGCCTTATATAGTAGATTTTTGGCGGATATTAGTAGGATTAGAAGGGTTTCTTGGTGTTTTTCTACACATGGATTAAAGGTTGGCCTTGGCACTGATTCCGAAGTTTTAACATAGGTCACCACATGCCATTATCAAAGAATTATGAAAACGGCCCCCCAACAGTAGATACCTTTCCTAGATGTTCCATAGTATATTCATATAATCAGTAATCTATGTAGGGCCTATTTCTTCTGCTTTACATGGTATTTTGTAAATTTTTAAACATTTTCGGACAATACTATATAAACATTTTACAATTTCTACATTATTTATTCATTTACGAGAAACCGATAACTAGGGGCTACAACATTTTGAACAATATTGTGATACGCATTGCTATCATCTCTCTCTTTAAAATGTGCCACCTTAATAACTCAAACCTATTATGTTAGGTTGGTGTTAGAGTACAGTTTCAGAAATAATGTAACAACAACTCATGGCACTACGAAACCGTGGGTTCATGGCCGCACGGACATAAGCTCTCCATTTTTATTGTATTTTTAATTTTCCCCCTATCCCGAGCCAATGTTTTCCAATCATCCCCTGTATAATCTACTTCCCTTTAAATCATAGTAGTTATTCTCCCAACCCTTCATTATTGGTCACCAAATGGGCGTTTTCCTACAAGAATCTTCCTGCCAACATCTTTCATTCCCCATTCGTGCCACATGTCATGCCCATCGCGTCTAAGAATTTAACTGTTCTCGTAATCTGCTTCCTGTAAAGGACCATGTATTCACGTTATTCAGTCTTTCGCCATCACCTGTTGTTCATCTCTCTTTGGTCCAAACATTTTCCTAAGAACTATTCTCAAATACTCCGTAATCTCCTTTCCTGCCTTAATAGAGTCCATGTTTCGCATCCATATAATATAACTGGTAGAATAATAGTTTTATATATTTTCAGTTTAAGTTTTTTGAAAGAGTTGCGGCATAGTCTATGCAATGCATAATAGCCACGTATTCCCAGAATTGAGAGCCATGTTTAATTTGCTTGTGGCATCACATTCCTATTTGTGATATTGTTCCTAGTATTTGAATTCAGCCACCTTCCGCAAAATTTTCTCGTTTGTCATTAGCTGTCATTTCATACATTAATATATTTTTGTGTGTGACCATATGTTTAGTTTCATTGAATTTACTTCCCAAGTCCCAATGTCTTAGTGTTACTCAGAGGTGTGTGAGTGTTTGCCTTTAGTATCTCCTCGCTATCGGCCAGTAAACATCATCAGAATAAATACATGCAATTTATTTTGTAGTTAGGAGGGAGAAGTTGCTGTACATTACATTATTATAAAACATTTGGGAATTTATTTCGAAGGTTGGTCATCCCAATTTTCAACCGTCACATGCTGCAATCTAGTGACAGCTCTATAAACTTTTGTAGGATATCACAGATATGTGGTTCCAACTTAGTGATAAGTATGTTAACTCGTGTGCATATTGCACTGTATTCTGTAGGACTTAGAGAAAATATATTAGGGAAACTAGTTTTTCCAAGAAAGCTTTCGGCTCAACTGCACTTCTACTAGCGCTGGATTTTTCAGTTTTATATGTTTGGTAAACTATAGATATTCTTCTGTATTTACTAACATTATTTGATATTTTAAACTTTTTCAAACCATTATTATACTTAGACATTTTGAAGTATTTATTTAATATGCAGCACATATTATGACACTGTAGACATATGTGATGTTAACTGTATTTTCCATGAGTATTTAATTAGTCTGATTTTTCTATCGCGTTTTTGATTACGCTGGTTGGATCAGCGTTAGTGAGTTGTTCAGTAAGTTCACCATTTTACATAACGTTGGTAATTTTCTATTTAATGTTTTTTTAATAGATTGAGGATTTATGCAAATATGCTTTTTAAATTGATGTAAAGTACAGTTATCCCACAACGACCCGGAGTCCCTTGGGTAGTAGGGTTTAGGGCTCCCACTTTTTCTAGACAATCGCATTTGTCAGCGGGTTGTCAGCCCTGCGTGACGGCCGCCTTTACCCCAGAATAGCGTCTGGTACTCATTTCGTTAGCGGCTGAGTCGGACCCCAGGGCCATAGTGCCGCCGAGCGTTTGGGTCAGTTTAAAAATCCTGACCCCAACGGGACTTGAACCCTCGCCCTCCTGCTTGTAGCTCATGCCTAACCACTACGCATTCAATAGCGACAGATAGTAATCGAGGTTCATAAATTGATATGTGGTTCGATTGTGGGTTTATCGCTGGCTCTATAAACTCTGGCACATGCACTCTGTTGTTTCTATAGGACTTTGAAAATATTTCATGCTAGTTTAAGTGGCAGTTCAATTTTTCCAACCTTTCTTAATCATACATACATATATATATATATGTATGTGATGTGTGTGTGTGTGTGTGTCATATGTAGCTAGTTTGAGATACGATGCCTTGGTGAAGAGCTACGGTACATATGGCTGGTATAAATCCCCATGAAGGGAAAACATTCTCTCATAAATTTCCAGTGCCCACTCAACATAACGAGGAATGTGGTGCTCTGTTCAGGTTAAGAAAACCAACCAATAACGGCTGGGAAGTCATCCACTTTGTAAATTACATGTAAATATATATATATATATACCTATACATTCTAGCTAATACATGGCATGCATTGCTATGCCTAAATAAATGAAATCCATCCATAGTAATTCCTACCCAAAGGCAGGTCCTTCACTGCCAATCATAGCATTTTCATGCTATGCTTGCAGCTTTACTAGGAATTGTAGGTGTGGTAGCTTCCCATTGCGTTTCCACACTGGTGGATCATGATGATGGCCATATGATTTTCGGGACCGTTTTGGGCCTTAGAGTTTTCCTGACATTTGACTTACAGGTGAGGAAAAACCCCGATAAAAACCTCACCCAGAAAAACTTCCTGGACTGGGATCAAACCGGGCCTGCTGCGTGACAAGGCAGCACGCTACCTCAAGACCACAGCGGTGGACATAAAGGAAATATGAAGGTTAATTAAATTGTATGACATATGCTGAAATGAACCAAACATGACGGTTACCAGTCCGTTTTAATTTTGGATTTCAGGTAAATGTGCACTTCTAATTGTCAGATTTTGCTAATTTTTTTGATAATACCTACCTCGGTTTATTTTAATATGTTATACTGAGTTTTTTTTGATACATTGAAAATTGTTACTGCTAGAGCAATTTTAAAATTTTATTTCAGGTAAATTCATACACTTGTTTTAGAAGATCCAATTGTGAATCTAAAACCTACAGGGACCCACTTTTCCCATTAAAATAATATCTTAGTTGAACTTTTATAAGAAATATCACTATGAGGTTTAATTTAAATTTTAAGATAAATTCTTTACGTCTCACCTCACTTCCTGTTTTCTAATTAGTAGTTACATGACTTATATTTAACTTTTATAGGAATTAATCACTATGAGGTTTAATTTATGGAGAAATTAAGTGTTTCTTCTTCTACCTCTCCTCATATAAATCTTCTAAGTTGATCGCGATTTCGAGACCATAACTGTCTCATCATCAGAACTTTGTTGGCGACTGGTGTTATGTTAGTCGGAAGAAATTCTTCTTTCCCTCTGTTGGTGGACCGATGAACCTCTGGATCAGGTCAAAAATTTGCAGGAATTTCGAAGTTCATAAGTTTTCCTTTGTTTTTCTGAATGTGGATCTTTTCCCAAACCGTGAGTTCCTTTTGTTTGTCTATTTGTTTAATTAGACTGACTTTTGATTCAATTAAATGTTTTTCAGACCAAGCATGAGCAGCTACTGCTGACTTTTCCACTTCTCTATTTTTGATGTTTCTAAGATGTTCTTTCATCCTTGTTTCCAAATTTCTTTTTGTTTTTCAATATAAATTTTGTCACAAATTTTGGAAAATTTATATTGGAAAAATGAAAAGAAATTTGAAAACAAGGGCGAAAGAACATCATAGAAACATCAAAAATGGAGAAGTGGAAAAGTCAGCAGTAGCTGCTCATGCTTGGTCTGAAAAATATTTAATTGAATCAAAAGTCAGTCTAATTAAATAAATAGACAAACAAAAGGAACTCGCGGTTTGGGAAAAGATCCACATTCAGAAAAACAAAGGAAAACTTATGAACTTCGAAATTCCTGCAAATTTTGACCTGATCCAGAGGTTCATCGGTCCACCAACAGAGGGAAGAAGAAGAGTTTCTTCCAATCGACGTAACATCAGTCGCCAACAAAGTTCTGATGATGAGACAGTTATAGTCTCGAAATCGCGATCAACTTAGAAGGTTTATGTAAGGAGAGGTAAGAAACATTTAATTTCTCCAGTTACATGATTGATGTTCTGATGTCCAGGAGCACTGCTTCTAACTCTATCTGTTGGTGGGCCGATGAACCTCGCAATCAAATCAACTTTCCAGGAATTTCAAAATTCATTAAATTTTCTTATTTCTTTGAAAAGTAAGAAAAATTATGAAAGAAAAAATCCTAAATTGTTTTCTTAGTTTTTTAAACTAAAAAAAGAAGAAATATTAAAAATTAATTAATTTTTCTTAATATTTTGAAAAACTAAGAAAGAAAAATTAATTCATTTTGAAATTCCCATGGAAGTTGATTGGGAGGTACATCGGTCCAACAACAGATGGAGTAAGAAACATGCTCCTGGACAAAAGAACATCAGTTGTATAACTACTGAAGATGTAACCACTAAGTATACGAAACCTGTCTAAATAGAAGACAGGATATGAGGTGATGTGTAAACAATTTTATTTATATTTTAGTACTTTAGTTGCCTACTAGGTGTCTCTTAAGAGGCGATGTCCTAAACACATTTCACTCATTAGGATCTTTAGGAAATAAGTGTAACTAAATGTCTATGTAGGACTCTTGTCCCCACATGGGATTACGGGTGCAGATTTTGACCAACATTCACTAGGAGCAGAGAAAATAGTTTTATTAATTAAATAAAAATAAAATGTAGTTTTATTTGATTTTCATATTTATTATATAGTTCAGTGATAGCTATTTCAGTACACTGTACCTTCTTCAGACAAGTTAACAAATTATGAATTGTGTTTCAACTGATTAAGCAACAATACAACAATATTTATATAATTTTTTTAATTTAACAAAGGTGATTCATTCAAATCAAGTTGAGAATTTAACAGTTTGTTACTACTTTTCAATTTATTTATTTCTACAGCCTACAAAAGATCTAACTTCTTACCCTTATCACAAACATGTAAAATTTCAAAATTTTACATGTTTCAAAATTTGGATCAAAACAATTTAATCATTGTTTCGATCCAAATTTTGAAATTTTACATGTTTGTGATAAGGGTAAGAAGTTAGATCTTATGGAGCTGTAGAAATAAATAAATTGAAACGTAGTAACAAACTGTTAAATTCTCAACTTGATTTGAATGAATCGTCTTTGTTAAATTAAAAAATTTAAATAAATATTGTTTATGTTGCTAGATCAGTTGGAACACAATTCATAATTTATTACATGTCTGAAGAAGGTACAGTGTACCAAAACAGCTGTCACTGAATTATATAATAAATATGAAAATCAAATAAAACTACATTTTATTTTTATTTAATTAATAAATATGGATTTTCATCAAGTAAACACCAACTCAATTGATTAAATAAAATTTTAATTTGATGTACTTTTTACAAAGAATACAAGGAAATCACTAATTGAACAGTTGCCCCGAAAAGAGATCTAACCCACAAAAATTCGAAAGTTGAGTTTTCAGTGGATAAATTATCTATCCGGAAGTATCATGGCATGGTGCATGTAAAACTATCTACTCTCTTTTCCAAACCTGTTTTATTTATTTTTAAAAGTTGTCTCTCAAGCGAGTAGTTATCTATATGTAACAAAATGGCGGAAGCACTTAATCAAATCATGAGTATCAGTGCAGAAAAACAATTATTGCACATGTGCAAATTCATTCCACCACAGTTCCATGAATTCTAATCAGAATCTTAGAAAAATTGAGTGAAAATAAGACACAAAGAATATAATGAAATAAAACATTAAATGGAAAATGAATACTGAAAACTGATTAAGTTAGAAATTTTTCTAACTGAATCAGTGTTCAATATGTATTTTCTATTTCTTATTGTAGCATTTTTAGTTAAATATGTGTTAGATCATTTTTCTGCCCTGTAGAGATAGGTCATTTTTACACTAAATGCTATATTAAATTAATATTTAGTTATTAGTATGTTATTTTGCATTAAAATTGGCTGTATAGGATTCCAATAGGATGAGAGATTAAAATGTATATGATGTGATAAAGGTAATAGCCTCAAAATGAACATTATACTTTTTTTTTGCCCAACAATTTGTGGGTCAGGTCTCTTCTCAGAGCATGTATACAATTTGTTAATTAAATAAAAATAAAACTTAGTTTTATTTGATTTTCATATTTATTAAGATATATTTAGTGACAGCTGTTTTGGTACACTGTACCTTCTTCAGACATGTTAACAAATTATGAATTGTGTTATTATAGTACATATCAACTGATCTAAGCAACAATACAACAATAATTTATTTAATTTTTTTAATTTAACACATTTTTTTTAATTTAACAAAAATTTTTTAATGTAACAAAAATTTAAAATTTTTTAAAAATTGTTGTATTGTTGCTTAGATCAGTTGATATGTACTATAATAACACAATTCATAATTTAACATGTCTGAAGGAGGTACAGTGTACCAAAACAGCTGTCACTAAATGTATCTTAATAAATATGAAAATCAAATAATACTAAGTTTTATTTTTATTTATTTAATAAATATGAATTTTCATGAAGTAAACACCAACTCAATTGATTGTACAATTTGTGCCTTTAATGGTTCAATATGTTGTTATAATGTATGCATTTCTTTGTTTGCAGGTCTGGTGTAGATAGCTAGTCTTAGAGGCAGTTAGGAGCCCCTTTTAAGGGGTGAAAACGGTCTTGGTTCTGACCGAGGCCATGTAGCAGCCTTCCATCGTTGGAAAACAACAAACATCGTGGGAGATATCCTCATCTAAGAGTAGGACAAAAGAGAACAAAAAACCACAGACAACCATGCACAGCAGTACATTGCGCGTACGAGTGTCAGTGCTTCTGGTTTAATGCTGCTAATGCCCAGGTTAAAACAGAGCTAAACTAAATCCAGATTACGGAATGAAATAATTCTGTTTTCTGGATCTACAATTTGGCTGGTCTGGTACTTGCAGACCTCGCTGACACTCAGGGAAAAAGATCTGAGCACTGAACGAGTACTGACATAGCAAAGGGTGTTCCCCCCTGACGCTACGTCTCTGCGAGTATGGTGCTAGGAGCTTCGTAGATATGATGTTGCAAGCATCTGGTCTGCGCACTAAACAGCACTGATGAAGTCCAGGCAAGTCCCCCCCTGAACTACATCTCTGCGCACCTGCTGCTATGATCATTGAAATGATGCTGCAACCATCATGATCTGTGCACAGACCAGGACAGATGTAGTCCACCAGGTAAGACCCCACCTGACCCACGTCTCTCCTGATCTGCTGCACAGATCTTTTTTTTTTTATGATATTGCATTTCAGGCATCATTTGTTGGCCAGAGTGTTTTTAGGTAGGGTTTACATTTAAGAAGTCGACAATGATGCTGGCTATATCACTCTTATCTGTGCTTATGTGCAGGGTAGTCTGTGGTTTCACAAGGCATGGCAACATTGCTATGTCTTGCATAAAAAGAGGACGATGCATTGTGCATCTTCCTCAAACCACATTCATATACTAATATGTTATTTGCTTTTTGTTTCAGGTCACCAGTTACTGCAGATCTACAAGAAGGATTAGACTGTCATTTATTTTGCTCAAAAACATGTCTCTCATAATTTGTTTCATTAATCGTATTTTTGTTTTTTTTTTACAGAATTCAAATTATGGCTCATCGGAGAACATCACTCCTCTTGGAAACATAGGGCTTTCATCAAAGCACACCACTGTACTCTGTTTCTTGCCAAATATCTAGCTTTATTCCAAAGTTTTCCTTGTTTAGTTTCTGTAGTTACAGTGCTGCACCATATAATTTTTGGTCTTCCGCTTTTTCTAGGCAATCCCTTGGATTCCTTTCCAGTGCTCTCTTCTGCACACTGTCTAGTTCTCTTTTGAGAGCGTGTTTAATCCATTTCCACTTGTGATATTTAATCATCATCCAGATGTCATTCTGTGATGTCATCTTCCATAATTCCTTGTTCGATGTGGTTTTTAACCACCAGACTCTCAAGATAAATCTGTCATCTGTTTATATGTACTTGTAATTTTCTATATAATGTGATTATACATTTTAAGTCTCACAGCCATATAGCAATATACACTTTTCGCATTGCTATTGAATTTTTAATTTAGTTCTAATTTAAATTTGTTTAGATCTCCATATGGGTAATGAATGGAGAATGCAGCTTTTGATTTTTTACTTCTAGTCTTAATATCTTCTCTGATAATCTTTTTTTTTATATCATGCTTCCTAAATTATGGACTTTGGCTATCTCTTCTATTTCATTACAATTGAGCTGCAATCACATTTCAGTTGCATTATTTTAGTTTTTTTTGTATATTCAGGCACAGTCCAGCTGTGCCTGCTGCCTTCTCCAAAACTCTTAATTTGCTTTCAATGCCAGAGAATTTGTGTGCCAATAAACGAATATCGACAGAATATTCTAGATCTTCAAGTCTACTGTTCAGATCTTCTTGAATCCTTCTACATCTTTGGCATTGTCATCTAAGACCAATATAAATAACAATTTGATAGCAAACAACCTTGTGTTACTGCCCTAGTGTGATGTAAAACATACATAGTTTCCATACATATTGTAGAATGCAGCCTTTCATGGCAGATATTCATGGCATTAGAAGATTCTGGGCTATAAAGCCATGGTGTTTCATGCATGGCAATGGAGGACATCTTCAGTGGAGAGTTCTTCTATGTTGTGTTCCATGGTCGGAAGCTCAGCCGTGTATGAGCGGCAGACTATTGGAACATGGTATTTATACTTGTACCTGTTTGTGAATGGCTGAATGAAGTCAAGCTGACTGGATGGCCATCTGATTTGTTTGTTTCTGAATCTTCATTATTAAGTGGGCTTATATGCCTGTTATTTAATTCATGATACCAGGCTTTAGCCACTTTTATACCTTCATCTTTTCTATTGAAATTGTCCTTGTGTTATAAATTTCTAAGTCCTCTCTGTATAGTCTATAGAAATAACGGGATGTTGTGGCTAAACCCAGAGCATCCTTGTACAATCTGATGTCCATTTTCCATAAAAATGTGCTCTGTTACAGCAACTTTTTCTGTTTCTTCTAGTCTGCAGTTTCTTCTATGATCTGACAAACATGTAGCTATGCTTCCTTTCATAGTTCCTATATATGTTTTGCTACAAGAACATGGAAGCAGATATACGCTGCAAGTGGAGATACAATGCTTTTAATAAGAGTAATAATCTTTTCTGACATTCCAATTTGTGTCAGATTTTTCCATATTTCTTGTCTTTTCATAGACAAAAGCTTCAACAAAGTCCACAAAGAGCTAAATATAAAGCACTTCTCCATTCTAAAAACTGCTCCATCATGATTCTGATTACATTTATAAAGTCAGTACATGATCTCTGAAGTTTAAAACCGAATTGTTTTCCACTAGCATCTTTTCAGTTGCCCCTTGTGAATTACTCTCAAAAACATTTTGCTTGGAGTTTATAGTAGCATAATGCCTCTCCAATCATTACAGATAGATGTATCTTCCATTTTGGGGATTTTTAACTATTTTCTCTCATTCTTGAGGAGTTTTGTTTTTCAGATTCCTCTATTTCTGTACCATTGAGCTGCAATCACATTTCAGTTGCATTTTTTACTCCATTATTTTGGTTTTTTATTTATTCAGTACATCCAGCTGTGGTTGCTGCCTTCTCCAGGTCTCTCAATTTTCTTTTCACATCAGAGAATCTGGATGCCAATAAATAAAGATCGCCAGCACATTCTAGATCTTCCAAGTCTACCATTTGTATCCCTCTACATCTTCAATTAAACTCATTTGACATTGTCATCTAAGACCAATATAAATAACATTGGAGACAGCAAAAACCACTCTGATAGGAAAAAAGATTCAGATAGTGTGATATACAATATACATAGCTTTCATACACATTGTAGAATGTAGCCTTTCACAGCAGATATTCATGGTATTAGAATATTCTGGGCTGTAAAGCCAGGGAGTTTCATCCTCCGCTATGGAGGGCATCATCGTGGCAAGTTCTTCTAAGTGGTGTTCCATGGTTGGAAGCTCAGCCGTGTATGAGCGGCAGACTATTGGAACATGGTATTTATATCTGTACCTGTTTCTGAATGGCTGAACAAAGTCGAAGCTGACTGGATGCCATTTGATTGGTTTGTTTCCATCTGTTCATTATTAAGTGGGCTTATATGCCTGTTATTTAATTCATGATACCAGGCTTTAGCCACTTTTATACCTTCATCTTTTCTATTGAAATTGTCCTTGTGTTATAAATTTCTAAGTCCTCTCTGTTAGTCTACAGAAATAATGGGATGTTGTGGCTAAACCCAGAGTATCCTTGTACAATCTGATGTCCATTTTCCACAAAAATGTGCTCTGTTACAGCCAATTTTTCTGTTTCTCCTAGTCTGCAGTTTCTTCTATGTTCTGACAAACATGTAGCTATGCTTCCTTTCATAGTTCCTATATAAGTTTTGTCACATGAACATGGAAGCAGACATATGCCGCAAGTGGAGATACATGATTTTAATAGAGTAATAATCTATTCTGAAATTCCAATTTGTGTCAGATTTTTCCATATTTCTTGTCTTTTCATAGACAAAAGCTTCAGCAAAGTCCACAAAAGCTAAATATAAAGGACTTCTCCAATCTAAAAACTGCTCCATCATGATTCTGATTATATTTATAAAGTCAGTACATGATCTCTGAACATGTAAAACTAGATTGTCTTCTACTTAGCAACTTTTCAGTTGCCACTTCTAAATGATTTAAGATTAATCTCGAAAACATTTTGCTTGGAGTTTATAGTAGCATAATGCCTCTCCAATTATTATGTGTAGATATATCTCCACTTTGGGGATTTTTAACTATTTTCTCTTGACCCCATTCTTTGAGGGTTTTTTCCAGATTCCTCCATATCTGTATGATGGAGCTGCAATCACATTTCAGCTGCATTATTTACTCTTATTATTTTTGTTTATTCAGGCACATCCAGCTATGGTTGCTGCCTTCTCCAGACCTCTCAATTTTCTTTTGATATCAGAGAATCTGGATGCCAATAAATAAACATCAGCATATTCTAGATCTTCAAAATCTACCATTTGGATCCCATTGAATCCCTCTACATCTTCAATTAAATTCATTTGATATCATCATCTAAGACCAGTATAAATAACAATGGTGACAGCAAACAACCTTC
Source organism: Diploptera punctata (assembly GCA_030220185.1). Classification (NCBI taxonomy): domain Eukaryota; kingdom Metazoa; phylum Arthropoda; class Insecta; order Blattodea; family Blaberidae; genus Diploptera; species Diploptera punctata. The sequence continues at coordinate 433,916 of JASPKZ010000841.1, read as the reverse complement.
TCTTACTCCACTCCGACAGATGAAAGATTCCGATAGTCTGTCCTGGTGTGATATATAACACACATAGTGTTCATACATACTGTAGAATGCAGCCTTTCATGGCCAGTATTCATGGTATTAGAAGATACCAGACTATAAAGCCATGGTCCGTAAGTGGTGTTTCACCCTTCGATAAGGAGGGCATCTTCAATGGCAAGTTCTCCTAAGTGGTGTTCCCTGGTCAGAACCTCAGCCGTGTTTGAGCGGCACACTGCTGGAACCTGGTATTTAAACTTGTAATGGTTTGTGAATGGCTGAACAAAGTCAAAGCTTACTGGATGGCCATCTGATTGGCTTGTTTCTATTCTTCATTATTAAGTGGGCTAATATGCCTGTTATTTAATTCATGATACCAGGCTTTAGCCACTTTTATAACTTCATCTTTTCAATTGAAAATGTCCTTGTGTTATAAATTTCTATTACTTCTCTGTATAGTCTATGGAAATAAGATGTTGTGGCTATAACCTGAGTATCCTCATACGGAATTCGATGTCCATCTTCCATAACAATGTGTTCTGCTACAGCAAATTTTTCTGTTTCTCCTAGTCTGCAGTTTCTTCTATGTTCTGACAAACATGTAGCTATGCTTCCTTTCATAGTTCCTATATATGTTTTGCTACAAGAACATGGAAGCAGATATACGCTGCAAGTGGAGATACAATGCTTTTAATAAGAGTAATAATCTTTTCTGACATTCCAATTTGTGTCAGATTTTTCCATATTTCTTGTCTTTTCATAGACAAAAGCTTCAACAAAGTCCACAAAAGCTAAATATAAAGCACTTCTCCATTCTAAAAACTGCTCCATCATGATTCTGATTACATTTATAAAGTCAGTACATGATCTCTGAAGTCTAAAACCGAATTGTTTTCCACTAGCATCTTTTCAGTTGCCCCTTGTGAATTACTCTCAAAAACATTTTGCTTGGAGTTTATAGTAGCATAATGCCTCTCCAATCATTACAGATAGATGTATCTCCCATTTTGGGGATTTTTAACTATTTTCTCTCATTCTTGAGGAGTTTTGTTTTTCAGATTCCTCCATTTCTGTACCATTGAGCTGCAATCACATTTCAGTTGCATTTTTTACTCCATTATTTTGGTTTTTTATTTATTCAGTACATCCAGCTGTGGTTGCTGCCTTCTCCAGGTCTCTCAATTTTCTTTTCATATCAGAGAATCTGAATGCCAATAAATAAAGATCGCCAGCACATTCTAGATCTTCCAAGTCTACCATTTGTATCCCTCTACATCTTCAATTAAACTCGTTTGACATTGTCATCTAAGACCAATATAAATATCATTGGAGACAGCAAAAACCACTCTGACAGGAAAAAGATTCAGATAGTGTGATACACAATATACATAGCTTTCATACACATTGTATAATGTAGCCTTTCACGGCAGATATTCATGGTATTCTGGGCTGTAAAGCCAGGGAGTTCCATCCTCCGCTATGGAGGGCATCTTCAGTGACAAGTTCTTCTAAGTGGTGTTCCATGGTCGGAAGCTCAGCTGTGTATGAGCGGCAGACTATTGGAACATGGTATTTATATCTGTACCTGTTTCTGAATGGCTGAAAAAGTCAAAGCTGACTGGATGCCATCTGATTGGTTTGTTTCCGTCTGTTCATTATTAAGTGGGCTTATATGCCTGTTATTTAATTCATGATACCAGGCTTTAGCCACTTTTATAACTTCATCTTTTCAATTGAAAATGTCCTTGTGTTATAAATTTCTATTACTTCTCTGTATAGTCTATGGAAATAAGATGTTGTGGCTATAACCTGAGTATCCTCATACAGAATTTGATGACCATCTTCCATAACAATGTGTTCTGCTACAGCCAATTTTTCTGTTTCTCCTAGTCTGCAGTTTCTTCTGTGTTTTGACAAACATGTAGCTATGCTTCTTTCATAGTTCCTATATATGTCTTGCCACAAGAACATGGAAGCAGATATACGCTACAAGTGGAGATACATGCTTTTAATAAGAGTAATAATCTATTCTGACATTCTAATTCATGTCAGCTTTTTCCATATTTCTTGTCTTTTCATAGACAAAAGCTTCAACAAAGTCCACAAAAGCTAAATATAAGAGACTTCTCCATTCTAAAAACTTCCATGATGATGCTGATAACATTTATAAGGTCAGTATAAGATCTCTGAAGTCTAAAACTGAATTGTTTTCTACTTAGCAACTTTTCAGTTGCCCCTTGTAAATGATTTAAGATATTCTCAAGGACATTTTGTTTGGAGTTAATGGCAGCATAATGCCTCTCCAAGTATTACATTTAGATGTATCTCCTTTTTTTTGGGGGGATTTTTAACTATTTCCTCTTTACTTCATTGTTGAAGAGGTTTTTTTTCAGATTCCTCCATTTCTGTATGATTGAGCTGCAATCACATTTCAGTTGCATTTCTTACTCCATAACTTTGCTTTTTCGTTTATTCAGGCACATTGAGCTGTGGTTGCTGCCTTCTCCAGATCTCTCAATTTTCTTTTGATATCAGAGAATCTGGATGCCAATAAATAAAGATTGTCATATTCTAGATCTTCCAAGTCTACCATTTAGGTCCCATTGAATCCCTCTACATTTTCAATTAAACTCATTTGACATCGTCATCTAAGACCAATATAAATAACAATGGAGACAGCAAACAACCTTGTCATACTCCACTCTGACAGGGAAAAGATTCAGAAGTTTGCCCTGGTCATATACAGCATACATAGTTTTTGTACATACTGTAGTATGCAGCCTTTCATGATATTAGAAGATTCTGGACTATAAAGCCATGGTGTTTCACCCTCTGCTATGAAGGGCATCTTCAGTGGCGAGTTCTTCTAAGTGGTGTTCCCTGCTCAGAAGCTCAGCTGTGTATGAGCGGCATACTATTGGAACATGGTATTTATACTTCTACTAGTTCGTGAATGGCTGAACAAAGTCAAAGCTGACTGGATGGCCATCTGATTGGGTTGTTTCTGTCTCTTCATTATTAAATTGGCGTATACGCCTGTTATTTAATTCATGATACCAGGCTTTAGCCAGTTTTATAACTTCATCTTTTCTATTTCCTTGTGTTTATAAATTTCTATGTCCTCTCTGTATAGTCTATGGAAATAAGATGTTGTGGCTATAACCTGAGTATCCTCATACAGAATTCGATGTCCATCTTCCATAAAAATGTGTTCTGCTACAGCCAATTTTTCTTTTTCTCCTAGTCTGCAGGTTCTTCTATGTTCTGACAAACATGTAGCTATGCTTCTTTCATAGTTCCTATATATGTTTTGCCACATGAACATGTAAGCAGATATACACCACAAGTGGAGATACATGCTTTTAATAAGAGTAATAATCTATTCTGACACTCTAATTCATGTCAGCTTTTTCCATATTTCTTGTCTTTTCATAGACAAAAGCTTCAACAAAGTCCACAAAAGCTAAATATAAGAGACTTCTCCATTCTAAAAACTTCCATGATGATTCTGATAACATTTATAAGGTCAGTATAAGATCCCTGAAGTCTAAAACTGAATTGTTTTCTACTTAGCAACTTTTCAGTTGCTCCTTGTAAATGATTTAAGATATTCTCAAGAACATTTTGTTTGGAGTTAATGGCAGCATAATGCCTCTCCAAGAATTACATTTAGATATATCTCCTTTTCGGTTTTTTTACTATTTTCTTTCTATAATTACAAAGAAATAAACATTATCTCAGTCAAAGCATAAATTTATTACGTCGACGTTTCATTCTTGAGGAGTTTTTCCAGATTTATCTATATTTTTCATAAAAATGTTTTCTGCCACAGCCAATGTTTCTGTTTCTTCTAGTCTGCATTTTCTTCTATGTTCTGACAAACATGTAGCTATGCTTCTTTCATAGTTCCTATATATGTTTTATCACATGAACATGTAAGCAGATATACACCGCAAGTGGAGATACATGCTTTTAATAAGAGTAATAATCTATTCTGACACATTAATTCGTGTCAGCTTTTTCCATATTTCTTGTCTTTTCATAGACAAAAGCTTCAACAAAGTCCACAAAAGCTAAACATAAGGGACTTCTCCATTCTAAAGACTGTTCCATGATGATTCTGATTGCATTTATAAAGTCAGTACATGATCTCTTAAGTCTTAAAGTGGATTATTTTCCACTTAGTAACTTTTCAGTTGCTCCTTGTAAATGATTCAAGATTATTTTAGAAATGATTTTGGTTTTAGTACTGATAGCAGTACAATGCCTCCCCAGTTATCATATATAGATTTATCTCCTTTTTGAGGATTTGACTATTATCCCTTATAATTTGTTTTGTTATTCATTTAATACATATAAATGGTGGATAAATTGAGAGAAATATACTCTCTCACTGGGGTTTGAACCCAGAACCTTTCACTTTCTATTATGCAAATTCTCTACCAACTGAGCTATCTGAGAAACTCCAATCTAAATGCAAATTTGCGGTCTTCATATTTATATTAAACTATCTGTTTTGATAAACTATTATTTGGCTTTCTTTGTACATGTTCAAACCATTTATATTTATTTCTGTATATTCTCTCGTTTATATTATACACTTGTAATTCATCTCTGATATCTTGACTTCTCTTTTGATCTCTTAAAGATACACCTGCAACGGATCTGAGAAATCTCATTTCTATTGTCTCAATTTTATGTTTATCAGAGATCGTTAAAGGCCAAGTCTCAGAGCAGTATGTTAACATTGGAACGGCTACTGTTTTGTAAAATTTCAATCAAGTTTCTCTTGTGGTTTTATTTCTCAAATATCTCCTCATTTTGTTTTATCTTTTCTTAAATTACATTTTACTCTTTGTTTTGGAATTATATTCCTTGTTAAAAAGATCTTTTTTTTGTTCCAGTTTTGAGAGAATTTATTCTTCAATTTTTTTCCATTTCTCAATTAAATTCTATGATTTTTTTGGAGATACAGGGTTTCCTGTTTCTCTATAACGTGGAATGTCTTCCCTAACTTCAACATACATGGGTTTTCCCAGATTTTTTCAATAGATTGATCTGGCTTTTCTTGTGATAATGTGAATTACATGTTTTGCAGTTTGAGAGAGAATTTTGTGTCAATCTTCTTGTCTTTCAATTTGTTTGTATTAAATTTTCTATTTATTACTTGGGTGCTATTTTTGTCATAATTTTCAACCTCAATTTTGCTACCATAAGATGGTAGTCACCTCTCTTATCTCGCACATCCATCAGCGAGAATCCAAACTTTTAACTAATGCAAAATTATTAATTATATTGTCTTGATCTCGGGAGACACCTATGATTTTTCTGACATCTTTTTGTATTTCAGATAATTAAAATTTCAACATAGATCTACAAATCTTTATCCATTACTAATATTTTTTCCTGTTCAGTGTTTACCCATTGTTGACTCTGTCTTCATTACAGTCGTCTAAATGGACTTTCATGTCCCCCATCACTCCTATAAAAAAAGTTTTAAATTACAGGTAACATCAGATTTGAAGACAAGAACGGGAGAGAAAACGACACAAATGAAGTGGCCATGAATGAAGAGCTAGAAGGAAGACACAGAACATGAAGTGGCCATGAATGAAGAGGCTGGGAAGAATACACTGAGAGGAATACAGAAGTAATGAAGAGGCTGGAAGGAATACACCAGCTGGAAGACATAGAACATGAAGTGGCCATGAATGAAGAGGCTACAAGGAAGACACAGAACATGAAGTGGCCATGAATGAAGAGGCTGGAAAAAATACACTGAGAGGAAGACGCAAGTAATGAAGAGGCTGGAAGGAATACACCAGTTGGAAGACACAGAACATGAAGAGGCCATAAATGAAGAGGCTACAAGGAAGACACAGAACATGAAGAGGCTGGAAAAAATACGCTGAGAGGAATATAGAAGTAATGAAGTGGCCATGAATGAAGAGGCTGGAAGGAATACACCAGGAGTAAGACATAGAAAAAACTGCTAATTTTGAAAAAAAAAGTACTCAAGAAAATATTTGGACCAATAGATATTAATGATCATTGAAGAATACAATGAAACAAAGAATTATACGACAAATACAATGAACTTGACCTTGTCACTTCTATTAAATTAAAGAAATTGGAATGGACTGGCCATATATAAAGACTCTCAGCAGACCGAGCACCAAAAAAAAAAGGTGCTACATCAAGTTTTATGGCAAATTGACAAATTGGAAGACCGAAAAAACATTGGGAGGATGATATTAAGGAAGATGCTGCAAACCTACTTAAGTGTCGCAACTGGAGGCTTGCTGCGCAAAATAGAAATGATTGGAGGCAGAAGTTAAGGGAGGCCAAAGCTCGAATTTGAGCCAATCAGCCATTGGATGGATGGATTGTTAACTGCAGAATGTTTCCTTTGGATGCAACAGAACCTTCTTCCAAGGTAAGTGTCTGAAGTCTAGAATGTGTTTAAAAATGTTGGGATTTCCAAGAGTATCTACATGCGATACAGTTTTATTGTCCTGTTTCAGATGTGTTGGTGCGGACACTTGATTAAAATTATTGGTGGTTGATAAAACATGAAATTGTTTGGAGGGTAGACACCAGGATAATGAGGTCAGGAAGGAGTATACTAGGACCCATGAGATCATGACAGCAGATTACAGGAGGAATTTACTCTTGATGCAGAATCTTTCCCTTGGATCTTGCAGAATTTTGTTCCAAGGTGATGTAAGTAGATTCATAAATAGAGTTTCTTCAAATATACTACTTTATAGAGCTAAGAGAGCACAGTGGTAGAGCATTGGTATAGGAAACGAAAGGTCCTAGTTTCAAACCCCAGTCTGAGCATATGAGTTTTCATTATATCCTCAGACTGGGGCTTGAATCCAGGACCTTTGGCTTTCTAGGCCAATACTCTGATTGAGCTACCTGAGCAAGTTCCAATCTAAATGTAAATCTTTCTCTTATATACGCACACCAACTGCTAAGAAACCTTTGCTTCTATCTTGCAAATGGCAGCTTTTTTTTTATTAATAAGATATTTATTTAGGAATTTTAAATTACATTATAAAGCCAATACGGCTTCTTTCAAAATTTTTGTTATTCATTTCATACATCTCAATGATGGATGGATATGATTTATCCATCAGTGAGATGTATGAAATGAATGATAAAAACATATGAGTTTTTATCACTTGCCTCATATTGTTCTTCTTATTTGACTATGAACTAGTTTTGGAACATATTTTCTGTTCCAGCCTCATCCTGTCACGACCGTTGTTCTGTCGTCTTGAAGAGCTGTCCTTCGCTCCTTCCATTGGCTGACTGAAAAACCTCAAAACCAGGTCATTCTCACCGGGAATTTCAAAGTTCATCAATTTCTTCTTTTTGCTCTTTTGAATGTAGATCTTTTCTCAAACAGTAAGTTCTTTTGGTTTTTCTATTTGTTTTAATAATTTAGCTTCTTTCTCGATAAGATGTTTTTCAGACCATGCATGGGCAGCCACTGCAGATTTTTCTACTTCTCCTTTTTTGACATTCCTGAGATTTCTCTTAGTTTTTCCTATGTAGAATTTTTCACATTCTTCAAATTCTACATAGGAAAAACTAAGAGAAATTTGAAAACTAGAGTGAAAGAACATCTCAGGAATGTTAAAAAAGGGGAAGTAGAAAAATCTGCAGTGGCTGCCCATGCATGATCTGAAAAACATCTTATCAAGAAAGAAGCTAAATTATTAAAACAAATAGAAAAACCAAAAGAACTTACTGTTTGGGAAAAGATCTACAGTCAAAAGAGCGAAAAGAAGAAATTGATGAACTTTGAAATTCCTGGTGAGAATGACCCGGTTTTGAGGTTTTTCAGTCAGCCAATGGAAGGAGAGAAGGACAGCTCTTCAAGATGACAGAACAACGATCGTGACGATACTGAGGATGGAACAGAAACTATGTTCCAAAACTAGTTTATAGTCAAATAAGAAGAACAATATGAGGTGAGTGATAAAAATTCTACCTTAATGAATATACCTCGTAGTGAGAATTCCTAAAATAAGTAATGAGTTTGTGTTGTTCCAGATGTGTTGAGATGAACACTTGTTGCCATTCTGCAGCTGCGAAGAACATGAAGATATTCTTAAAACTCGCAACTCAGTTAAGTATTATGTGGTATTTTAATTTTACAGTAAAATATATTATGCTCATTGATTATTTTTGTTGCAGGAGGTAACAGCTCAGGCAAGGGGTACCATAATTCATAGCTGGTCATGAACAAATAAATAAATTTTGCTCAAAGATCTGGATTTTAAGGCTATATGGAGTAAATCTACTTCATGGGACCTTGTGATGAATGCCAAACTTAAAATTTTTACAGCATAAAAAAATTCATCGTCCATGAGCCAGGTTTGAACCCTGGGCCATAGGTGAGAATGGTAACTTCTAGTCCAGTGGGGACTGATATTTCCATATAATTTTGAAAAATGTTTTTTTTATTACAGGATTTTAATTCAATTTTGACAAATGTATTTTTTTACAGAATTTTAAAATTTTTTGCTATCAAATGATTACAATTATTTATAAATGTCTAAATTATATTTTTTTTAATTAATTTCATTTATATTTTTATTCTAATATATTATGTGTATTTTTCATGTATATTTTATTAATAATTGGGTTAAATAAAGTGTACTCTAATATGTTTAAAATTTTGTGGAATATTATCTTTGTTTTAATATTTTGATTTAGTGTTTAAATTGCTGGTACCGGTACCTTATTGTAATTTATTCTTACCTCATTTTGTTGTAAAATGCTTGTTTCGTATTGTTGTATTATAATATTTATTTGAATGTCTTTTGTCTAATTCTTATTAAGTTTATTGTTGTTAAATTGTTATGAAATTGTATGGCACATGATCTTGTATACTCTTAATTGTATTATTGTTTGCTTTATTTGATTAGCACAAATTGCAGAAGATAACATAATCAATTTTCTCAAGTGTATTTCAGGTTTACGAGTATTGTCTCACTAAAATAAAAGTAAGGAAAATCAAGATGTGGAAATGAATGAGACAGATTCACAGGTAAAAACTCCAACTGTTATTTAATACTCTTTTATTCACAGGTTATAGCAATGTCGTTATTTTCAGCTTAAAATGTTACAATATTTATATATAGGAGCTGTTGGATGCCCATTTATTAGATGGAAAGATTCATTAAATCCCACTTGATGTGAAAACAGGTTAAAAGGCCTAATTTCATGAAGATTTATATATAGGTAATGGTAAGATAAATAATTCATAAAAATGCTAATATTTATTTCCAGGGTATAATAACTTTTCTTACAGGATAATAATAATTTTATTTTCAGCACCAAATAATGAGTTATAAATATTGAAAGAAATGTTCAGTTTTTATAAGATATTTTATTTTCAGAGTATCTATATAGTGAATACATTGTTAAGAAATGTCTTGTTTATTAACAAAGATAGAAAAAAACAGGATAACAAAAAATATTTTATTAATGGATATTACAAGGATAAGGATTCGATCATGAGGTTCATCTGCCAAACACCAGCCGAAGAGGATGTCCACATGTTCCAATGGAAATTCAACAGTTGATTTCTGGCTGAGGATGAGGACAGATCTTCGAAAGCAGACCAAGAGAGCGAGCTTACGAGCTTGTAAATGAGGTGTAAATAATTGATTCTCTTTTTTCTCTTAGAAAAAAAAATTAATGAATTGACAGGTCTAGAAGGCCCTTAGCCTAAGTTTGCTGCTGGCCTCACATCCATATGTTGATCACGGAGGTATAACCTGTTTGCTCTTAAAGTGATCCTCATCAAAACAAAACCATGTGACCTGCTTACTTTTCATTGGTTTAGGAATGTTGTAGAAGCAATAAGTATGCTAAAAAGTAGTTCCCTTCATTAAATTAAAAATGTCTTCTTCTGAATATACTTGTCATTCTTTGTGAATGAAAATATTAATATTCAAAACATACAGAATATTCTAAAATATACCTAATCAATAATTACAACTAGTCCACCGCTGTGGTCTCGGGGTAGTGTGCTGCCTTGTCATTCAGCGGACCTGGGTTCGATCCCCGGTCGGGACAGTTTTTCTGGGTGAGGTTTTTATCGGGGTTTTTCCTTACCTGTAAGACAAATGTCAGGAAAACTTTAAGGCCCAAACGGTCCCCAAAATCACATGGCCATAGCAATCATCATCATTCATATTCATCTTAGGTTAAGCTTAGGAGTAGGGACTCTCCTGGCGCACCATTATCATCATCACCCATCATATCATCGGGGCAACGTAACCCCACCTTCCACCTCATTCTTGGTCTACCAACTGGATGTTTTCCTTCTTGTTTTCCTACAAGAGGCTTCCATGTAATTCTTTCTTTCCCTATTCATGCCACATGACCTCCCATCTCAGTCTGAGACTTAACTGTTCTTATATCTGACTTCCTATAAAGATCATGTAGTCTCTCCATTCACTTGTCTGTTCATCTTCTTTGGTCCAACAATATTCCTACTTTATTTTCAATCCTCCCTTAAAGTAAGAGTCCATGTTTCATATTCATGTAATGTAACTGGAAGAATAACTGTTTTATATATTTTCAGTTTAACTTTTTTGATAGAAGTTGGGACGACAAGAGTCTCTGTAATGCATAATAGCACGCATTTCCAGAATTGAGCCTATGTTTAATTTCTTTGTGCATCTCATTCCTATTTGTAATTATTGTTCCTAGGTATTTGAATTCAGCCACTTCTTCAAAATTTCCCTCATTTGTCATTAGTTGTCCATTTCCATTACCAGTGTATAAAGTATTTCTATGTGTGAACACACATTTAGTTTTATTAATGTTTACTTCCAGTCCCAATTTCTCACTGTTACTCAATAGTGTGTGTGTGTGTTGGCCTTTATTATCTCCTTGCTATCACTCAATAATACATCATCAGCATAAACTAACAGCCTATTAATACCATTGATTTTGTAGGCTTTCTTCATTTTCCAAATATATATATATATTTCTTCTTCTTCCTTCCAAGTATTAGGCCAAGGCCTGTTATGATCCTATAAAAAATTTTCCCTCCAGCATTTCATAGGATGGCCCAGTGATCTTTGTCCTCTTGGTATATAATTATAAACAGCTTTGGGGATCCGATTTGAACTCATTCTTTCAAGATGGTGTTTCCAATTTAGTTGGTACTGTTTAATATATTCCAAAATTGGCATAGTCTTCATTTCTTTTAAGAGATATCGGTGTACCTTTTCCGATCCCATCTGGTGTAACCTGCTGTTCTGCGCATGAATCTCATTTCACAAGCCGTTATTCTGCTTTCATGTTGTCTTTTTAGTGTCCATGCTTCACTACCATAGGTCAACACTGGTCTAGCCAAAATGTTATATAAACGTAATCTGGTGTTTTTATATATATATATATATATATATATATATATATGTTATATTGCTGATTTTCACGGATATAAGTATGAATATGAAAGTTTTCTTGGGTTTTCCGCATCTTGGATTCAAGTTCAGCCTCTGGCCAATGATTCTGATGTTTCGGCATGATCCCACATGCCATTATCAAGGAATCATAAGTTCGAGTCACAGGTTTAGGTCTTATATAATAAAATACATAGAGTTTTCACTGCGGTCCATTTCCGAAGATGTACACACATCTAAGATATACTTCTTATGTAGTTAAACATCTTCAGTTTTCAGTGTGGTCCGTTTCGGAAGCTGTACACCCATCCAAGTGTCGACCACACTCCATGTTGCCCAACCATGGTTTTCTTCACATCTTCTTTGCTGTTCTGGGGATGACATGGTGGGCAGCAAGAGCAGTTTTCCATGTAGATGGTAATCTTTGGGCATCATCTCGGGTGTTCATGGAATGTGGCCTTTTCTCAATCTCTATTGCTTCTTTGTAGATTCTTGGTGTTTAACTACTTAAGAACTAAACCTTGGATGGGTGTACGTCTTCAGAAATGGACCACAGCAAAAACTGTATGTATTTTATTATATAAGACCTAAACCTGTGACTCGAACTTATCATTCTTTGATAATGGTATGTGGGATCATGCTGAAACGTCGGAATCATTGGCCAGAGGCCGAACTTGAATCAAAGATGCGGAAAACCCAAGAAAACTTTCATATTTATATATATATACACACACATACGTATACAGAGCGCTAAACATACAAAGTTTAGAAACTAGAGTTCAAATCCCGACTCAGGCATTTATTTTTTCTTTTCATGTCATACACATATATATATGGAATGATAAGAAAAATAAATGCCTGGACGGGATTCGAACCCGGATCTCTGAGTCCGGGTTCGAATCCCGTCCAGGCATTTATTTTTCTTATCATTCCATATTAAGCTTGCATTGCTCAATGTTAAACATTTAATTATAACATATATATATATATATATATATATATATATATATATATAAAAATTCCATAGTGATTAATTTTCTGAAGTTTATTCTTGTTTTTATTTCAGTGTTTAAATGTTGGTCATCTCGCCTGGAAGACATCATAAATGTTGGTCATCTCGCCTGGAAGACATCATAAATGTTGGTCATCTCGCCTGGAAGACATCATAAATGTTGGTCATCTCGCCTGGAAGACATTATAAATGTTGGTCATCTCGCCTGGAAGACATTATAAATGTTGGTCATCTCGCCTGGAAGACATCACAACAGCTGATAAGAAACATGACTGAAAAACTTGCTGCAAAGTGACAAACGTTTGTGTATATTTGTAGAGAAAATATATACTCAGATGGGGTTTGAACCCAGGACCTTTGGCCTTTCTATGCCAATGCTTTATCAACTGAGCTACCTGAGCATTCCAATCTAAACACAAATCTTTCTCTTATAATTCCTGAGCTCCGAGAGTAGTTTGTCTATGTTTAATAATTTCATCAGCGCCTTAGAAAAAAAATTATATATTGTGATATTTTAAGAAAAAACATTGAATTTCTTCAAAGTATAAAACATTATTACTTCATTTATTTTCTAATGTTAAAGTTTTTTTAGCGATAATTTGTGAGTTTTGAGTGAATGTTAAACTGAAATGAAAACAAACAGAATTGTAACTAATCATTGTGCTGTTCCTTCTAAATGATTTCTACACCAGGAAAACATCTATTTGGTAGTGTTTTTAAACAGTGAATGTACTATTTCACACTTGCAACTTTCATTTTGGCAACACTGTTATATATATATTATGAAGTTATGTACTAAATATGTTGTGCCCCATTAAGAAACAACTGATGTATTTTATATACAATTTCACTTGCTTGTTTATTCCAAATTTCATGCTGAAGCTTTGGTTTTTATATTTTATGTTAAAATATGCTGGAAAAAATGTTCTAAAATGCTAATCAAATTATCTATAGTTATATTATTTTTGGTCTGGACATCTTACCTCAATATTAATGTTGATTTGTTCTTGGACATGTTTCAAAACAATTCTGTTTTATCTTCAGCAGTCTGGGAAAGCTGAAGATAAAACAGAATTGTTTTGAAACATGTCCAAGAACAAATCAACATTAATATTGAGGTAAGATGTCCAGACCAAAAATAATATAATTAAAATAACCTCAAAATATAACTTCCTAAAATTAAATATTATCTATAGTTAACTGATGAAATGGCTTTGCTAACAGATGATGCAATGACACTGAGGAACATGCTGTTGGAGCTAAATGCATTCATACAAGTTTCCTGGGTTAGGTTTTTTCGGGGTTTTCCCTAACCTGTAAGACAAATGTCAGGAAACTTTAAGGTCCAAATATACCCTGACCACCATCTGGCCATTATAATTATTCATAACAAATTCATATTGTACTTAATAATTTTATAAGTAAACAAGCAAGTGTAATCAATAGAAACTGTATGGACATAAATTCATATCAGTATTTATTTCATTTTAGGGATAAATAAAAAATAAATTATTTCATGTTACAAAAATGTATTTTTAATTATTGTGTTAGAATTTGTACTTCATTTTGTAAATTTTCACAAAATTGCTTTAATTTATAATAAATTGCAAATAACTCAATCTTAACTGTAAGTTTATTCAATCATTGATTTTTGTTGGTATATATTTTGCATCCCTCCATGGTATCTTTACCTTGTCGTGGTGGAGTGGCTTGAACTCTTAAATGATCCCAAGAACTATGCCGGCGGTAGCATTGCTGCCGATAGCATTACCCATGCCGGACTGGTTGAAGGTGATAAGTCAGACGAAAAAAGTACCTTGGTCAAAAGAGTGACGATCTTTCACCATAAAAATACAACCGTCAAGAAATGCAGACATGGGTTCAACTGGGGTGAAATTTTCTGGAGGTCAAATAGTCCCCCATTCGGTTCTCCGGGCGGGGACTACTTCAGGGAACCCATGCCAAAGGCTCAAACATAGGGACATGTCCCTAGGAACATGGAATGTTAGGACTTTATACAATATGCACGGATGGGGAATGAAAGATGTGCATGGAAGATTCTTGTAGGAAAACCAGAGGGGAAAACACCCAGTTGGTAGACAAAGAATGAGGTGGGAGAATAACATTAACTATGATTTGAGGGAAGTAGATTATACAGGGGATGATTGGAAAACATTGGCTCAGGATAGGGATATATGGAGAGCTTATGTCCGTGTGGACATTAACCTATGGGTTTGATAGTGCCAGTGAGTTAGTTATATATTTTGCATATACAGTGTGTACATAAAAGAATATATTAGTTTCAAGTAATAATATTATCACTCAGATGAGGTGTAGGAAGTTGTGTGTAGACTGAAATGAAACAGGGAAATAAGATAGTTTTAGTTGTGTGAGTGAGCGGATACCTTTCTTTTGTTTCGTTTCTGGCAACAATAATGACAAAGATGGCAACTCCTCAACAGAAAATGTTTTGTGTTTTGATGTTTGAGAGTTGTAAATCAGTTGTGACAGTTCAACGTACATTTTGTAGGCAGTTTAATCTTGATCCCCCCAATGCTAACTACATTTGTTGACATAATAAGTTCGCAATGACCAGTTGTCTGTGTAAAGACAAAAGTGTGGGACAACCAAAAGTGTCTAAGGAGAATGTTGATCTTGCAACACATTTCAAGCACAAAGTCAACGGTTATCAGTAGGATTTAGAGCCTGTAACAATTGTAAACAGTAGGGATGCATATGTAAGCATTTTTGTAAAACCTTCCACACTGTAATTACTGGATTGGTCGTCATGGTCCAGATGACAGGGCTTATCTTCAGTGGCCTCCTAGCTAAAGAATTATTTAATAACAAACTAACTTATTCACCTCACTGAGACAATTCTTTTAACAATTAATAAATCATTTATGAAAATAATATTAAAATTAAATATTTTCATAATCTGGTATGGCAGCTGCCGCCGTCTTCCGGAAACCAAATGCTATTCCTCTCTGTCCATCCATTGATCTTCCTCCATTCCTCTGATATTCATAGCTGCTTGTACCCCTTCTATCCAAGCTTTCTTCGGCTTTCCTCTCTTCCTCCTTTCCATTGGGATCCATTCCATAACAATTTTTGGCAATCTTTGCTCTGGCATTCTTTTGACATGACCATACCACTGCAATCTTTTCTTTCCTATAATGTCTGATGTCCGGCTCCTCTTGTACACCCATAATTTCCCTTATTTCTTTATTTCGTATTCTATCCATTCTAGATTTTCCAGCTGACCTTCTTAAAACATCCATTTCTGTACTTAAAATTCTTTTCATTTCCCTGGTAGGAATTTGCCAGACTTCAGCACCATATGTTAAAATGCTCTGAATTATGGTTTGATATATTTGTAATTTTTATTTTCATTGTTTAAATATTATATAACTGCAAAATTAGTTTTCCATGTCTCATTATTTTTCTTTGTTTTTTTTATATACATTAGAGAAGGACGGTCTGTGAACAATTTAATTTATCTTGCTTGAACACATTTTATTATTAGTTTTTTAGTCTTAATCTTAACTATCCATAACTCGTGTTATAGATCGTAATATAATAGATATTATGTCCACCGCTGTGGTCTCGAGGTAGTTTACTCCTTATCATGCAGTGGGCCCGGGTTCGATCCCCGGTCGGGACAGTTTTTCCTCACCTGTAAGACAAATATCAGGAAAACTTTAAGGCCCAAACGGTCCCTGAAATTATATGGCCATCATCATCATCATTCATATTCATCTTAGATTAAGCTTAGGATTAGGGACTCTCGTGACGCACCACTATCATCATTATCACCCATCATATCATCGGGGAAACTTAACCCCGCCTTCCAGGCACCCCAACCTGAGAAGCGGGTTACAAGTATGCCATGCCAGGAGAGAACACCAGGAATATTGAAAGACAACCTGGGGCATTTGCAAAAAAAAAAGTACTATCTTATTTATTGATCAAATCTTCATTTAGTATTTAATATTAGAGTAAATTATTATTGTTATATTCTTATGTAATATGTTTGTCCTGCTGAGTGGAAGAGAAGGCCACATGGCCTTAGCTCCACCATACTAAATAAATAAGATATATGAATAAACAAATAGATCAGCAGATCACCCATGCAATTTCTTTCCTTTTTGGGTTTTTGTGATGGACAGTCTACTTGCTAACCTGCCTGAGTTGAGAGACAGGATTCGAGAAACTGTTGCTGCCATCAATCTAGACTTGCTTATTAATGTATGGGAAGAATTAGCCTACAGGTTGTTGGATGTATGTCGTGTAACAAATGGAGCTCACATTGAACACCTATGAACTTATACTGTAAACTGGATGTTACTCTTCCATTTAACACGAGTTTTGTTTTTGTCATAGTTAAAGTATAATTCCACACCTTTAAAATTGCTATATTCTTTTATGTACACCCTGTATTATGTTCATTCATATTTTTTAATATTTTGAAATCTTATCATTCCATACGAGCCAGTTAATTGTGGATATGTTTAGGGGTGTATCACTTGTTGAGTACATTACGTGCTAATGTTTATTTACATAATGGTTAAGGCACTACGCTACAAGTCAGAAGGTCGTGGGTTCGAGTCATGGTGGGGTCAGGATTTTTAAACTGACCAATACCTTCTGGTGCCGCTATGGCCCTGGGGTCGACTCACCCTCTAATGCAAATGAGTACCAGACGCTTGTTCTGGGGGTAAATGCGGCCGTAATGCAGGGCTAATAATCTGGTTGGCATTAAATACCAATTGTCTACAAAAAGTGGGTGTCTTAACCTCCTACTACTCAAAGGCCCTTCTAAGGCCTGTAGTGGGATCACTTTATCTTTAAAGTGTGAAATAAAATTAAGTTCACTTGGCAAAAAAAAAAAGCGGGCTCTCGATCTCAAGCATTCCAAGTTCTAACACGCGATTCACACGAGTAAACTAATTGCACAGTAGAGCTACAATACGTCCCCTTTCTCCAATGAAAAGCTTTCTTTTTGCACAGCAAGTCAGCGAACGCTTAGCTCACTGCCTTATGACTTGTTTTGTATGCAAGATGAGGTTAATTTTTTAAATTGTTACAATATTTCTATTTTATTCTGTCTGTCCACTCTTAAAGAAAAAATGAACTATCTATTTGGAAGTATTACTATTTTGGTATACTTACTTACTCACTGGCACTATCAAACCCGTAGGTTCATGGCTGCATGAACATAAGCTCTCCATACATCCCTATCCTGAGCTAATGCTTTCCAATCATTCCCTGTATAATCTACTTCCCTCAAATCATAGTTAATATTATTCTCCCACCTCATTTTTGGTCTACCAACTGGGTGTTTTCCCCTCTGGCTTTCCTACAAGAAGCTTCCATGCAAGTCTTTCATTCCCCATATGTGCAACATGTCCTGCCCATCGCAGTCTACGAGACTTAACTGTTCTTATTATATCTGGCTTCCTATAAAGACCATGTAGTTCATTGTTATGTAGTCTTCTCCATTTATGGATCTGTTCATCTCTCTTTGGCCCAAAAATTTTCCTAAGAACTTTATTCTCAAATACTTGTAATTTCTTTTCCTCCCTTAAAGTAAGAGTCCATGTTTCGCACCCATATAATATAACTGGTAGAATAATAGTTTTATATATTTTCAATTTAACGTTTTTTGAAAGGAGTTGGGACATCAAGAGACTCTGCAATACATAATAGCACGCATTTCCAGAATTGAGCCTATGTTTAATTTCTTTGTGCATCTCATTCCTATTTGTGATTATTGTTCCTAGGTATTTGAATTCAGCCACTTCCTCAAAATTTCCCTCATTTGTTATTAGCTGTCCATTTCCATTATATAGGGTTTCCAGTATAAAACCGGACACTCTGCGGCTGGCAGAGTGAAATGCGGACGAGGAGAGAGCGCAGCCTGATGGGTGAAACCCCGTGAGGCGTGTCCGGTTTTATATTGGAAGCCCTGTATAATAAATTTCTACGTGTGACCATATATTTAGTTTTATTGATATTTACTTCCAGTCCTAATTTCTTAGTGTTACTCAATAGTGTGTGCGTGTTGTCCTTCAGTATCTCCTCGCTATCAGCCAATAATACATCATCAGCATAAACTAACAGCTTATTAATACCATTCAGTTGTAAGCCTTCCTCATTCTCTAAAGATTTAACGGCATACTCTAGTATAAAATTAAATAGTAGAGGAGATAGTGCATCTCCTTGCTTCAACTCATTCTGGATTTCAAAAGTGTCCGAAAACTGTTTGCCTACACGCACCCTACTCTTTGTGCCATTTAGACACATTCGTATAAGTCTAACTTTTTAGGAATTCTGAACTCCAGCAGGATACTATATAACTTCTCCCTCTTAATTGAATCATATGCTTTTTTGAAGTCTACATATAGTTGATGTACAGTACCATTATATTCCCATATATTTTCTAAAATCTGTCTTATACTAAAAATCTGATCTGTTGTAGACCTGTTTCTTCTAAATGCACATTGATGATCTCCTAGAATGTTATCAATATAGGGAGTAAGTCTGCTTACTAATATATTTGTTAGAATTTTGTACGAAGTTGAAAGTAATGAGATGCCCCTGTAGTAGGGGCCTACTATTTTGGTATATTATTATTTTTATTGTTAACTTTTTCTTTTAATTAATTTAAAAAAAGAACTGAAAATAATTTATGGTTAAAGACATCTGAAAAGTTGGCAAAGTCCTTATATTTTTTTTCTGAAGAGAGCAAGAAATGAAATATGCGAAAATTGTTTACGAAATGACATTGCTTGTGTTGAGCTTTCAATTTTATTTTTAAATGGATAGGGTAGTTTTCATGCGACTAATTTAGCGTGACCGGTTGAAATTACGCGTCAGTCAAGTTTAGATGGCGATGCGGCCATTGTACAAATTTAACATTGAGAAGCGCCTATGTCGGTTCTCTATGATCCTAATAATAATAGAAAGGAGCACTCAGAAGAGCATTAGTTTCGAAAGTTTTGTTCTTCTCCACTGATCACTTGTATTCACTCCTTGCTGTATTCATTAATTGATTTTGTTCTGTTTTTACACTCTGTGATATGATCAAGTTTACACTTATCACCGCATAGTGGACATCTGCAGTTTTCTGTTGGTTGGTAGAATTTCTTATTTTTGCAGACCTTGTGATGAAAGCCATATATTGCTAGTCTGGTTACAACGTGCCTCTGTGTCTGACATTCTCTTGTCCAGTTTCTGTCTGTCATGGCACTGGAGGTGTAAAATTCGTCATTTATTTCCTTCCATTTCTGTTCCCTCATTTTTACTGCTTTTTGATATATCTCTATAATCCTAACGGACTCGATCTAGCCATTTGTACACCGTTCTCTATGTATGAAGTCCATACTGGCGGGAGTTCCACAAGGAGCTGTCCTTTCACCCTTATTGTACTCACTATATGTCTCGGACCTTCCTTCACCTCCATCACTCCAAATAGCCTCCTTTACTGATGACACTTGTCTCTTCATGCAATCAAAACTCAAATCCATTCCTCACAGACTTGCAACATTCCAGCGAGCAATAACCATAATATATGAATGGTTTTGCTCGTGGAACATTAAACTTAATGCAAATAAAACACAAGTCGTCCTGTTCACCAAATCAAACTTTCCCTGTCCAATTCAGCTCACTATGGGTGTGCAACCCCTACCAGTAGAAACTTCAGTCAAATATTTAGGCCTAATATTGGATAAAAAACTCACACTAAGAGCTCATATCGACCATATCACTTTTAAAGCTCAGCAAGGTATAGCTATATTATATCCGTTTTTCAAGTTGCCGTCTCTGCCCCGAAGGATCAAGGTCACTCTATACGTGGTTGTGATCCGTAGTATGCTATTGTACGGCTGCGAATCTCTGAGTATCCTTGCGAAATGCCACAAAAAGAAACTTCAGATATTGCAGAACAAATGTCTCAAAATTATACTTTCGGCACCGCGTTACACAAGGATAACGGATGTGCACAAGGCCACGAAGGTACCATATATTGATACTATCATAACTGAAAGGGTTAGATCCATGCTCCGAAATATAAATGATCATGGAAACCCCATAGTACACAATATAGGACATCTTCCACAATGGCGTACTACACATAGAAACATATTTGACACATTAAACCACCCATAGTATTCAGCATGAAATAATCAAGATCAGAGGGGTCAGCACAGATTGGCGTGGCTCATTCCGGTCCTGAAAGTTATCAGCGACACGGTTTCCGATGCCCCAATTAAGCGAGATCTATTTGCCTTGGAATCAAACATCCACATTATATCAATAGCAATAGCACATGCTAAAATAGAATCAATCCCCATATAATCACCGTATGGGCTAGGGAAAAACAGCAAAACCCAATACTGCACATACCTATGCAAATTCGCCGTCAAGGGACAAATAACAGTCCCAGCAAAAATCGCAATCATCTGTTCTCTATCGACTCCACAGAGTAAGTTTCTCTATGTATCGACCATAGTGAACGAGAGATATGACCTCTATGGCTATGACAGTCATTGGCCATTAGTCATCTACTATAGGAAAGACCCATGACTCCCAGGCAAAAATCATAGACATCGATCTTATAAGGTCGATGGTTGCAATTGACTTATTCACGAATGTAAAGGTGGGAAATTTAATTTTTCTTTTTTAAATTCCGTGTTTCTGCACTGTATGTCATTGTACTCATTATTGTATTAATCATCTGTTATTAAAGTACAAACCAATAGGACGCCCATTTATTAGATGGAAAGATTCATTAAATCCCATTTGATGTGAAAACAGGTCAAAAGGCCTAATTTCATGAGGTAGAAGAAGATTGTATTATTTTTTTTTTAGAACTCCTATTCTGATCTCATAAAACACCATTCATTTTTGGTATTGCAAACTTGCCCTTATTTATCCTCTCATTAATTTCAGCATCATGATTTCCATCTGCACTAATTTTTGTCCCGAAATATACATATTCGTCGTATACTTTTATTACTAGAATGGGTAGAAGAGGAAAAGGATGACCAAAAATATTGTGGATTGATGGTGTTTTGAGCAACATGAAAGAAAAAGGATTGGACAATGAAAATTAGAATAACAGAGAGATGTGAGGGAGAATGACAATAGATTAATTGGCGCGCAGGAAGATGGCGTAAAACATGCTAAATAAATAATAAAAATTTTCTGTATACATTGATGAAAATATAAACAACATATTTAATGGATGCATAAAGAGATACTTTGGGAAAAGTGTGAGAAGAGAAATGAAACAAAGATTATGTAACATTGTGTAAAAACCAACTGTTTCAAAAGAAGAAGAATACATAGTAGTAATAATAGCCTATCTTCTGTTGCTCTTATTCAGAGCACAGGGTCTCAACAAAGCAACTCCAACACAAACTATTCTGACCTAAAACCTTTGGCTCCCATGCCTTTTCTTCCCTTCTGCCTTCCTCCACACTCCTTTTCGATGACAGCGTCATGGTCTTCTTTTCCTCTGGCCCTGAGGGTTCCAAACCAGGGCTTGTCTGTCAATAACATTCTGATTTTTCCTAAAAGTATGACCAATTCATCTCTATTTCCTCCTTTTTACTACTCCTGAAAGAAGCTGATATATCAGCTCATCATGAACAGCAAGAGACTGTGTAACAATGATACTTTGGATGCCATAAATAATGAGTCATCAAGATTAAGAGGATCATTGAGTGATAGTAATTAAAGTATGGTATTCCCTGAAATTATTTATATCTTCAGCCTTCCAAGTTAATGGTAAACTGAGTGTAGTCTATTTTGTTTAACATGTACAGTAAGGGTCGAATGTTTGAACGCATTAGACAGTAAAAGGCGTTCTCTGCTGATAAAGTTTTATTCAAGCACATTTTTCTTACTCAGAAATCTATTCACGCGGTAATAATTGTAAAGCTACCTGACAAGGTACCTTAAGATCGTAGCTCAAGATATAAACTTATGTGAAAATCCCGAAGGGAAGCGATGTAGTTTGAAACTTATTCAAGATGTCGGACCTTGAAGACTTCGATCATGTTTTTGGTATACGCGGAGAAGAGGAATTTGATAGAGTCTATCAAAGAATTCAACTGGAAGAACAGGAGAATCGGCGTAATACTGCGCGTCGCAGACGTGTTTGTATACGGTATTATTTGCGGGATGCAAGCATAAATGCATTCCTCTATAGCAGACGAAAATAACGGAAGTGGTTTTATCGCTGAGAATTCTGGGTAATTCGTTGCCAATATTACGAAAACGTCAACATTCATGCATGACCGGTTAAGGCGGCCGTTAATTCGATCTCAGCTCACCAGTGATTGGAAGTAATTTGAGTAGAGACTAATGTTATATTTAATTAATGTTGGGAAGTAAACATTATGAGGTATAATCATTAAAATTCATCGGAGAACATATTGTTTAAACAACTCACCTCATAGGATTCATGCTTCCATGATATCGCGATTTCAAACATAATCATGTTCATCGTCAGCCATAACTCCGACAGTCGGAGTATGGCTGACGATGAACATGATTATGTTTGAAATCGCGATATCATGGAAGCATGAATCCTATGAGGTGAGTTGTTTAAACAATATGTTCTCCGATGAATTTTAGAGACTAATGTATTTGCATACGACCCTAAAAGCTCCTTATTTACAGTTCTGTTATTAGTGGATTAAAAAATTGTGACACAGTTCTTGTATCGGTGGCTAAAAATCTTTTTATTCATAAATCCAGTCAGTATATTAGAAGGATAAGCTATCCTTTATTAATGCATCAGCAACTTTTTTTTACTGCAGGCACATGCCAAGGCAGCTTTTACAAAGAATGATTCAAACCAAATGGACAAATATTAAAGTAAAACCATATTGTCACTAAGCCTAAAGTTTGTTGTTAAATGCCGCTGCTGCCATATTTCATGTGCTATGTCCTTTGATAAAAGCTGCCCTCGCCACAATTAATGTTTTATTGTTTCAACTTGTCATTAATTTTTTATTGAATAACACGTGTCTCTTCATCTTTGTTCCCAGTTTATAATGTCGAGTAAAAGGAAAGAAAAATTAGTTCTGAAGCAAAAAAAAAAGTAGTGTTGCATTCACATAATATAACTGGTAGAATAAGTTTTATATATTTTCAGTTTAAGTAGTAGTAGTATTCAAATGTTCTGAAGCTCTTGATTTGTCTTCATTCGCTTGCGGGCTTCCCAATAATATTCAGCAATTAGGAATGGTGTTCCAACTATTTTCTGAAGATCAGCACAGAACATCAAGTGATCCTTGTTCATTATCGTATTTGTATCCTTGCATATTATGCAGTGTGGAGAGTCTTTAATGTTTTTTGAAAGGAGTTGGGACATCAAGAGTCCCTGTAATGCATCCATCCATCCATAGTAATTCTGTCCAAGGGTAGGTCTTTCACTGCAATCATAGCATTTTCATGCTATGCTTTGCAGTTTAACTAGGGAATTATAGGTGTGGTAGCTTCCCGTTGCTTTCCACACTGGTGAAGGATGATGATGATGGCCAGAACCTCAACCAGGAGCCTGTCTCGACCGGGAATCGAACCTGGGCCTGATGCATGACAAGGCAGCACGCTACCTTGAGACCACAGCAGTGGACTCTGTAATGCATAATAGCATGCATTTCCAGAATTGAGCCTATGTTTAATTTCTTTGTGTATTTCATTCCTATTTGTGATTATTGTTCCTAGGTACTTGAATCCAGTTATATTAATGTAAATTATATATGAAGAAAAAAATTTCACCTAAACTGGATTTGAACCCAATGTCTCTGGTTTATAGACCAGCCCTGTGCCACTGAGCTACTTAGGCATCTCAATTTATATGGAAAATTTTCTCTCTGTTCAATGTTTTTATTATTAATTTGACACTTCTCACTGAGATAAATTATATTTGAAGATAAAAATTATACGCCCACACGTCAAGCCTAGAAGGCCCTTGGCCTACCAGCCAGCTCACATCCACATGTGTTAATCACATATGTAGATGATCATTTAGCCAGTGTAGGGGTAACATGTGGTCAGCATGTCTGGTCCCCAAGTCATTATAGCTGGTCTTCTCAACCTGGAGTTACTACTTATTGTAGCTACCCAAATGCCTCATGATGCTGGGTGGGCACTGGTCCCATACTGGCCGAAATTCCATGAGAATATTTCTTCCCCCATAGCTCTGCACCAAAGCTTCTTGCCTTAACCACTCGGCTACGGTGCAGGACTGGGATGGAATAGTATTGGTAAGTAATATTTAAAGAGAAAAATTATACGCTCAGACCGGGACCCTTGGTTTTCTAGTCCAAGTGTTCTACCATTTGAGCTACCTGAGCAAGTACCGATCTAAACGCAAATCTTTCTCTATATACGTTGAAATTCCCTCCCACCAAATGCTTTGAAGCCTTTGCTTCTATCTTTGCAAATGGCGGCTCCTATATTAAGAAGACATATTTGGGAATTATACATTACATTATAATTGCCAGTACGGCTATTTTCGATGTTTTTATTATTAATTTCATACATCTCAATGATGGATAAATCATATTTAAAGAGAAAAATTATACGCTCAGACCGGGACCCTTGGTTTTCTAGTCCAAGTGCTCTACCATTTGAGCTACCTGAGCTACTTGCTAATTTTTCTCTTTAAATATGATTTATCCATCATTGAGATGTATGAAATTAATAATAAAAACATCGAAAATAGCCGTACTGGCAATTATAATGTAATGTATAATTCCCAAATATGTCTTCTTAATATAGGAGCCGCCATTTGCAAAGATAGAAGCAAAGGCTTCAAAGCATTTGGTGGGCGGGAATTTCAACGTATATAGAGAAAGATTTGCGTTTAGATCGGTACTTGCTCAGGTAGCTCAAATGGTAGAGCACTTGGACTAGAAAACCAAGGGTCCCGGGTTCAAGTCCCGGTCTGAGCGTATAATTTTTCTCTTTAAATATGATTTATCCATCATTGAGATGTATGAAATTAATAATAAAAACATTGGTAAGTAAGTCAAGAATTTTTAAAAAGCATTTTTAAAATTATGGGAAAAAGTCACCTAAATTTAAGGTTGTTTATTGGGTAATTACAATATTTTCAATACAACAATAACATTAAAAATGATAAATCATAAAAAAAGTTTTAAGGATTGGTTTATGTGCATTAAAATAAAACAATAATACATGAAAGATACAATGGTATTATTTCTAATAAACAAAATAGTAGTAGTGGTAATAGTCCTGGTAATTCCACTGGGAAACATAGGGCCATAATGAACTCTGTTGTTTGCCAATGCCTTAATTTCATTCCAACTCATCCCTGCCTGTTCAGCGTCATCCCTGATGGTATTACTCCATGTTGCCCTAGGTCTTCCTCTTCACCTTCTCAATCATTTGGGATTCCAATCAAATGCCATTTTTGTGATGTTATCATTCTCTCTCCTTAACACATGACCAACCCATTTCCATTTTCTAAATTTAATTTCTTTACAAATTTCATTTCCAATAAATAAAAAAAAATAAAAAAACATTTAAAAGACATACAGTATTTTGGGATTAAATGCCTATGTACTTCAAAATTTGTAGGAAGTAACACTATGAGGTATTAATAATTAAATAATATTGACTTTTTAGGAATTAACACTATGAGGTATTTTTATTTAAGTAAAATTTTATCATCTCACCTCACATTCATAAGAATATGAGATGAGGTGAATAAAATTTTAATAAATAAGTTGGATCTGCCATCAACTTACCTCGTATTTCATTGTTTCTTGTAAGACATGTTTCAAACCATCTTCGCTCCATCTTCCGCTGGTACAGATTGAAGATGGAGCAAAGATGCTTTGAAACATATCTTACAAGAAACAACGAAATTTGAGATAAGATGACGGCAGACCCAAATTATTTATTAAGTAGAGTCTCATAATGTTATTTCCTATTGTATTTTCATGATACAATTTTTCTTAAGTAAATAACATATTTGTCTTCTTTTAAGTCAGGTCTTATGATCCTCCATCTTCCGTCCTATGTACTTCTCAATTTTAAACCATTCTGATATTTTTTCATTGAAAATATTACAATAATAAAATAATAATAATAATAATAGTAGTTATGATTTTATTGCATATGAAGAAAGCATATCAACAATATTTTTGTATTAACACACAGATGTGGAAAAAAGAGGAAATTTGAACAGAATATATAAGGACATATTTTCAACACATCTTGTCCATTTTAAATTACCCGTGGGAAGTATATAAATTTACTATTTTGATGTAAAACAAGTATATCTGATTACAATAAAAAAACAATAACCATATTTTCTATATTTAATTAATGTTGGGTAGTAAACATTATGAGGTATAATCATTAAAATTCATCGGAGAACATATTGTTTAAACAACTCACCTCATAGGATTCATGCTTCCATGATATTGCGATTTCAAACATAGTCATGTTCATCGTCATCCTGAAATGCATAGGAAATTTCAAAAAATTTTTGACAAATACAACATTTCTTTGGCACCAATAAATAAATTTAGTCTGGGTAATCTTCTAAGTACCAATAAAAAAGTCAATGTTCCAGACAGTAAGAAATCTGGAATTTATCAAATAAATTGTGAAGATTGCAATAAAGTTTATATAGGAAAAACAAAAAGGAATTTGGAAATTCGGACAAAAAAACATTTCAGAAATATTAAAAATTGTGAAATTGAAAAATCTGCAATTGCTGCACATAAAACATCATAAAATTGGAAGAGAAGCTAAACTTTTAAAACAAGTAGAGAAACCTTTGGAATTGACAGTTTGGGAAAAAATATACATTCAGAAAAACAAAAATAGATCAATGAATTTTGATATCCCTAACGAAATTACATTGATTTCGAAGTTCATAAATTCAACCATAGATGGCAGCACTGAAGATGGCGACAATAGAATAGTTGACGGCCGAAGAATTTTGTCAGTCGGAGTTATGGCTGACGATGAACATGATTATGTTTGAAATCGCGATATCATGGAAGCATGAATCCTATGAGGTGAGTTGTTTAAACAATATGTTCTCCGATGAATTTTAACCATATTTTCTCTTCAAATATAACCATATGTATATATGTATGTAGCTAATGCTCTGGAGTTAACAACAAAGTTTTCTCCTTCTTGCTTCCCAATACTTGGATGTCACACCTTGATAATTTTGAAGAGCTACGCAGTTCGTTAAAATGTTCACAAAGCTCATAAAGAGGCAATTTTTAATAGTTTGGCACACAGATTGGCGAACTTACATATTTCAACATAAGATTGGCACCGAAAAATGACTTCAACACCAGTAGATTGATTGGATCAAACAAAAATGAGAAAATAGAAGAAGAAAATAAATCAGGGATTTATCAGATTAAATGTGGTGAACATGATAAAGTCAACATAGGGAAAACAAAGAGAAATTTAAAAACCAGAGTGAAAGAACATCTCAGGAATGTCAAAAATGGGGAAGTAGAAAAATCTGCAGTAGCCGCCCATGCATGGTCAGGAAAAAATCAAATTGAAAGAAAGGCTAAATTAATAAACAAATAGAAAAAACTAAAGAGCTCACGATTTGGGAAAAATCTATATTAAAAAAAGAGAAGGAGAATTTAATGAATTTTGAAATTCCTGGGGAAAGTTATTTGATCTGGAGGTAACTCAGCCTACCATCAAAGCAAGAATGAGGTGGTTCTTCAAGACAACATAACAATGGTTGAGAAAGTACTGAGGATGGAACCTAATAAGGTCTCAAACTGGTCTAATAAGAAGAAAGATATGAGGTGAGGCGATACAATTTATCTTAATTATACCTCGTATTGTTACTTCCTAAAACGCCTAATGAGATCTAATATAACCTTTAACTATTTTCACATCATCAACAGGCCTGTCATTTTTATCCGTTTCAACTAAACCTATCCTCTTCACCACATTCATTCCAGAATGGATACGACCTGTAAAAATAAATATATATTAGAATAAAAGATTTATGATTTTCAATGGAGGCTTTAATATAAAAAAAACCAAGTGCCATTGCTCATCATTTCTTTGACATAGCCACACATGACACACTAAAAGCACCTTTGTGTTTTATTTACATAGAACTAAATGACACCTAAATTTTGCTACTACCTCTGAAACACTTGAACCATCACCTAGTTGAATGAAATTGCCATTTCCTCTTTTATTTAAACAGAAATAAGTCATTTTTATAAT
This sequence comes from Diploptera punctata, assembly GCA_030220185.1. Lineage (NCBI taxonomy): Eukaryota > Metazoa > Arthropoda > Insecta > Blattodea > Blaberidae > Diploptera > Diploptera punctata. The sequence goes on along the minus strand of JASPKZ010000841.1, from coordinate 405,176 downwards.
AAAATTAATAAAAATGGGAATAATTCATGTGGCATATATTTGTTAAATATATTAATACTTTTTTTGAGGGAAAACATTTTTGCCTGAACTGGAATTTGAACCCAGGATCTCCAGTTCTACATACTGGGATTCTTAATACTACTACTATAGCTGTAAAGCTATCATTATGATGTTATATATAACTTTATGTTGACCGCGAGGTGGTAAGTGGTTATGTTCCTTGCCTCTAGTCCTAAGAGTCGCGGGTTCAAACCCGGTCAGGGTTGATGGATTTTTAGGATGAAAAAATTCAAGGGACAAGTCCTCCGGGAGGGACTTTAAGCCGTAGGTCCCGAGTCTGAAGATTTTCAGGCTGGTAAAAGAATTGCAAGCCTGAATAAAAAGGCATCTGTCCAAAATTTAACCAACCTTCATCCATCCAAATAATACCTTAGTTTATGGTGAAATTAAATGTTTCTTACCTCTCCTCATATAAATTTTCTAAGTTGATCGCGATTTCAAGACTGTAACTGTCTCATCCTCAGAACTTTGTTGGCGACTGGTGTTATGTCGATCGGAAGAAACTCTTCTTCTTCCCTCTGTTGGTGGACTTATGAACTTCGAAATTCCTGCAAATTTTGACCTGATCCAGAGGTTCATCGGTCCACCAACAGAGGGAAGAAGAAGAGTTTCTTCCGATCGACATAACACCAGTCGCCAACAAAGTTCTGAGGATGAGACAGTTATAGTCTCGAAATCGGGATCAACTTAGAAAATTTATATGAGGAGAGGTAAGAAACATTTAATTTCACCATAAATTAAACCTCATAGTGATTAATTCCCATAAAAGTTAAATTAAAAATACCTTAGTTGCTTGCTAGATGTCTCATTGAGGTGATGTGCTAACCACATATCACTCATTGACATCTGTAGGTATATCCATCCATAGTAATTCTGCCTGAGGGCAGGTCTTTCACTGCAATCATAGCATTTTCATGCTATGCTTTGCAGCTTTACTAGGGAATTGTAGGTGTGGTAGCTTCCCGTTGCTTTCCACACCAGTGAAGGAGGAGGATGATGATGATGGCCATATGATTTCGGGGACCGTTTGGGCCTTAAAGTTTTCCTGTCTTACAGGTGAGGAAAATCCCGATAAAAACCTCACCCAGAAAAACTGCCCCGACCAGGGATCGAACCTGGGCCTGATGCGTGACAAGGCAGCACGCTACCTCGAGACCACAGCGGTGGACTGTAGGTATATAAGCGTAACTATATTAGATTGGTCATGAACCTCCCACCAGGGAGCACCCATGTCTCCATGCAAGACGTATGGGTATATACTGTACACACACAAACATATATATATATAAATTTATACACTCAGGTTGATTGATAATTTTTTTAAAAAGAATATACAGGAAAAGTTTTTCTCTTGAGAAAATTATTTATCCATTGGCTTGAGAGTGTAAATTTACATATAACATTAATAATAATAATAATAATAATAATAATAATTTAACAACTGTAACAATAGAATTAATAATCCATCATAAATTCTTCTTGAATAAGAAGCTACTTAAGCGTTGTGAATGATGGTTTACAGCTATTGGTATGTATTATTATAAAAGAGAGAGAAAAATTTGTGTCTGAATTAAGATGTCTGGATAGCACAAATGTTTAGTGCAACAGTATATAGAACTGGTTATCTTGGGTTGAAATTCCTGTTCAGGCAAAAAATTTTCTCTTCAAAAAATGTTTTATCAATCAACTTGAGTGTATAAATTTAATATAACATCATATTAATTTATATTGTATGTCACCATAATTACATTTTTCAAAATAAATGTTCTGTACTCTTTAAAATACAGATAGCTCTGAAGAGATTTTTCTCAATTTCACTTGTTTGGTACTTGATTTCTTTCGCATAAAAGCCATCCAAATATAAATTTCATTAAGAAAAATTATAAACATATATTTCTAATATATTTTAATTAAAAATACAAACCAAATATTGCATGTTTCCCATCAAGCCACTGCGTTGAAGCTAAGGTAATAAAAAATTGAGAACCATTTGTATTAGGACCCGAGTTTGCCATTGATAATATACCTGCACCTGAAATTAAAAGATAAATTTGCAGTATATTTGTGAAGATATATAAATATTTTCATGTTAAATTTAGTTCAAACCCAAGTCTAAGTGTATATTTTTCTTTTCAAATATAATACTGATATTAGTCCCTGGATGATGATGATGATGATGATTGATATTAGCATAAAGATACACACAATAATTAAATATACCTGTATGTTTTAATTCCTCGTGAATTTCATCATCAAAGTATCTGCCATAAATTGAAGCACCTCCTTTTCCAGTTCCAGTAGGATCCCCTCCTATTAATAAAATCATTATAAAATTAAAACTCAATAACGCATGCACAAACGCATAAACATGCACACGTGCACAAACACGCACATGCACACAAACACACACATGTGCACAAACACACACGCACACAAACATATACACACAAACAAAAAAACACACACACACAAACAAAAACACATACACAAACAAAAACAAACAATGCTTCATTCACATCCACTTCCACAAACACACACATGCATTATATATATTTATTTTTATGGTGTTAAAAACTAATATATTTATATATTTTTACTTCATTAATAATTGTTGCAATAAATATGTTCAGTTTGACTATGGTAATGTAATTGCATATGAACCATAATAAATCAAAATAAACATTTTTAAATCCTAATAATAAAACAATGTTATACCCTGAATCATGAAGTCTCTAATTATTCTATGGAACTTAGTTCCATTGTAGTAGTTTCGTCTTACAAGTTCAGCAAAATTTCTACACGTCGTTGGTGCATGTTTCCAATACAATTCAATAACAATCTCACCCATCCTGAAACATCATAAGAAGTATCATAATTAATAGATGCATCCTCCTTTCCAAGAATAAATATTTGTTCTTCATAAATTGTAAATGTTAAACTGATATAGGTGAGACCCACTATTGTGTATCTCCATTAGTAAATCGAGTGTGATGACACCCACTGCATATTTGTGTTTTACTCTAGGTGGAAAGATCACAATTAATGTGGTCTCTTTTCAATTAACACACCACATTGGCAGATCACATTATGTAGGTGAATGTATAAATTGGACAGACAGTGGACAGAATTGCCAGTCTCAAGACAACCCTTGAGGATGCCAGACGCAGTCTCTGGCGAAACGTCGGGGAATTACAAGCCTCACAACCATGGCCTACAGCCCGAAAATCTTCATCAAGATCATCAATACAATGGAGCTTTGATGCATATCTCCATGCTGATAAAGGACCTTGAACTTACAAGGTATTTATTTACATTCAATCAACATTTGCTTCTAACTTTAAAGTAACAGAGCTGTAAAAAAAAAAAAACATGAAATGAAAATAATATATTTCCCGACCTATGGTCACATAATTTCATTGTTTTGATGGAAGAATGTTGTCTTGAAGTTTTGACATATATTTTTGTTACAACTTATGTCTACAGGATTAATTCATATTATACCCTTCTAGAGGTTGTAGATTATACTTAGTAGATAAAGTTTTGATCAGGTACCAATATCCAGAAATATGCTGTTTTAGCACTACAATGATAAGTTCAAATCAAATTCCCTGCTTCATCTAGAACAATGATCCAACAAATTGTCCACTTTTGGGCTCAACTGCACTTCTACTAGCGCATAATTTTTCTGTTATATTGTTGTAAACTATAGCTTTTGTTCTGTATTTACCATCATTTTCTAATATTTTAAAACTTTTAAAACAATTTTTATAACATTATTAGACAATTTTAAAGTATTTATTTAAATACGCAAATCACAATATTATGAGACTGTTAGACTGTGACGCTAACTGCTATTTTCTCCACAGAGTATATTACTTAGTCTATGATTTTTCTATCGCTGTTTTGGGTTATCGCTGGTTGGATCAGCATTAGGGAGTGATAAGTAAGTGTACACCCATTTTTAATAAACGTTTGGTAACTCACTATGATGTTTGTGGGTTATCATTCAATGATAACGTTATTGCTGCTACTTCTAACTGCTACCGTGTATTCGCAGTTTTGAGATAGCGTAAGTGCAGTTTTTCCCACTTTTGTCATTCTACATTTTTAAATGCTCAAGCAAGATTTTGATGTATGGTAATGGAAGAGTGTGTTGGTGCAATAAAAATATTCAGTGATACATTTTCAGTACTTCCTACAAGACAGTTAAGCCCTAGACTCATTTAGGTGACACATCAATCATTATGAACAGAAGATTCATGACAAAAAGTGGCTTGAAATGACGCAAATTGTCAATGTAGGTTGTCTATTGCAAAGTAGATTTGATTGTCATCAATTTAGCACTAAAAGGTACATTTCCTGACTTGGGTTCATCAAATCTTTACCAAATATCCCCTACAACTCCCAAAAGTGTGTAATAGGAATTCTAAATCACGCTACATATCGATGGTGGGCAATGAAAACCTCGTAACTCCATTTTGGTAAATTTTACAGGAGAAACAAAAAACTGTTTTAAATAATTATGAAAATTGATACAGCAATAGTTCCCACATATTTTACTACAGAATACTAGTCAAGTTATTAATAAATTTGAAATTTTCTCAACAGGTTAAGCATAACATATTTCTGTGCTGGCTACTGGAGTTACGTGGTTTCAATGACTGATGGAGTTAACGAGATTTTCATTGCCTATCGTCGATATACAACTTAAAATTAGCTATCCCAAAATATGTAATTTGATATTGGAGAAAAAGAAGCTTTTAGTTAATACGAATGAGCAATGTGAATGGAATTCAAAGTAACTTTGTCGATAAGAGATGACTCTGACAGTGAATCTGTTTATCTACCCACATTTTTTCTTCTGAGAAACTTAACCCCATAAAGTAATAATAATTAATAAGACCTACGTAGTTTCCAGAACTGCATATGGAGGTTGCCACAGTTTATCCGGGATTCCAGTTGGTGTACTCATTATCTAATAAATTAAAAAATTATTTCTAAAACACGAAGCGTATTTCTTCCTTCGTAAATACGAACTTAAAAATAACACGCAAAGATTTTTGTGTGTGTTTTGGAGGTACATATCAGAATAGCCAATATCGAATGGACTAACTAACCAAAAGTAGCTAAGTAAAATATCTCTATAATGTATACTATTTTATTTGTTTATATAATATTCACATTTATTGATTCTCATTTATTTATATATATATATATATATAAGTTATTTTTAGATATAATTTGGTCTTTATGAAAAACACTTGGAATGCAAAGTATCACAACCAGCGATAAAAGATCACTACTGTTGGCATGAATGAACATGAATGAATGATTAAAAAAATCATAGATTCCAATTGAGATGGCGGTGGTTTAGTTTTCTCATCAATGTGATAGTCAACGTTCGGAACGTTTCAGAAATGTTGAGAATAGTATAGAAGCCTCTCATAATGGCAGGTTTGACAGGCATTGAATATGTATTATTAAAAGTTACTGTACGATGGATGTAATTATTACTATACATTTGCATAGAGTGAAAATGAAAAACTAATATTTCAGTTTTCAACCTTAATTCAATATCAATCACAATTCTCCTTACCTTTTTCGTAAAACAATTATTAATAGCAATGCTTGGAAACTTCAGAAAAGATTATGTGGCTTTAAACTTGCCAAGTACAGTATTGGATTCAAACAAAGGTTGGCCAAAGAGAAGTTTGTGGCGAGTATGTTTCATATTTTTCTTTTATATTATTCTATTAATAAGTTAAAAAAAAAGTATTTATTCTTGTTAAAATTAGTGAAGTTCATTGATGATGTATGTATTAAATATTATTTAACTGAGAGCAGTTAGGATTAACACAATTAAATTATAATTTGGGTTTAACATAATGGTAAATAGTAGCTGGAGATATCAAATTTGAATTACAAATGTTGACAATTTCATAGAACCCATCGCACAGGATGCCTGTTGCTGTTGTATAAATATTAAATAGGGTTTAGTGATTATGAAGAAATGATATATGAATAATAAAAGAATATGTTTAGTGCATTTGATCTATCCAGTGAATATTGTTTAATATTCATGAAAACAAGCTATTGTCACTGGTTTTATTAATTTATTATGGTGTCCTGGTTTAACATATTTGAGTTTTAATTATTATGAGTTAAGAATTTAGACTCACCTCATATTTTCTTATTTTTCTTGCAGACTAGTTTCTTCACGCCTTAGTGATATAGTCAGTGCATCTTAACTGTCTATTTTGCAGTTGTCGATCCTTTAGGTTGATTTTTGCACCCTCTGTTGGCTGACTGATGAACTTCCAAATAATTTTTTTGGAAAAACTGCACTTAAACTTGCGTGAAATATTTTCAAAGTCGTACAGAACAACAGTGCACATGCGCCAGAGTTTACAGAACCAGCTATAACAATGATAAAACTAATATTAATATAAGAAGAAAACTTCAACCCACTATTCTGTTTAATAATCTACACAATTGAACCACATATTGATTATCATCCTCGATTACTATCCGTTGCTATGAAATTGAAATGACCAATATTTGCAATAAATCCCCAAATCTATGTTAAAAAATATATCAATAATATTAAAATTACCATACGTTTATTAAAAATGGGTGTACACTTACTTATCACTCCCTAACACTGATCCAACCAGCGATAACCCAAAACGATAGAAAAATCATAGACCAAGTAATATACTCTGTGGAGTAAATAGCAGTTAGCATCACAATATTGTCTAACAGTGTCATAATATTGTGATTTGTATATTTAAATAAATACTTCAAAATTGTCTAACAATATTATAAAAATTGTTTGAAAAAGTTTAAAATATTAAAAAATGTTAGTAAATACAGAAGAAGAGCCATAGTTTACAACAAATATAACTGAAAATCAAGTGCTGGTAGAAGTGCAGTTGAGCCAATTTTTTTTTATTTTTCCTAATAATATTATAAAAATTGTTTGAAAAGGTTTAAAATATTAAAAAATGTTAGTAAATACAGAAGAAGAGCTTTAGTTTACAACAATATAACAAAAATCAAGTGCTGGTAGAAGTGCAGTTGAGCCAATTTTTTTCATTTTTCCCAGGAATTTCAAAATTCATAGTTAATATTTAGTATTAAATATTTGAGTTTTCTTAATATTTACACGCATTTTTGTGATTTCTTGAACTGTTTGGGAATTGAGGGTCTCCATTAGGGTTTTTTTAAACACAAAATTATAATGTACATTGAAAAAGCAGAATTGCAAACCTGAAGGGAATATGGAGTCAATGGAAAATGTAGCTATACTATGAAAAAAATGTAAATTTTGGCTATTTACTTTAGTAGAATTCAAGTCTTTAGCAATTAAACTTAATAAACTAACAGAATTAACTCACACTAGCCTGAAATATTTCACCTAGTGGAAATATTAAACTTGCATTAGGTAGGCAGCTTGAGATGTAATCCAAGGAATTCAAAAGTAATCTTTAAGATAGTTGATTAGGATCAAAATAGTTTATAATCTGTGGCCCATTGTTACATCCATATGTAATCATTTGCTCTACAATGCCCTAAATCTAAATAATAATTAAATATTAAACCTTATTGTCAATAGAAATTATTTGATCTCAAAGAAATACTGGAGTTGAAACCATTTATTTCCTAATTAAGATGTGTTCAAATATCTAGGAACAATAATTGCAAAATTTGAAATATGGACTCTTATTTTAAGGGAGGAGAAAAGATTACGAATATTTGAGAATAAAGTTCTTAGGAAAATTTTTGGACCAAAGAGAGATGAACAGACAGGTGAATGGAGAAGATTACATAACAGTGAGGTACATGATCTTTATGGGAAACCAGATGTAATAAGAACAGTTAAGTCTTGTAGACTGTGATGGATAAGACATGTGACACAAATGGGAATGAAAGAGGGGCATGAAAACTCCAGAGGAAAAGTGCCCGGTAGATAAATCAAGAATGAAGTGGGAGAGGGAAAGTCCCCCGTAGATAGACCAAGAATGAAAGGGGAGAATAACATTAATCATGATTTGAGGAAAGTAAATTTTACAGGGAATGACTGGAAAACATTAGCTCAGAAAGGGATGTATGGAGAGCTTATGCCCATGCGGCCTTGAACCTATGGGTTCGAATGTGCTAGTGAGTTAGTTATGTAACAATAAATGCATAAATGATCAAAAGTTACATTTTATATTCTATAGAAATGCCTGAATAAACAATATCAATGTCATTTAATCTGCAAATTGAACTTTGTATGGACTATACTGATAAGTAAATAACATTATAAAAGTATGAATAATAATAATAATAATAATAATAATAATAATAAATTAATATTAATAAACATTAACAGGTGCTGCAGTAGCAGGAACAACACCAAACTTATAAAACTCCCAAATATCATTCCAGCATATTTCCCAAATATTTTTTTTATTATAATAGCTTGTGTGTGTGGCATTCCAAAAAAATTGCCATTTTTTTTGTATGTATGCATTATATTTTTCAAATGTTTCATGATTTTTAGTTTTAACATTTTATGTTTAACTTTTATAGGAATTAATCACTATGAGGTTTAATTTATGGTGAAATTAAATGTTTCTTACCTCTCCTCATATATACTTTCTAAGTTGATCGCGATTTCGAGACTATAACTATCTCATCATCAGAACTTTGTTGGCAACTGGTGTTATGTCGATCGGAAGAAACTCTTCTTCTTCCCTCTGTTAGTGGACCGTTGAACCTCTGGATCAGGTCAAAATTTGCAGGAATTTCGAAGTTCATAAGTTTTCTTTTGTTTTTCTGAATGTGGATCTTTTCCCAAACTGTGAGTTTCTTTTGTTTGTCTATTTGTTTAATTAGACTGACTTTTGATTCAATTAAATGTTTTTCGGACCAAGCATGAACAGTACTGAGTAGCTGCTCATGCTTGGTCTGAAAAACATTTGATTGATTCAAAAGCCAGTCTAATTAAACAAATAGACAAACAAAAGGAACTCACGGTTTGGGAAAAGATCCACATTCAGAAAAATAAAAGAAAACTTATGAACTTCGAAATTCCCGCAAATTTTGACCTGATCCAGAGGTTCATCGGTCCACCAACAGAGGGAAGAAGAAGAGTTTCTTCCGATCGACATAACACCAGTCGCCAACAAAGTTCTGATGATGAGACAGTTATGGTCTCGAAATCGCGATCAACTTAGAAAATATATATGAGGAGAGGTAAGAAACATTTAATTTCACCATTAACATTTTATGGTTCGACAAGTCTCACATCATATCATCAGGTAACGTAATTCCATCTTCCTGGTGCCTCAACCTAAGAAGTGAGTTACAATTCTACCATGCCAGGAGAGAATACCAGGAATGTCATAAAGACAACCTGGTGGGTTTGGTAAAAAAAATATAGCTCTAAATACTCATTGCTCTACAACTGAAATTTCTTGTCCAAATGAAAATTTTATTTCTCTACTGACAAGCAATAGATGATTAGCAAATATGAACTAATTGATTGAGTCTCATTTGCTTACTATCTGTATGAACCAAAGTTCCAGTAAATCACTAGTTTTATTAATAGTGAGTGGAGAACATATTTTTATCGACTCACCTCATATGATTTCAAATTTCTTTGATACTGACGGTTTCAGACAATATCAGTCATGACTGAAGAGAGACATGATATTGTCTGTAACCGTCGGTATCAAAGAAATTTGAAATCATATGAGGTGAGTCAATAAAAATATGTTCTCCACTCACTATTAATGATATATCCTCATAATGTTTACTTCCCAATGTTAATTTAAATATAATCACTAGTTTGTTTGATTGTTTAAATTTCATACATTTTAACAGATTATCAACAAATTTTCATTTTGAAAAATAAATGACACTGAAATCCTTGATCAGACATTTTTATAGAATATAAAAATGTAAATTTTTGATCATTTACATGTTCATTGTTACATATTTCAATAATTTTCTTTTCTAAATGTTTCATTAACGGTAAGTGATCATAATTCATCGTGTCATTCTAACAAATGAATCAGATGTAAGCTAAAATATTATTATTTTTAATGGTTTTTAGGGTTGGAATAGTTTATACTATTTAGTTTCATATATATATATATATTATAAATAATTAATTTTTTGTATTATATCAACTTAGTAGTCTTCTTCTTCTTCTTAAACTTAATTTGTAGGATTTTCATCCTGTTTATTTCCAAAATCACTCCTCGGAGGAAGATGTATTAGATGTGCATTCACTGTCTATCCATCTCTTGGCTGGTCTTCCTCATGTCTTCTCCCGTCCATTGGTCTATCTTCTTTAGCTCTTTTTGCAAGCCGGTTTTCTTTCATTCTTTCTATATGACTCTTCCAATATTTTCGTGTATCTATAATAAATTTGGTTATGTCTTGAATATGGCATTTGTCCCTAATTTCTGTGTTGTGTATTTTATCAAATAATGTTTTCTCCTGAATAGTTCTTAAGATTTTCATTTTGCATGTGCTTATTATTTGTTTAGTTTTTGTTGTATTAGCCCTAGTTTCTGCTCCATATACGATAACTGGTCGAACTATCGTTTTGTATATGCAGGTTTTGCTTTCTATCGACATATGTTGGTTGCGCCAAATTAAATCTTTCATATACCCTGATATTTGTGCTGCTTTATCAGCTTGTTTCTTTACTTCTTTTATTACATTTTTAGTGTTTGTTTATTAATACACCTAAATAATTAAATTCTGATACTTGTTCTATAATTTTTCTTTCCACTTCTTAATAGTCAAGAGAAGAAAAAATATTTGGGTTATGAAATTAAACTGAGACATTAGAGAAGTCAGCATTGCTTTCAATTCAACAAATGGTTTGCTCTCCAGTTGACCTGCATTAATGTTATCATGCAAATTGACCTTGCTATCTTATCAGTAATTACTAGGCTGTTAGAGCTACTAGAATAAATGTTTTAAGATATTTAATATCTATTGTAACAAATATTAATGTATTGTCAGTTGGGTAAAATGACTAGAGGACTTGAGGTTTACTTGAGACATACTATTTTATTACATATATAAGTTAATTTTGTCTATTTCACATCAGTTTTTAATTGTTTTAAAATTGTTATTTGTATTTATAATTTGAAAAAAATGAAAAATCTGCTGTAAAACAGAGAGCATTGAAGTATCCATACATTTTAAATTCATTGGAAAACATTTTATTTAAACAACTCACCTCATAGGATTCATGCTTCCATGATACCGCGGTTTCAAACACAGTCGTGTTCATCCTCAGCCATCCGACTCCTATGAGGTGAGTTGTGTAAACAAAATGTTCTCTGATGAATTTTAATGATTATACCTCATAATGTTTACTTCCCAACATTAATTTAATCCATACATTTACCAAATAAATCTTAAGTTCTAGTATATCTTAGTTGATTCCAAAGCTGCCATACAAGCTATAACATCGAACACATTATCTATTACAAATGAAAGAAGTGAAATCAGAAAATTAATAAAAATATTAGAAAATCTACAGAAGACAATACATTTTCAGTGGATATCATCACATATCAACGTAAATGGGAATGATACTGGTGATGAATTAGCAAAAAAAAAAGGCATAAATTTGCATTGACAAAGCAAAACCATGAAAACACTCACATTAGGTATCAAAATTAAAACTAAATCAGAAGCAGAAGTTCTCCATAAAGTCACAAAGAAAAAATGGGCAGAAATCAATGAGTTTTGCCTTCTGATCGTACATCATTCATGACTGCCTTGCGGCATATCTCTTGAGAGTTTGGAATCCACAGTATTGAAGTGTGTTCCTTTTTGCAACATACCATGTTCATCTATGGAAAAGGAACATCTGTTTACTTGCACTAAACTGATCAAAGAAGCACAATAAAATAAAAACTTATAAGCAGAAAGTGAAATGGGTTAAATGATCCCAAATGCAGCCATTGAAAAAAAAAACAGTTTTTGTACCCATATTTCCTTAATTATGCAAAATGTCCTGTCCACAGTCTATGAGACATAACTGTTCTTATTATGTCAGGTTTTCCATAAAGATCATGTACCTCACTGTTAGGAAGTTTTCTCCAATCACTATCTGTTCATCTCTTTTAGCCCAAATATTTTTTTAAGCACTTTGTTCTCAAATACACATTTTTTTCTCCTTTTGAAAGTAAGAGATCACATTTCATATCCATGTAGAGGAATAACACTTTTATAATTTTTTTTTTCATTTTAACATTTTTCAAGAGAAGTTTTTGAGCCTATATTTATTTTCCTTTTGTACCTAATTGTAATGATTGTTTTTAGGTATTTGTATTATGCCATTTCTTGAAAATTTCCATCATTTGTTAGTGTCCATTTAATAATGTATTTTTTGTGTGACCATACATTTAATTTTATTGATATCGACTTCCTACCCTAGTTTGTTAGTAAAATTTGATAGAATGTGGGTTTTGGCTTTTGATATCTCCTCACTATCACATAGGGTCAAATGTTTGAACGCATTAGACAGTAAAAGACGTTCTCTGCTGAGAAAGTTTTATCCAAATACATTTTGCTTACTCAGAAATGTATTCATGCGATAATAATTGTAAGCTACCTGACGAGGTACCTTAAGATCATAGCTCAAGATAGAAACTTATCGTGAAATTCCCGATGGTAACCGATGTAGTTTGAAACCTTTGCAGCTTTATCCAAGATGTCGGACCTTGAAGACTTCGATCATGTTTTCGGTATACGCGGAGAAGAGGAATTTGATAGTCTATACCAAAGAATTCAACTGGAAGAACAGGAGAATCGGCGCAATATTACGCGATGCAGACGCCATTGTATATGGTATTATTTGCGGGATGCAAGCGTAAATGCATTCCTCTATAGCAGACAAAAACAATGGAAGTGGTTTTATCGCTGAGAATTCTGGGTAATTCGTTGCCAATATTACGAAAACGTCAACTTTCATGCATGACCGGTAAGTCGGCTGTTAATTCGATCTCAGCAATTGCTCACGGTGAGTCAGCTCACCAGTGATTGGAAGTAATTTGAGTAGAGACTAATGTATTTGCATGCGGCCCTTAATAATGCTACATCATCAGTTTATACGAACAGCTGATTAATACCATTGAGTTGTATGCCCTCTATATCCTCTAAAAATTTGATTGAATACTCTAATACAAAATTGAATAGCAGAAGAAATAGTGATCTTGCTTTTACCCAGTGTTAATATCAAAACATTTAAAAACTGTTTGTCTACTCACACCCTATTCCTTGTGCCATTAAACACATTTGAATAAGTTTAATTTTCTAGGATTTCCAAATTTGAGCATAGTATTAATTTCTCCCTCTTAATTGAAATGTATGCATACAGTTAATGCCTAACATTATAAAAATGTCTAAAACATTAGTAAATTCACAACTCTGTTTTCAAAAGTTATTAATTTTTCTTTTAGTTTTTATAATCAGTTTATGTTTTACATTAAATTACAGATTTATTATATTTTTGTAATATCATTGTATTGATTTCTTTGGCCAGAAACTGACCTACATAGCAAACCATATTATGTTCTTCTAATTTTGGAAGAATAATGTGGTATTGATTTTGTTATGATACCTGCATTTGTCGATTAATAACAATTGGTTATGAAGTAAGTTTTTATGTGTTATACAATGTTGGCTGTTAGTAGGTTTGTTTTTATGATGAACTTCACTAAATTTTTTGTTTTCTTTTTGCAATCACAGTAACAAATCAGCACTAACACTTAGATGGTTATGCTGCAGAAAGAAAATATTACATGCTAATATATATATATATATAATTACGGATATTCCACAATACAGTGTTTCTCCTTCAACCCAAAGTGATTTGTCGCAAGAGGTTCCTGTCTAGAGCATCTTCTTCCCTCAGAACTCTAGCTTCCATACTTCTCCTCACTCCATCCATCCATCCATCCATCCATCCATCCAACATTCTCTAGGTCTGCCTCTTCCACTTCTTCCATTAGCTTTCCAATTAAGGATCTTCTTTGATATTCTCTCTTCTTCCATTCTTATGAGGTGTCCATACCATTTCAAACATTTTTCTTCTATTTTTTCCAATATGTTTTTTCAACTTGTATAATTTCCCTTATTGTGCTGTTTCTGACCTTATCCCTTCTTGAAATTCTTGTTGATTGCCTCAAAAATCCATTTCTACTGCTAACAGCTTATTGGCTTAATATTATTAAAAAAATAAAAAGTCACACTAAATGAAGCAGAAAGTAACAGGAGTCTTCTGTTTGTGCCAGGATTTCCAGGTGGTTATTGGTTCAGAGATTTTACTTTGGATTGTATAACTCAGTACTGTTAATACAAATTTATTAATCTCAGGGAATCCAAAGCTTTATTGGAGTTGAAGGTTTACAAGGAAATTTCCTGGACTGATACATACACATTTAATAATGATACGTTTATTAAATGGCAATCCCAACTTCAAAATTGGCTGCGGTGGACTAGTGGTTATGCTTCTTGTCTCTGGTTCCAAGGGTCGTGGGTCCAAACCTGGCTGTGATTGACGGATTGTTTTTAGGATGAAAAATCCAAGGAGCAAGTCCTCTGGGAGGGACTTTAAGCTGTGGGTTCCGAGTCTGAAGATTTTCAGGCTCCTAAAAGATTCTTAAGCCTGAACAAAGAGGCCTCTAAGCAAAGTTTACCGATCAATCTCAAACATCTTAGCAATACCTTAGTTGCCTGCTAGATGTCTCATTGGGTCGGTGTGTTGACCGCATGCCATTCATGACATCTTTGGACAAATAAGGTAACTAAAATGAACTTGTCTATAAACTCCTGATAAAGGAGATGCTATAGCTCAACAATGGGCTACAATGCCATTAATCATCATCATCCAACTTCAAATATACAAATTTGATTATTAGCTGGGGAGTGACGAATTTTCTCCTTATTTAGGAGTTATTCATGGTACTACCAATTGTTTTATTATAATATGACATTAGCATGTGATCTTTAATAATTTATAGATATATAAGTTTTGTCCCGCTGTGATCTCGAGGTAGCGTGCTGCCTTGTCATGCAACGGGCCCGGGTTCGATTCCCAGTCGGGACAGGCTCCTGGGTGAGGTTTTTTCGGAGTTTTTCCTCACCTATAAGACAAATGTCAGGATGATTAGGGCCCAATGGTCCCCAAAAATCATCCGGCAACATCATCATCATCATCATTCTTCACCGGTGTGGACAGCAACGGGAAGCTACCACACCTATAATTCCCTAGTAAAGCTGCAAAGCATAGCATGAAAATGCTATGATTGAAGTAAAAGACCTTCCCTCAGGCAGAATTACTATGGATAAATATATGTTTTAATTCAATACACACCTCGTTCGCATCAAATAACTTGACTAGGTGAACAAAATTTTATAATTTCCAAATATTGTTCAGTATCAAATAATTTATAAGAATTAAATTAATCGTGATTATTTCTTACCTCATACTTCTATATTTCTTTAAATACAGCACTGCAGTATCAGTAACTTCTTGTCACCATCATCAGCTGTTTCCACGATTGTCAATTTTTACTTTTGTTGATAATTATCCAAACTGCCATCTGATGTTCTTTTAAAGAATTATTTCCTAAACTGCCATCTGGTGTTCATTTTAATGAATCATTTTCTAAACTGCCATCTGTTGTATTTTTGAAGAACTTTGTAATCAAGCTCGATTCATCTGGAATTTCGAAGTTCATGGTTCTAGTATGGTTTTTTTGAATATATATATTTTTTCCCAAACTGTTAAATCTAAAGGTTTAGATAGATGTTTCAAAAGTTTTGCTCACCAGATGGTAGTTTAGGAAATAATTCTTTAAAAGAACATCAGATGGCAGTTTGGATAATTATCAACAAAAGTAAAAATTGACAATCGTGAAAACAGCTGACAATGGTGACAAGAAGTTGCCGATACTGCAGTGCTGTATTTAAAGAAATATAGAAGTATGAGGTAAGAAATAATCACGATTATTAATTCTATCTATCTATCTTCAGGTTTTTACAGCTGCTGCCGTCTTCCCGTGCCAAACCTCCAAAACCTACGGTCTTGGGCATCTTCGATGCTTAGCCCAGGATTATTAATTAAATATGAAAATCAAATAAAACTACGTTTTATTTTTATTTAATTAATAAATATGGATTTTCATCAAGTAAACACCAACTCAATTGATGATTAATCACGATTAATTTAATTCTTATGAATTGAACCTCATAATGTTAACAATTCCCAAATTTAATATATAAAAATCAAATAATTTGCCTATTACAACTTGTGGTAATCACGAAATCTGATGTATAAGTGTTTTTTTAAGATTTTCATTATTTAACTTGAAGGTTCGCATCAATTCCCAGAAGAATTTATTCATAGGACTCTCCAGCTGTTCATTGGTTAATTGTTAACATTTGGTTGGATAATCAGTTTTAGATGGGGAGAAGATCAACCCTCTGGGTGTATCCAGAATTAATCCTAACAATTAACCTTGTTTGCTGGGAAACTACACAGGCTATTGTCATTAATTTAGACATGCAAGTTTACAATACAACCTTACAAGATTAATCTTTCCTGGGTTTCCTCTTTTCCATTTTATACTAATTATATTTTTGAACAGGTGTTCTGTTCATAGCATAATCAATTTCTGGTAAAACCCTTTCTATCTTTATAATCAATTCTATAAATTTGATTCTCCGAATCTCCAGTCGATTAATATGAATGAACTTTTATTAAATTAAGATACTTATTATTAAATTATTAAATCTCATTGATTTCAATTTGAATACTGACAATATCCATCCATAGTATTTCTGCCCAAAGGCAGGTCCTTCACAGCAATCATAGCATTTTCATGCTATGCTTTACTAGGGAATTCTAGGTGTGGTAGCTTCCTATTGCTTTTCACACTGGTGATGATGATGATAATGATAAGGATGATGATGATGATGATGGCTATATGATTTCGGGGACCATTTGGGCCTTAAAGTTTTCCTGACATTTACTTAGAGGTGAGGAAAAACCCCGATAAAAACCTCACCCAGAAAAACTGTCCCGACCGGGGATCGAACCCGGGCCCGCTGCATGACAAGGCAGCATGCTACCTCGAGACCACAGCGGTGGACTACTGACAATATAGATACCATCAGTTTATATTATTAGCCATGCTCTGATATGACCTAAATAAAACAATGAGCTTTATTTTCCTGGTACATGTTTAAAAAAATACATGCACTGCATTTTTGTATTGTTAATAGTAAATACATTCTGATTTTTATTTTCAGTGGTGGAACCAATTATCCAGATTTCAACGAAGCATAGTTTATATGCTTATTTTAGCAATTTGTCTTACAATACTCTATTTTATTTCTGGTTCACGTTCAAACCCAAACGAAGAAAATAATAGTCTGGATAAAATGAATATAACTCCAGTATTACCATTACTTTCACCAAGAAAGGTATTGTTTGGCTTTGTTATTTTTTCTTCATTTTAAAATAATCTCTATGAACTTTAAGATGGCTCCAGGATGAAGATCAAAATATAGAGTATTTTCATTTAAATTGTCTTATTTCTCTCTTCTGTAATAAAATTTATTTTATAAAACTATATAATTAAATTTATTATATAAGACTATATAATTAATTACATTATAATTTTCCATGTTCGTTTTTTTATTAATGTCTACCAAGCTAGATCAAATGGTAGCAGGCCTGTGCTAATTTACTTTGGGTTCCACGCTGGACAGGCATATGGCATTCATGTGGTTTATTTTCAATGTATGCATCACTTTGACAGACCATTTTACTTAGATGATATATTCTTATATTGTATATAGAGGAGTGAAGGATGAATGTATTATTTTTAAGTATTTGTGTGTAGTATAAGGGATGATGATGATAATAAAGAGAAGGGAGAAACATGGTCTACTCTTGTCAAAAAGTTCTTACTTTAGAAAAAATAGAGAAAAGGGTTGATATAGGCTACTACTGTCAACACTTAATTCAATAATAATTGCAAAGAAAGGGGAAATCAAACCAGCTGGTTGATAAATATGGTATATTGGCCAAAAAGATGAAAATAAGGAAAATTAACGACTATTTCATGATATAATTTAAAGTAATATAAATGAAGATGGTCAAAAGATCATCATCACGAGCTTCAAGGATTGGATCACTTGATCTGTTCTGTTTCTGGAATTTATAGCTGTTCTCTCCATCACTTCCTGGGTCTTCCAATTTTTTTATTTACCCTGTGGTCTGTACCTATATGACTGTAATGGAATTCTTGATGGTTGCATGCATTGTAAATGGGAATGCCAGTTTGACCGGTATTCGTCAATAATTTCTAATATATTTGCAATATTTAGTTATTGATGAATTGAAGTTCTTGACGAATTGATTCTTTTTTTTTATGGTCAAGAAGAGAGTATCCTACAAGATAATTAAAGATAATTATTGTAATTATATTATTTTTGGTCTGGACATCTTACCTCAATATTAATGTTGATTTGTTCTTGGACATGTTTCAAAACAATTCTGTTTTATCATCAGCTTTCCCAGACTGGTTTTATTTATGTTGCATTATGTTGCACCATTAAATATTAATAATTATTGTAAATTACCATGTTTCTTAAATATATGCATACAAATTTGGCAATTTATATTATTTTTACAGGTATTCACATAGATTGTTTTTGAGTATCGATAGTTTATTTTAAGGTCTCCCAATGCAAACGATTTATCGAGGTTTAACTGTATGTCATTTCTGTCCATTTAAAATGCCATTTAAAACATGCTTTCGCTTAGGTGAATTGGATGAGTCTGGAGTTTGTTTCATTTCCCTATTATGTGGCTCCACAGAGATTAGATCATATTCAGCTATACTGACTATTGGAAAGGAAATGTTTCTTTAATATGGATCTTTTTTTTCTCAATTATATGTCATTTATGTCCTTTTAAATTTCCTTTGAGACAGGATTTTACTTTTATGGATTGGATGTGATGGGAATTCTTGTTACTACATTCATATTTATACTTTTTCCTGACAACATGAAGGCTGTAATTATGATTTAACTAAGGTGGAGGAATGAGACCCAGTGATGATAGGTGATTATTACTGGTTTTTAAAAAAGGAAAGTTTTGAGTTCTCATAAAAAGTTTTTTTTTTCCTCTCTGCTTTGTTAATTTCTTCAGTTTTCTCTGTTTTATTAGCCATGAAGAAGGGTGTAATGATTTTTAAAAACTGGTAAATTACTAATTTATCATTTTTATCATAGCTAAGCTTCCATTGAAAATTTTACAGAAAAATGAGATTAAAGTGATATTTAATATGTAAAAACACCCAATTTTTCATTATATAGACTAATTGTGTAATGCAAAAACATGTGTTACAAATATTTCACTGTCATTTTCATGTTCAGCACATGGAAATTAGTTAAGGTCAGTCTATTTTTATTCATGTTATAGATAAAAGTTCAAATTTGTTGACTAGTGTAATATAATATTATAATGATATTGTGAAAAGCAAAATTAATATTTAAATTAATATTGGGAAGTAAACATTATGAGGTTATATCATTAATATTGAGTGGAGAACATATTTTAATCGACTCACCTCATACATTTTCAAACTTCTTTGATACCGACGGTTTCAGACAAAATCATGTCCTTCTTCAGTCATGGCTTCCACTGATGAAATTCCGTGATTGTTGATTTCTTTAGTGACATCACTTCTTGTGCTGCCATCTTTCATTGGGATTATAAACTTTGTAATTAAATTTTTATCCACCGGAATATCGAAATTCATAGATCGATATTTATTCTTCTGAATGAATATCATTTCCCAAATTGTCAATTCCAACGGTTTCTCTAATTGTTTCAAAAGTTTCGCTTCTTTTTCAATTTTATGATGTTCTAGTAAACTATGTGCAGCAATTGCTGATTTTTCAATTTCACAATTTTTAATATTTCTAAAATGTTCTTTAGTGTGTGTTTCCAAATTCCTTTTTGTTTTTCCTATGTATACTTTGCTACAATCATTACAATGAATTTGATAAATTCCAGATTTCTTACTGTCTGGGATGTTGATTTTTTTATTAGTATTTAGAAGTTTTTCCAGACTAAATTTATTTATTGGTGCCAAAGTAATGTTGTATTTGTCAAATATTTTTTTGAAATTTCCCATGTACTATTGGATGGTAAGTAATTTTTTTGAAATTCTTCTTTTCTTTACTAAAAATTTGTAGGGTAGAGCATTCTTTAAGTTGTTTTATCTTTCTGAATTTCTTTAATTTGTTAGATATTATACTCTTATTAAAACCATTTAATCTGGCTATATTTAGGATATTCTCATATTCTTTCTTAAAATTTTCTCCTTTTAATGGCACCAATAAATAAATAAATTTAGTCTGGAAAAACTTCTAAATACTAATAAAAAAATCAACATCCCAGACAGTAAGAAATCTGGAATTTATCAAATTAATTGTAATGATTGTAGCAAAGTATACATAGGAAAAACAAAAAGGAATTTGGAAACACGCACTAAAGAACATTTTAGAAATATTAAAAATTGTGAAATTGAAAAATCAGCAATTGCTGCACATAGTTTACTAGAACATCATAAAATTGAAAAAGAAGCGAAACTTTTGAAACAATTAGAGAAACCGTTGGAATTGACAATTTGGGAAATGATATTTATTCAGAAGAATAAATATCGATCTATGAATTTCGATATTCCGGTGGATAAAAATTTAATTACAAAGTTTATAATCCCAATGAAAGATGGCAGCACAAGAAGTGATGTTACTAAAGAAATCAACAATCACGGAATTTCATCAGTGGAAGCCATGACTGAAGAAGGACATGATTTTGTCTGAAACCGTCGGTATCAAAGAAGTTTGAAAATGTATGAGGTTAGTCGATTAAAATATGTTCTCCACTCAATATTAAGAAAAAATAATGTCTGAACCAGGACCACTTGTATTCCATACAAGTGTGCAAGACCACTACACTATACGAGACATGGTACAAACATTAACAATTCTTTCCGCATATACAAATCTATAATTCTCGTTTAATCCGCAGCCAGGTAGGTGTCACTACCATCACCAATGGCCGGTTTCGTTTAGAACTATTTATATCTGAGACACCTACCTGGCAGTGGATGAAACGAGAATTATAGATTTGTATATGTGGAAAGAATTGATAATGTTTGTACCATGTCTCATCTAATGTAGTGGTCTTACACGCTTGTACAGAATACAAGAGGTCCACGGTTCGATTCCTGGTTTAGACATTAATTTTTCTTTTCACAATATCATTATTGGAACTGTGTTAAAGTAACAGTATTGGAAAATAATGTAATTTGTTAGTAAAGGGGAATGTTAAGACATTATGATTGTATTAAGGTAACTAAAATTGTACTTTGTGGTGTTAGAGATATAAAATAATTATTCTGAATTTATTGTGAAGTTTATATCGTGTGACAAATGTGATACTAACTGTAATTTATTACCTCATTTAGCTTAATGACATTAATTTAGTAATTGCACAGCTGGTTCAACATAAAGTTTATATCTCTGTCTTCATTATCCATAATACTATCTGTAACGCAGAATGGCATATTATTTTTACTCCCTTATATATATAAAACTTATAAAGTTAGAAACTCGGGTTCAAATCCAGACTCAGGCATTTATTTTTTCTTTTCATGTCATATTTGGCCTTCATTGCTAAATGTAAAAAATATAGTTATAACATCTAAATATACAAGCGTTACTGCTATAAAGTAAATATTCTCTTTAAAAATGTTTACTTGTTATAGTGTCCACTGCTGTGGTCTCGAGGTAGCATGCTGCCTTGTCATGCAGCAGGCCCGGGTTTGATCCCCGGTCGGGGCAGTTTTTCTGGGTGAGGTTTTTATCGGGGTTTTTCCTTACCTGTAAGACAAATGTCAGGATAACTTTAAGGTCCAAACGGTCCCCGAAATCATATGATGATCATCATCATCATCCTTCACCGGTGTGGAAAGGAATGGGAAGATACCACACCTACAATTCCCTAGTAAAGCTGCAAGCATAGCATGAAAATGCTATGATTGCAGTGAAAGACCTGCCTTCAGGCAGAATTACTATGGATGGATGGATGGATGTTATAGTAGCCACTAGATGGCAGTTGGAACAATATCCCGCTACCTCTTGTGTAAATTGAGAATAATATATATATATATATTGTGGTCTCGAGGTAGCGTGCTGCCTTGTCATGCAGCGGGCCCGGGTTCGATCCCCGGTCGGGGCAGTTTTTCTGGGTGAGGTTTTTATCGGGGTTTTTCCTCACCTGTAAGACAAATGTCAGGAAAACTTTAAGGCCCAAACAGTCCCCGAAATCATATGGCCATCATCATCATCATCATCCTTATCATTATCATCATCACCATCATCCTTCACTGGTGTGGAAAGCAACGGGAAGCTACCACACCTACACAATTCCCAAGTAAAGCTGCAAGCATAGCATGAAAATGCTATGATTGCAGTGAAGGACCTGCCTTCGGGCAGAATTACTATGGATATATATATATATATATATATATATAAGAAAAATAAATGTTTGTGTTAGGATTCCTGAGTAGCTCAGTTGGTTAGAGTGCTAAACATATAAAGTTAGAAACTCGGGTTCAAATCCCGACTGAGACATTTATTTTTCTTTTCATGTCATATATGTATATATTTTTCTTTTCTTTTTCTTTCTCTTCGTATGAAACTGGCAGCTTGTTACATGTTCATTCACTTCAGGTCCGGGGTATGGTGATGTCCTTCCATGGTCTTAAAGATGTCCAATTATGTACTTTCTTCACTCATCTACTGTTCTCCATTCTATCTATGTGATCGTTCCAATTTAGTCTTCTTTAATTTATCCAGAGGTTTATAGGCTGAATTTCACATTCTTCTCAATTTCGAAAATTAACTGTCTGTATCACTTTGTCCTTGAGGGAATCCTCTAATGAGGAAAGTCGTACATAATATAATAAAAACAGGGCTGCGAATTTTTTCTCTCAGCGATTTTCTTACAATTTTCCTTAAAACTTTCATTTTGATTGTTTTATTAATTTGTTAAGAGTATATAACAGGTGGTAGTATAACTACCAGCAGGGCCTCCCCTGCTTGGCAGGTCATGGAAGAAGATCCAGACTAAAAGAGATACCCATTGAAGAAGAAGGACTAGTAACTCACTTCCAAGATGTAAAATTTTCCATTACTCAGAGCCATTCACAATATATATATATATATATATATTAGACCATGTGATTTGTCAGGGCCTCATTTTATGATCTCTGAATAATCCACAATCATTTAGTGGTTTTAATAGATCATAACTGACCATTAACATAGTATTTTTTAATAGGTATCTTTTAAGTTCTTAAAACATCTTTTCTTTAATCAATTGAGTTGGTGTTTACTTGATGAAAATCCATATTTATTAATTAAATAAAAATAACTGAATTATATAATAAATATGAAAATCAAATAAAACTATTTGAAGAGAAAAATTATACGCTCAGACCGGGACTTGAACCCGGGACCCTTGGTTCTCTAGACCAAGTGCTCTACCAACTGAGCTACCTGAGCAAGTACCAATCTAAACGCAAATCCTTCTCTATATACATTGTAATTCCCATCCACCAAATGCTGTGAAGCCATGCTTCTATCCTGCAAATGGCGGCTCCTTTATTAAGAAGACATATTTGGGAATTATACATTACAGCCAGTACGGCTTTTTCCAAGTTTTTATTATTGATTTCGTACATCTCAATGATGGATAAATCATATTTGAAGAGAAAAATTATACGCTCAGACCGGGACTTGAACCCGGGACCCTTGGTTCTCTAGACCAAGTGCTCTACCAACTGAGCTACCTGAGCAAGTACCGATCTAAACGCAAATCCTTCTCTATATACATTGTAATTCCCATCCACCAAATGCTGTGAAGCCATGCTTCTATCTTGCAAATGGCGGCTCCTTTATTAAGAAGACATATTTGGGAATTATACATTACAGCCAGTACGGCTTTTTCCAAGTTTTTATTATTGATTTCGTACATCTCAATGATGGATAAATCATATTTGAAGATTTCTCTTCAAATATGATTTATCCATCATTGAGATGTACGAAATCAATAATAAAAAATAAAGCTATGTTTTATTTTTATTTAATTAATACATCTTTTCTTTCTTTGTTGGAAAAAATGTCTTTGAGTTAAATTTATTTATTTAATGCAGGGCACTTGAAATACAATTCATTCATCCAAATTACACCCTTACTAAAATATACAATATATATATACAATAAATATAATATCAGAAATACTATAAAATATAAACAAAATTATCTTAACAAGTAGATTAGGCTAAATTACAAAATACTAAATTACTAAAAATAAAGTAAAAAAATTGGGCGGTTGTTGCAGTGAGATTATTTTTCCTCTTGCCTCCCAGAAGCCTCCGTTTAGAATAGTATTACTTTTAGCTCATACTACAATAATATCAATTTAAAGATATTTACATTTTTATCTTATTCTGTAAAATATTAATGACAATTTTGTAAACTTACCACATTGTAATTTATCCAAAAAATATGAGAAGGATACAATTAACTGTAACTATTTGTCTATATTAAAATATTAAAAAATGTTATAATAATGTTAGATAATAATAATTTTAAAAAAATATAATTATATTCGTGCCTAGACACTAAAAATATCATAAGCAATCAAATTTTCATGGGATTCCGGTTTATGACAATCAATTTAACTAAGAATTTTAAAAATAAATAATAGTTAAAAAACTAAAACAACACGCTTTATTAGAAAACCGAACTAAAAAATGAAAAATAATTTTATTTTCCAACACGCTTGGGATAAAATTAAAATGGTCAACAAAAAAACATATCCAACACATCTAGAATAAAACTAGAGTTATCTAGAAAAAAAAATTACAATCAAAAGCATGGGGTGCTTTTTATAAAGTTTTCTTCTTAGAGATTTTACTTTTACCAATATATGTTTATTATCAAATATATTAATTGATATAGAGCACCCCACGCTTTTGATGGTAAAATTATTTTTTTTATAGATAACTCTTCTAGGTGTGTTGGAGATGATTTTTTGTTGACCACTTTAATTTTATCCCAAGTGTGTTGGAAATTAAAATTATTTTTTAATTCGGTTTTCTAATAAAGCGTGTTGTTTTAGTTTTTTAAACTAGTATTTATTAAGAAGATGGTTAGATTCACTGGAACTAAAAGCAGAAGTCACTGAAGAATATTTAATGCTAACCAAACATTGTACAGCGATTCCATGAAAATGTCATACCGAGGTGAAAATTTTGAAACTGACGCAGGAGTAATTTTGTTGATGTAATATATATCTGTAAATATCAAATTTTATAATTCTGTAAGAAAATGTTTCAAATGTGCATTATTTTTATCTAATAATAGCGGTAGAACTTGTCATATTCCAAACCTGAAAAAATACGCAACATTTTACCAATTTCTTGTTTAATGATTTCTTCTTCTTCTTCCTTCCAAGTATTAGGCCAAGGCCTTTACGATCCTATAGAAAATTTTCCCTCCAGCGTTTCACCTTCCGGGAAATTCTCGTATAAGACTTGAAAGCATAATAATAGTCCCTTCAATTGGTTGCTGGCCAAAGGAAGGCAAGACCAGTGATGGGGCTGCCATCTTATAGCCTCTGGTCAGGCTTTTCTGAAGAAGAAAAGAAAATAAAGGAAAGAAGAAATGGAAGAAAGGAAAGACTCCCTAGCCCTCGGATGCCCTAATAGCGTCGGGGTCGAAAAAAACAAGAATTAAGCAAGAGAGGTTAGATAGTAAAGTTAAAAGAGTGCAAAACACAAGTAAGTGGAAGAAATGTTTTGCTCGGCTTGGGCACCTTGTGGTCGCCATCTACATATCCCCTAGATGAGGAACCCTGAGGGTTTGGTCGTATGAATTAGTTTTATTTCACAAAATCCTTTGTTAAACCATACTTTGGTCCTCCTTGGTCATAAATTAAACAATATTAATTTGATTCTAATATTCTATATACCTTAAATGTGTCCTATAGTTGTTAACTGTAAGTTATGGTCAGTCAGTCACAGAAAACGGATAAAAATTACTGTACACAACATAATAATTGATGGATTAAAATTTCCTCTTGGATTCTGCGTTATCGGTACACAACTAATAAATAAGTATAGATGACATTTTCTTGTAAAGTCATTATTTTTCCCGCTGGAGTCCCGTGACTGACTGACTTTTAGTCCACTCACTTATATTGCTAATACGCAAAACGAAGTCAGTTACTTGCTGGACTCCACTGTGTATTAACATAAACATGGTTTAGGAAATCTGGTAGACTGTTCGGCTCAGCTGTTTCGTAAAATAATTACTGGCCCTTCTTCTGTGACAATTTGAGCTAAAAGGCAGTCAGCGGAAGGATTTAAATGTAGAGTAATTACATGAAAATGTCATACCGATGTGAAAATTTTGAAATTGGCGCAGGATAATTTTTTCGATGAGATATTTTTTTGCAGATGAAATTTTCCGATTATAGAAGTTAATGTTTGAAATACGAATTATTTTGATCTAAATTAATAGTAGAACATGATATATTCCAAAACCTGAAAACACATGCAAAATTAAACGAAATTTTGTTTTACGATTTCACTGTATACATTTTGTTTTGTTTCACCGACTCTTTTGTTATACCATATTTCGGTCCTTCCTGATCATAAATGTAATACTAATAATTGTATTATAATATTCTAGATAATTAAAATGCGCTCTAATTATTAAGGGTAAGCTACAGTCAGTCACATAAAACATACAAAAATATTTACACAATACGATAATTGATGGATCCAAATTTCCTCTGGGATTCTACGTTATCGGTACATAACTAACAAAAAAGTATTAATGACATTGTCTTGTAAAGTAATTACATTAATTATATTAATTACATTTTTATATTTTTATTAATGACATTTAAATAATTCCTCATTATGCGATTCTTCAATATGTGAGTGGAATTAAAAACAAGTGCGCGGTTCTTATGTGTTAGAAAATGTGTGTGTGGGAGTCCTTGAACTTGAAAGGTTCTAGCATTAGTTTGATCTTTGACATGCCATATGTGTCGTATTATCGAGGATCCACAGTGCGGTGTTGCGACATTGTGCTAGCATTCACTTTGTGAAACAGAGTCATGCTTTTTGAATGCAAAAACAGTTTGAAATCATATGAAGTTTCTTGTATAAAAAATACAATTGGCATGGAGTATATGTGATTAAGTATGTATAACCTGTAGTGTAAAATAAAATTATTATTGGATGTAGCGTTATTAGAAACCAACAGAGTGAAAATACGTATGACAACGCTGTCCTATGTGCACCTGCTGGGAACAGTCAGTCATAAAGTAAGATTTCGCGCATTGTTAAAGTGATCCCACAACAGGCCTTTGGGGTAGTAGGAGGTTAAGGCTCCCACTTTTTCTAGACAATCGGCACTTGATGTCAGCCGGGTTGTCAGCCCTGCGTGACGGCCGCCTTTACCCCAGAACAAGCGTCTATTTTGATTATTTAGTTTAAAAATAGAACTCATGTTAGCAATATAATTTGTAATCAGTTGCTATGAAAGAACTATAACAGAATTTTCCATATTTAAATAAAATTTTCAATAATTTGTATACTGTACTTTTTCGTTAATTTTTTTGTCTTTATAGTTGAGACGTGTGAAAGTTAATTTTAGTGTTCTGGAACGAACAATGCAAATTCCATATTGGAATTTTTATTTATTTTAATGGTTCAATCTATTAACAGCATCAGATAAATTTTTATCAGTTAATATGGATGTGAAAAAATTATACTCATATTAGGCATATTTAACTATAGAGAAGGCCCTTTGTTGTTAAAAAGTTAATATTTTCTTTATTTTGTGAAATTTAAAATGAACTTGGTAACCAAGTTAAATAAATTACACTATTTATTGAATATTTTTACAGCATATCAAATTTTACATTTCCTATACATGATAAAAGGAGTGAAGTTCTTTATTCATCTCCATATTATCGCTTTTTATATATTATCCATCCATAGTAATTCTGCCCGAGGACAGGTCTTTCACTGCAATCATAGCATTTTCACGCTATGCTTGCAGCTTTACTAGGGAACTGTAGATGTGGTAGCTTCCCGTTGCTTTCCACACCGGTGAAGGATGATGATGGCCATATGGTTTCGGGGACCGTTTGGGCCTTAAAGTTTCCTTGACATTTGTCTTACAGGTGAGGAAAAACCTCACCCAGAAAAATTGTCCCGACCGGGGATCGAACCCGGGCCCGCTGCGTGACAAGGCAGCATGCTACCTCGAGACCACAGCGGTGGACTTATCTATTATAATTTCATATTATTTTGTAATATTTGTATAATATTTGCAGCTCCAGGATATTGAAGTCTAAATAAAATTCAGATATATCAGTCAGTCAGTCAGTCAGTCAGTCAGTCACACATCATATATTAGGTTATAACTCTGGTCTTAAATGTGATTTTTGTTTCCTTTTTTATTGAGAATGTAACTTGAAATGTGTCCTCCAAACGGTATTTTGGAAAATTGAATTAGGAATCACACTTCAGAGAATGATGCAGATGAACATGTTAAGCTGCATGATGAGTTGACATTTATGTCAGTCAGTCACACATACGTTGATAGATAATAAATAGCACTGTTTTTCTTCAAAAGTTGTATATTTAAGTACAGTCTTAACCACACACTATTCCTCTATCATATGACGTAGATAACACCCCTAATTTCAATCAATTGTAATATTTATGCAACCATTTTGCTGCAAAAGTGTATTGTAAATGTCAGTCAGTCACATATGGAATTGCTCTGTATTGATAATCATTTTTTCACTTTTAATGGTAAATTTTATAAACAAATTTCTGATTTGGCAATGGGAAATCTACTTTCTTCATTTTTGGCCAATTTATTTAATGGATTATCTTGAATCTCATATCACTAATGCTTATCCTTGGATTTTTAAGTGTTGGTATAGATATGTGGATGATATTATCTCTGTAATCTATTCAAAATACATTCAAGATGCATTAAAATTGCTTAATCTCCAAGATGAATCGGTGAAATTCACTATTGAAATAGAACAAGATAACAAGATCCCATTTTTAGACTTGTTTCTAATAAGAAATGAGCAACTGCAAAGAATTGAATTTAATGTTTATAGGATAGACACTCATACTGATAACTACATAAAATCTTCAGGTTTTAATCATGTTTCATATAAACATGTAATTTTCAACAGTATATTACACAGATTAATAAATATTCCACTTAATGTAGAGGATTTTGAGAATGAATATAATTGTATTGTACACATAGCTAACATAAATGGTTTTGATGAAGACATAATAAAGAGGAAATTAAAGAAATTTAAACAACAAAAAAGGTTACATGAATACACCACTCTGCAACATAATTCCAAGAAAGGTGAAAAATTCAAGAAATTTACTTGCCGTCCAGAAGTTTATACCAAATTTCAAAAGATTTAAAAAAAATTTAAATTAACATTGGCTCGATTAACAAATTCAACTTGGGTAATCTTCTGTTAACTAATAAAAAAGTTAACGTCCCAGACAATAAAAAATCTGGAATTTATCAAATTAATTGCAAAGATTGCAATAAAGGGAAATAAGGGAAAACAAAAAAGGAACTTAGACACTCGCAAGAAAGAACAGTTTAGAAACATAAAAAATGGTGAAATTGAAAAATCAGCTATAGCAGCACATAGTTTATTAGAGAATCATAGAATTGAAAAAGAAGCAAAACTTTTGAAACATATATCTAAACCTTTAGAATTAACAATTTGGGAAAATATATACATTCAATAAAACCATACTAGAATCATGAACTTTGAGGTTCCAGATGAACCAAATTTGATTACAAAGTTCTTCAAAAGTACACCAGATGGCAGTTTAGAAAATTATTTCTTCAAAAGTATACCAGATGGCAGTTTAGAAAATTACTGGCATAATAAAAAATTGACAGTTGTGAAAACAGCTGCAGTTCTGTGTTTAAAGAACATAGATGTATGAGATAAGAAGAATTCACGATTCATTTGATTCTTAATAACTTAAGTTAGGTTGATATATTCTATTTTAAAAGTTTTCAAGTTTGTTTTCTATTGGAGGTAGTTGTCCAGGTTTAGCTGAGATATTAAGAATACCCTTTTTCTTTATAGTGTATTACATAATGCCTTCTTCTGGGGAGTGTTGTTTTTTAGGATGCAATTTCAGTGCATTTTTAGTAATGTTAGATTGTATTTCAACATTATTAGTGAACAGTAGTATGGCAAGAGTTATATTGTCATCATTGATTAGCTACAAAATCTACACCAAGTTGCTCAAATCAAAATTAGCTGATTATTATGACAATGTATTAGATGAAGCGCAAAATGGATTCCGAAAAGGAAGATCCTGTACAGATGGATACTTCACTATTAAAATTCTAATAGAAAAACACAGAGAGTTTAATATTGAAACACACATGGCGTTTATTGACTTGAAGAAGGCATTTGACAATGTAAATAGAAACAAATTATTAGAAATCCTCAAATATGATGGAATCCCAGACCAACTGATAAAAGCTATATATGATATTTATAAGGATAATTACATCCAAGTTAAGATTGAAAATAAAATCTCGGAATGCAGACCAATTAATCAAGGAGTTAGACAAGGATGTGGTCTTTCACCAATGCTCTTCATAATATACATGAACTCAATTATTAAAGAATGGAGACTACAACCACATGGCAGTATACCACTTAATAGATTATATAATTTAGACACCCTATTATTTGCAGATGACATTGTGTTTATAGCGAACTCAGAAGATGACCTACAACGTTCAGTCCACTCTTTTCAGCAAATTGCAATAAACTACAACATGGAAATCTCAACAGAAAAATCTAAAGTCATGGCTTTCCTAGGAAAAGACCCAGTTCACAGTAAAATTGTTATTACTAATAAAATATTAGAACAAACCAACACATTTAACTATCTCGGATACCAAGTTACATACGAAGAAGAAAAAGATTTTAGTCAAAAAATTATAAAATTTAACAGAGTAACAGGAATTATAAATAATATTTTCAAGCCAAACACAGTACAGCAACACACACGAACTAGAATTTATAAAACACTGGCCAGACCCATATTATGTTATGGCAGTGAGGCCTGGACAATTCACAGTGTAGGTGAACAAAGACTAACTGCGGCAGAAATGAAATTTATGAGATGTACTGCAGGCTATTCAAGAACAGACCATAAAAGGAATTCTGAAATTCTCAAAGAATTACACACAGAATCAGTCATGGAATATGTACAAAAATACAGAAACAACTGGAAATCTCACGTACGAAGAATGAGCAGAACAAGAATAGCACGTCAGATCTTAAATTACCAGCCACCAGGCAAGAGATCTTTGGGCAGACCCTTCAAACGTTGGATTGAGACAGTAACAGACCACTAGGTCTATCACATGAAAGGAAGAAGAAGAAGATTAATCTTCCCCATAAATATAAATAAACCTTTTTATTAGTTATTAGAAGATTTCCCAGAGAGTAAGAAATCTGAAGGAGAAGTGTTAAATTAATAGTAATCTGAAATTTGTCAAATTAGTTGCAATGACTGCAAGAAAGTAAATATATAAAGAAAACTGAAAGGAATCTAGAGACTCATATGAAAGAACACTTTAGAAATATTAAAAATGGTAAAATTAAAAAATCGGCAATTGCACGTCGTAGATTGCTAGAGAATCACATAATTGGAAGAGAAACTAAACTTTTGAAACATTTAGAGAAGCCTT
Organism: Diploptera punctata; assembly: GCA_030220185.1. Lineage (NCBI taxonomy): Eukaryota > Metazoa > Arthropoda > Insecta > Blattodea > Blaberidae > Diploptera > Diploptera punctata. The sequence continues at coordinate 373,142 of JASPKZ010000841.1, read as the reverse complement.
TGGAATTAATAGTTTGGGGAAATATATACATTCAGAAGAACAAATATAGATCCACGAATTTTGAAGTTCCCTGCAAGCAAAATTTAATCTCCAAGTTCATAAAATCATCACCAGATGGCAGTTTGAAAGATAATGGCAAAATTTCAACAGTTTGACTGAAGATGAAGTTAAAATGGCCTTTGAAACTGGTATCGTGAAAACATGGAACTTTGTGAAGTGAAATGAAAAAAAAAAATTATCGACTCAATTTATAAATTGTAAATACCTCAAAGTGATGTTGAGTGATTCCGGGTTCTGTGGCCGTGGTCCATAGTTGGTGTTGATACCAGACGTTTCGCCCTCAACTGCGGAGGGCATCTTCAGTGGCGAGTGCTTCTAGGCATGTTTCCTGGTCGGAAGCTCTACTTAGACTCTAAGTAGAGCTTCCGACCAGGAAACACGCCTAGAAGCACTCGCCACTGAAGATGCCCTCCGCAGTTGAGGGCGAAACGTCTGGTATCAACACCAACTATGGACCACGGCCACAGAACCCGGAATCACTCAACATCATGATTACCGGCCGTGAAAGCCTGCATTCAACTATCAATACCTCAAAGTGTTACTTGCCACTGTAATCTTCATTAAAATCATTTGTACTTTTATATTTGAAAGAAAAATAATTTTGCATTTTATTTTTTAGGCTTTTCCCAATGGTGATGTAGGAGAAACAAATAAAAAAGGAATTACAGAAGATTTTATAAATAATGAAATCAATGGAAACAAGCCCATTGAAGAAAAAAATAATTTTGATAGAGGTGGTGAGGCATTAAATAACAATGATGTTGGCCAGATTAACTCTCCTCCCAAGGAAGCTGCTATTCAATTTAAAGGTAAGAATTCTTTTTATACCCTCGACCCACCCTGAATAGACACGTTTTATATATATACTAGAAGAATTAATTTAAATTATTTCAAGGAGTAGTTTATTTAAAATATAAGTTTTGGAGACTTATGAAGAGAGATGTTTCCTCTTTGAAGTTTTAAAAGATTACCTTCTTTTTGGTTTACAAGACCAATATTTTATTTAAATTATTAAAACTATTATTAATGTTAATACCTTTTTATTTGTGTACTACTTTTTTTTGTGGAATTTGAGTTTTTTCTTCAAATCGAAAACATATATATATATAGTCAGCTGCGATGGATTAGTGGTTATACTCCTTGCCTGTGGTCCCGAGGGTCACAGGTTTAAAACTGGCCAGGGTCAATGGATTTTTTTTAGATGTCCTGAGTCTGAAGATTTTCAGCATGATAAAAGATTAAAAATCATCTTATTCTATTGTCTAGAATAGAATAGTTGACGGCCGAAGAATTTCAACAGTCGGAGTTATGGCTGACGATGAACATGATTATGTTTGAAATCGCGATTTCATGGAAGCATGAATCCTATGAGGTGAGTTATTTAAACAATATGTTCTCCGATGATTTTTAATGATTATACCTCATAATGTTTACTTCCCAACATTAATTAAATATGATAAAAGATCCTTAAGCCTGAATAAAAAGGCCTCTAAACAAAATCTACCGATCTCAACATCCTAGTAATACCTTAGTTGTCTGTTAGATGTTTCATTGAGTCAGTGTGTTGACTGTATACCATTCATGACATCTTTGAGCAAATAAGGTAACTAAAAATTAACTTGGTCTAGTAACTCCTAACAAAGTAGAAAGTAGAGGTTACGATCCAACAATGTGCTAAACCATTTTACATATATAAGTAAAGCATATTTTTTATCTAATCTTCAACCTGAATATATATAAATAAACTCCTGGCATGACAGGCCTACAAGCCCTTAGCCTACCAGCCGGCTGCTGGCCTCACATCCACATGTGTCAATCACAGAGGTAGATGATCATCAGCCAGTATAGGGGTGACATGTGGTCAGCATGTCGAGTCCCTCAGCCGTTATAGCTGGTTTTCTCAACCTGGAGCTGCTACTTATTGTAGCTACCCAAATGCATCATGATGCTGGGTGGGCACCGGTCCCATACTGGCCGAAATACCATGAGAAAATTTCTTCCCCCATGGAGACTCGAACCAGCGCAAGTCCCGTAGCTCTGCACCAAAGCTTCCTGCCTTAACCACTCGGCTACGGCGCGGGACACCTGAATATATATACCAGAGCCAAACTAATAACTTTTGTGTATCAAAATTTTATATAAGCGCCATTTGAAGTTAGTAATGTCAATTTAATTCAGTATTTACCTCAGAAAAAAAGTTATGCCCACATTTATTTTAGAAAGTGAGCCAGATTCTCACAATTCTGAATTATATAATGAATCTAATGGTGAAATGTATTAAAATTAATAGATTGGGTTGGGTTGGGCATGTTATACACATGAATGATAATAAAATTACCAAAAACTGTTTGATACACAACCTTTGATAAGTAGGAAAGTAGGAAGGCATAATTAAAGATGGGAGGATGGCATAATTGAGGATATAAGGATTCTGGGGATAAAAAAACTGGACAGAAGAAGTGAAAGACAGAAAAATTTGGCAAAAGCTTCAAAGAAGAGTAAGGCCCACAAAGGGCTGTCATGCCATTTAAGTCCCAATCCAAGAAAACACAATTATCACAGCAATAAAGTATGGCTTTTAAGAAAACCTGATACACAGGAAAATAAACAGAAAATATTTAATCAAAGAATACACAGGTGAAAAATAAGAAGATAAGTATAAGAAATTTACATGTCATCCTTCAATGCACAAGTTTCAAAAACTTTTCAATGAAGTCAACATCACACTTGCATCAAAAAATAATTTATCTAAATAAACTAATTAAAATAAATATAAAAAATAAACAAAGACAAAATATCAGATATTTATAAAATAAATTGAAGGGAATGTGAAAAAGTCTACATTAGAAAAAAAAAAAAGAATCCTGAACATCAGAATGAAGGAACGCCTTAAGAATGTGAAAAAATGGGGAAATAGAAACATATACAGTATCTGTTAGAAAATACAAAAGAGCTGACTATTTGGGAAAAAATCTATATTCAGAAGAACAAAAACAGAGTTATGAATTTTGAAATACCGACAGAACGTGATCTAGTTTGGACATCAACATCCAGGGTTTACAACATAAATCCAACCAGTCTGGCCAAGTTTCTGAAGATGATTAGAAGTCTAATCGAAACATGTTCAAGAACAAATCAACATTAATATTGAGGTAAGATGTCCAGACCAAAAATAATATAATTAAAATAACCTCAAAATATAACTTCCTAAAATTAAATATTAATATTGAGGTAAGATATAACAGACTCAAAATAATTTAATTAAAAGAACCTCAAAATATTACTTCCTAAAATAAAAGATTATATACAGTATCTGCTCACATTTGGTCAGAAAATCATAGAATTCAAGAAAAGGCAAAATTGATGTAACAATTGGAGAAACCTACAGAATTCACAGTTTGAAGAAAGAAATATACATCCAAAAATACGTCTTGAATTTTGAAATTCCTTGGGGAAAAGATTTGATTTTAGATTCATATGCCCACTACCTGAGTGAGGAGAAGTGAAGGACTACGAATGTTGATATGACAATCAGTTGCCAGTTGATGAGTCCTTTGAAACTAGTGCTGGAAAGAAAATTAAATATGAGATGAAGTTTTCTTTCTAAAATAAAACTATATCCCATTCTGGAAAATGTTAATTTAAAATATAACATCAAAAAATGAGGTGAAGTATTTGAAGAGGAAAATATAATTTGCCCTTCAGTGAGATGTATTAAATTTATGATAAAACATTGAATGAAGTGAAGTGTTAAATTTGTCTCATTTATTGAGTTTCAATGTTGCATTGAAATGTGTTAAGTTAATTGTTAATTAATTTATTGTTTTCAGGACCTACAAATGAAAGACAGTCAGCGGTTGTAGCAGCATTTAAACATTCCTGGAAAGGTTATAAAAAGTATGCCTGGGGTCATGATCATTTGAAACCAATTACTGCCACTTTCCAAGATTGGTTTAATCTTGGGTTGACTATTGTTGATTCATTAGATACTATTTACATAATGGGACTTAAAGAAGGTATTAAATCTAAAGTAATATATTTTTTATTTACAGTTTATATGCTTGGTGATTTTTACCAAGTAATCTAATCTAAAGTCACAATTCCCTTTTTCAATTATTAATGAGTTTAGTCCTTTTGATGCTTATTTCTTGTAGTTTTGAGCAATTATGAATAAGGTCGGTATTCATTTAGATTGGAGGCCTAGGTAGCTCACTTGGAAGAGCATTGACATAGAGAGTCAAAGGTCCTGGGTTCAAACCCCAGTCTAAGCATATATTTTTCTTTTCAAATATAATTTGTCCATCATTAAGATGTTTAAAAACGAATAATATGAACATTGAAAGAAGCACTACTGGCTTTATAAGTAATGTTTAAATTCCCAATAAAATGTCTTCTTAATAAAGAAGCCGCCATTTACAAAAATCGTAGCAACGGCTCGTAGCATTTGGGGTTAGGGAGTTAACTATGTAGAAGAGAAAAATATGCGTTTAGATTGGAGGCCTAGGTAGCTCACTTTGTGGAAGAGCAGTGACATAGAGAGTCAAAGGTTCTGGGTTCAAACCCCAGTCTAGGCGTATATTTTTCTTTTCAAATATAATTTAATATAATAAATATGGAAATTTTAACATTACGAAGTTACCTCATATATCTATGTTTTTTTTAAACACAGCTGTTTTCAATTTTGACAGTCATAATTAAAATATAAAATTATGGAATATTCACCTGAAAGGTCCGTCTCCTCAACTTAATTAGTTATTTAACTGTAGTGCTTTCGGGACGTCCCATCATTGGCCGTTTTGAATCCTGCCGATGATGGGATAAGTCCCAAAAGCACTACAGTTAAATAACTAAGTTGAGGAGACGGACCTTTCAGGTGAATATTCCATAATTTTATATTTTAATTTTGAATAATACCTCAATGGAACACATCATGAATCTTATAAATTTGACAGTCATGAAAACAGCTGAGGATGGAAAAGATTTTTTCCGATACTGCGGTGCTGTGTTTAAAAAACATAGATATATGAGGTAAGAAGAATTCACAATTTACTTGATTCTTACTAATTTTAACACTTTAAAATCACCAAATTAATGTCCTTTTCAAGGAAGTTCTTCAATTGTGTTTGCTTTAATGGTTGGTTTTGTATCTAAAATCTGCGTTTTATTACTTTTTTATAACAGAATTCCATTTCTTTCTGCATTAATTTTAGTATTGATTTTATTTATTTGCATTAATTAAGATGGTTATTTTATGTAACTTCATTTTTCTTATCAGAATTTGCAGAAGCAAGAGACTGGGTTGCAAATAGTTTACACTTCGATGTGAATCGAGATGTGAATTTGTTTGAAGTAACAATTAGAGTACTTGGCAGTTTATTAAGTACATATCATTTGAGCGAAGATAGAATGTTCCTTGATAAGGCGGTATGTATGATACATTTGATATATCTATTATTATCAGTTTATACCAAGGTATTTTTATAAAAAAAATAATTAATGAATGAGTTGGAGAAATTTTTATTTAATTTTAATTAAATAAAAGAAATAATGTTGGGGCACGCCATAGCGTAGTGGTTAAGGCACTGAGCTACAAGCCGGAGGGTCGAGGGTTCAAGTCCCGTTGGGGTCAGGATTTTTAAACTGACCCAAACCCTCTGGCGGCACTATGGCCCTGGGATCGACTCAGCCTCTAACAAAATTGAGTACCAGACGCTTGTTCTGGGGGTAAAGGCGGCCGTCATGCAGGGCTGACAACCCGGCTGACATAAAGTGCCAATTGTCTAGAAAAAGTGGGAGCCTTAACCTCCTACTACCCCAAGGGTCTCCGGACCTGTTGTGGGATCACTTTACTTTAGAAAGAAATAATGTTCAAAAGTACATATCCTTTGTCAATAAGAACAAAACCTTGGGATTCAGAAAAGTCAAAATAGCAAGTTAAGATATAGATACACTTTAATAAATTATGTAGGTAGGAAATAACATTATGAGGTTTATTTTAATTTATTTAGTTTCTTGACTCACCTCATACTTCTTAACTCCCTCGCAGATCTAGATTTTGTCACTGTATTTGTGACATTCTCAATGCTGTTCACGTTCACAACTGATGTCAAATGGTCTCCTCTCCTGCAGACTGACCTCCGTGCCATCTGATGGTTGACTGACAAACTTCCAAATCAATCCCCTCTCCTTATCACCGGGTATTTCAAAATTCATAGTTGTGTTTTTATTCTTGCATATGTAAATTTTTCTCCAAATTGTGAGTTCCTTCAGTTTTTCCAATTGTTTAAGTAATTTTGTTTTGGAGCTGCTCATGCTTGGTCAGAAAAACATAGAAGGTGAAACAGAAAAATCTGCAATAGCTGCACATGCCTGGTCAGAAAAACATAGAATAGAAACCAAAACAAAATTACTTAAACAATTGGAAAAACTGAAGGAACTCACAATTTGGGGAAAAATTTACATATGCAAGAATAAAAACACAACTATGAATTTTGAAATACCCGGTGATAAGGAGAGGGGATTGATTTGGAAGTTCGTCGGTCAGCCATCAGATGGCACGGAGGTCAGTCTGCAGGAGAGGAGACCATTGGACGTCAGTTGTGAATGTGAACAGCATTGAGAATGTCACAGATACGGTGATGAAATCTAGATCTGCGAGGGAGTTAAGAAGTATGAGGTGAGTCATGAAACAACTCAACAAAATAGATACACTTTATTTAATATATGTAGGAAATAACACTACGAGGTTTCTTTTCATTATTAATGAGTTAGATATTTTGACACGCCTCATATTTCTTGATTTTTATGCAGACCTAGGTTTCATCGCTTTTGCGTGACATTGTCGTTGCTTCCAACTGTCATTTTGCAGTTGTCCATCATGTAAGTTAATTTCTGCTCCCTCTGCTGGCTGACCAATGAACTTCCAAATCAATTTTTATTTCTTTTTCTCCGGGAATTTCAAAATTCATGGTTTTCTTTTTATTCTTGCATTTTTTTTTTCCTCCCAAATTATGAGTTCCTTAGATTTTCTAACTGTTTTAGTAACTTGGCCTTAGTTTTAATTTTGTGTTTTTCTAACCATGCATGTGCAGTTATTGCAGAGTTTTCTATTTCTCCATTTTTAACATTTCTTAGGTGTTCTTTCAATCTTGTATTCAAGTTCCTTTTTTGTTTTTCCTATGTATATTTTTTCACAATCTTTATAATCAATTTGATAAATCCCTGATTTGTTGCCATCATCAATCTGTTAATTTTTGTTGGTTTTAATTAATTTATTCAAACTGTAATCATTTTTCAGTGCTAATTTAATGTTAAGTTTGCTAAAAAAAAATTTGAAACTTAAATACTGAAGGATGGTAGGTAAATTTCCTGGATTTTTTAGTGTTACTTCCCACTTTAATTTTGATAAAATTCACAGGTGAAACTTACTTAGTTTCAACACTAAATTTCATACATTCACATTTAAATAACAAATAGCAGTGAAGGTGAAACCTGATATTGTAATTTTAATTAGTCGTAAGAAGAATCTACCAGATTTTACAGACTATAAGACAAATTTTTGTCTTAAAAAAATTGCCTCCAAAATTCAGGTGCATCTTATACTCGAAATTAATAAAAGAATGTCTAGTGTTTGATTTAAAATTCCTGCCATTCTTAAAAATGGCCATATATTCGATGCCACGGAAAACATATCTCTATCTGGCAACATTGGATTCAACTGGCAGCAGCAGTGCACCGTTGTGACGAATGTGAGGTGCGGGGATTCACAAGCTTGCTAACACTGTCTTCTTGTGCTAGATCAGTTTAGTAGTCATTTGAAAAATTCTGTGAAAGAGAAATTGAGACTGGGAAATACAGAGCTTCCTGTTATTCCGGGAGAACTTACTCCACAATTGTAACCTCTTGATGTCTTGATAAATAAACCATTTAAAGTGAATATGAGAGAGGAATGGAACAAATAGATGATGTATGAAACCCAACTTGAATTCACTTGAAGGGAGCTATAAAATGACCTATAATCAAACAAGTATGTCAGTGGATAAAACAATCGTGGTCTAGAGTGAGAGAAGACATTGTTAAATCTTTCAAGAAGTGCAGCATAAGTAACGCTCTCAATGGCAGTGAAGACCATCTTATATAAGAAGAGGACGATGGCGACAAAGAGGAAGAAGAAGAAGAAGATAGTTCAGATGGCGATTTTCAGGGATTGTAAAGGTCAGTTCGGTTTTATAAACTAAGATTTTTTTTTAGTCTGACTTTGCAATCTAATAATAAAAATGGTAAAAATGTTACTTTTTTAAAATTGCTTAAAAATGAAGGTGCGTCTTATAGTCCGTAAAATATGGTATTTTCCTTTGACTTATGAATGACATATACCCTTCTATTCTAACCAATTCAGTTGTATTGTTTTCAGATTGATTTAGGAACAAGACTTCTTCCTTGTTTTAATTCTGATTCTGGGGTGCCATTTTCTGATGTCAATCTTGCCACACGTAAAGCACATTCTCCAAAATGGAGTCCTGATAGCAGCACTTCAGAAGTCACTACAATCCAGTTAGAGTTCCGTGATCTCAGTCGATGCACAGGAGATCCAAAATTCGAAGTAAGTATATTAATGATTTATTATATACAACTTTCCTCATTAGAGGATTGCCTCAAGGACAAAGTGATACAGACAATTAATTTTTGGAATTGATGAAATACATTTTGTAAATACATTTAAAAATTCAAATTGTAGGCCTAATTGAAGTATACATACTATATAGTAGAAATTTTGTAAATATGGTTTCTTAAAATTGAAATTATTCCTCTAATGGCAGCGATGGCAATTTTAGAAAGATACACCCTGTCCAAATCTAAGGAATTCCAAAATTTGGCTAAGAATCCTGGTATAGTATCTCTTGCCCCGATCATCAATTCTGTGACAGTTATACTATCTAGTTGGTATTTATCTTTGTAATAGTCAACTGTTGGCTCATATATGGCTTTCTTTTCAGAGTCAACTTCCTCAGGTTGGCCACTATGAGTCTCAAAAATAATTGTGGGATTTTATATTATACCAATTTTAGAAGCTCTTTTTTGATGGTCTAAATGCAATAATATCTATTCGTCTGTTACTCCCATTAGTGACCACACCATGAACTTCCTCATAAACGGTGTATCCAAAATCTTGCAAGGCTTCTGCCATCATATTTCGAATAGTGTGGTGCCGAATGTTTCTCAGTGATTCTCCAAACGGACAGGCCCCAAGGACGTGTGCAAGGGTTTCGTGCTCTCTGCGACAACGTCTACAGAGGGTATCGTCCGTAGACCTGCCCGGCAAAGAACGCACCGCTGATACATTGGCTTGCATTTTAATCGCTTCTCTCCATTCGGAACAGACAATCCCTGATGATCACGAATCAATTGATTTGCTGGTATATATTCATTGTAGAGAACAATGCCTTTTCCTTTATGAGGAAGTTGACTCAGAGAACTGCTCCTTTGTCTCTTAGTTGTTTCCTGAGTTTCCTTGCATCTGGTAGAAGACTTTGAGTGTTAATATTGATGTCACTAGGTTCAATGTTAAGGTCTCTCACACATTGTCATATTGTTGCCTTTCTTTGATAAATATGCTGCTTATCCAAATTTAAAAAGTATTCAAAAATTGAACATCAGACTTGCACCAATTAGTTATTTATACAACAAGAGGTGAATTATTAAAAATATGTTCTCCACTCAATACAAAAGAAGAAGATATTTCTAATATAGCAGTTAAGCATTATATTTCGATGAGCAAAATTTGTTGGACCTTTAATGCCCAAATTTGAATTGTGATGCTAATGAGTGTAATGATCTTAGCTGTTAGAGTGTGTCATTAATCCATTCACTTCAAGTTTAAATGCTCAATGTATTTCCTCAGGAACCGGATTTAAGTCACTGTAAATCATGTTATCTATTTTCAAACATTTAAAACGAACAAAAAATAACGGTACTTGAGACCATAATAATCATTAAGGTCAACACATATTCATCTACTATTCATAAAAGTTAACAAAAGATTATACTGCCAAGGTATGTACAAAATATTGCAAAATATATAATAGCAGAGTTAAGTGAGTGTATCTCGTCTTCTGAGTTGAAGGCCATTTAACTCCCGGCGAGTCTACCTCGTCTTCTGAGGCGAATGGGTTAAATAAAATAACAGTATAGAATTTTACCAAACGAGTTATTATAAAGTGTAAGATGTACTTTTGTTTAATTCCTCTTTTAACTTTCTTTTATTTTGTGACTACTTAAATATGTTCACTAAATAATAAGGGAAATAAAAAAAAGCTTAAAACCTATAAAAATAATAAATAATTTAAAGCTAATGGTAAAAAACTCTTCCACGCCAAATATATCAACTTATATGCAGCTGGGGAAATTCCTGTGACCATCGCACACTGCTGAATAATTGTATTGAATAACACTAGGATTAAAAATCATCGGAGAACATATTGTTTAAATAACTCACCTCATAGGATTCATGCTTCCATGATATCGCGATTTCAAACATAATCATGTTCATCGTCAGCCATAACTCCGACTGTTGAAATTCTTCGGCCGTCAACTATTCTATTGTCGCCATCTTCAGTGCTGCTATCTATGGTTGAATTTATGAACTTCGAAATCAATGTAATTTCGTTAGGGATATCAAAATTCATTGATCTATTTTTGTTTTTCTGAATGTATATTTTTTCCCAAACTGTCAATTCCAAAGGTTTCTCTACTTGTTTTAAAAGTTTAGCTTCTCTTCCAATTTTATGATGTTCTAATAAACTATGTGCAGCAATTGCAGATTTTTCAATTTCACAATTTTTAATATTTCTGAAATGTTCTTTTGTCCGAATTTCCAAATTCCTTTTTGTTTTGACAGTTTGGGAAAAAATATACATTCAGAAAAACAAAAATAGATCAATGAATTTTGATATCCCTAACGAAATTACATTGATTTCGAAGTTCATAAATTCAACCATAGATAGCAGCACTGAAGATGGCGACAATAGAATAGTTGACGGCCGAAGAATTTCAACAGTCGGAGTTATGGCTGACGATGAACATGATTATGTTTGAAATCGCGATATCATGGAAGCATGAATCCTATGAGGTGAGTTATTTAAACAATATGTTCTCCGATGATTTTTAATGATTATACCTCATAATATTTACTTCCCAACATTAATTAAATATAACACTAGGATTATTGATTTATATCATCTTTTTTGTGTCCTAGTACAATCTGCTATTGTATTGTTTGAAGAGATGATGCTATTCAAGTTAAAACAAATTGTGGGAAAACATGTACAAGTGTAAAAAACTTAAGATTTTAATTTTAAAAAAAAATTGAAGGAATCAAGAAAAAATCTGTAAGAGGTGAGAAAATGTAAAAGTGAAGTTTTACTTTAATTTTGAAGGGGTGAATTAAGAGCTACAAGCCGGAGGGTCGAGGGTTCAAGTCCCGTTGGGGTCAGGATTTTTAAACTGACCCAAACCCTCTGGCGGCACTATGACCCTGGAGTCTACTCAGCCTCTAATGAAAATGAGTACCAGACGCTTGTTCTGGGAGTAAAGGCGGCCGTCACGCAGGGCTGACAACCCGGCTGACATAAAGTGCTGATTGTCTAGAAAAAGTGGGAGCCTTAACCTCCTACTACCCCAAGGGCCTCCGGGCCTGTTGTGGGATCACTTTACTTTACTTTACATGCTTATATATGAGTGAACTTGATTAATTTTCTTATATTGCAGCATTATTCTAACTTTTTACTATGTTTTTAATAGGATGCTGCTGCGAGAGTCTCTCTTCATGTCCATGCTCTGGAGAAAAATGAGGGTCTTGTTCCCATTTTTATCAATGCAAACACTGGTCATTTTCGATCTTATTCTACTATAACTTTGGGAGCAAGAGGAGATAGCTACTATGAATATCTACTGAAACAGTGGATACAGAGTGGTCGTTCCATAGATTAGTAAGTGTGGAAATTGTGATATATATATTGCTGCTTCTAATTTTGTTTTTAATTTTATCATTTGATTAAAAGGTATTCTATTCTCAATTTAATAGGGAGTAATACAATGTGAAGTAATGCCCTTTTTGCAATTTAAATGAAGATATGGTTAGAAACCATCTCCTCCGTTGTCCAGCTTTTGTAGAAGAGACCAGCCTTTCTGCTAAATATTGGAGTGCAAGAGAGCGAATGATTTCATTATCAAGTGCTCGACATTAGATACCAACCAACAATGTGAAGTAATTTATCAAGATATTGAATTGGTAATGTCTATTCAAAGTTAAATATGGGAAATAACATTATGAGGTTCTTAATTCGTAAATTAATGAGTCATTTTTTAACATCTTACCTCATATTTTGTTTCTTCAAACACGGGAACTGGTTTCGAGAGAAGGATCTCTATCTCATCTCATATTTTGCTCTGTTTGGTTTCTGGCTGAAAATGGGGAAAATGTCCTCCAAAACATGTTGCAGGTATTAAGAGCAATATATGAGGTGAGATGTATATTACTGATTCAATCTCGTGAATAGGGTATTCATTTAGAAAATATTTGCTGTTTTTCCAAATCTTGACTATCAACTTGCAATTTTTAAAAAATGGTTATAACAGCAACCTTTAAATAAAAACTCTTTACAGGAGACTAGTAGACATGTCCTACTATCATTCCCATAGGAAGGCATAACTCATTGCATCAATCTGTTATGCCATTATGCCAATAATTTTTTTATCATTCTATGTTGTTGTGCAGTAATTAAAAAATTACATTGTATATTGCAGCTTTACAAGAACTGTATATGAAATCAACTCTGAAATCTGATCCACTTTGTATAAATTCATATTTCATGTTCCTTATGTAGACCTAGAAAAGTATGGACATCACCCTTGGTACATATTTTTGTATTTGAAGAAAAGAATTTTCGCACCTAGACCGGAAAGCCAAGGGTCTTGGGTTCGTGTCTCGGTCTAGGCGAAAATTTTTCTCTTCAAATATAATTTATCCTTCAATGAGAAGTGTTAAATGAATAATAAAATCGACATACTTTTGTATTTATACAATATAAAAATAGATATTTACTATATTTATAACACACAAAAATCCAGCCCAAGTTATTATTAATAATTAACATCTAAAGTAACACAGGTCTGCAAAAAAAAAGAAAAAAAAGCTGAATGAGATGTTTTTTGGTAACATTATGTTTTTTAGACTACTGAATATAAAAATGACCTCCATTTCCTTCCATTACACGCAGCTTTTTGCAAAATACAATATGTTTTTGTATAAAAAAGTGTAATACAAATTGTAAAATCACCATTGTATTACAATGAATTAAACAAAATATCGTATAATTAAACAATTTCTTAGATTTTTTTTTTGTTCAATGCCACCTGTTTGTCATTCAACATTTCAGGTATTATTTCCTGACATTGGCGTATTGTAACCCACTTCTGAGGTTGGGGCACCTGGAAGGTGGGGTTACGCTGCCCCAATGATATGATGGGTGATGACAATAGGTAATGATGCGCCAGGAGAGGCCTTAAACCTAAACTTAATCTAATGAGGTGAATATGATATTAACGATAATGATGGCCAGATGATGTTCGGGGACCGAATTCTTCTTCAATTTAATATTTAAAGGAAGTGACACTATGAGTTTTATTTTAAATAATAGGAGTTAGATTATTAGTTAGAAAGAATAGATAATGGAGCTTAACACGTCACAACCCAGGTCTTCAGGAAATCTTCAAATACGAGGTGAATCGTGAATAACCTAATTCCTATTATTTAATATTTTTGATATTTTTATTTTTAATTGATCACTTCTCACTTAAAGACAAATTATATTTGAAGAGAAAAATAAACTCTTCTTGAGAAGAAGCAGCCAGATAAAGGTTCATGATCTCAGGCGTGTGGGGATTATATAAGACAGAAAAATTTCCATTTAAATTGAGATGCCTAAGTAGCTCAGTGGTTTAGAGTGCTGGTACTTAAAACCAGAGACCTTGGATTTAAATCCCAGTTTGGGTGTAAATTTTTCTAATAATTAAATGAATCGTGATTTTTTTCTTACCTCATGCATCTATGTTTCTTTAAACACAGCACTGCAGTATCGGCGACACTTTGTCATCATCGTCAGCTGTTTTCACGACTGTCAGTCATGAAAACAGCTGACGATGACGACAAAGTGTCGCCGATACTGCAGTGCTGTGTTTAAAGAAACATAGATGTATGAGGTAAGAAAAAAATCACGATTCATTTAATTATTATTAATTGAACCTCATAATGTTAAAAATTCCCAAATTTAATATATAAGTAAATTTTTCTTTTCAAATGTAAATAATTTCTTCGTGAAATGTATGTAAATATTCATTCTTTTTGCTTATGAAATCTTTTCTTCTTCTCTTTGATACTTCTCCAAACACGCTTGCTTTTCTATTTTCTATTTCCTGCTTGAGCATCCAACAGTAATCAGCTAGCATATTGACATCCCATCTTCCTTGGTAGCATCTCTTGATATCATGACATCCTGGTGATATCTTTCACCCTGCTCTTCACTGAAGGCTCCCAAGTTTTCAGGAAAGTAGTCAACTTGGGTGTGTAAGAAATAAACATTTAAGCTCATCTTGCATCCTTGAACTTTATAAAGGACCAATATGCTTTGTACAATTGTTTTATAGTGAGAGTATTTAGTATTACCATGGAAGGAAAACATGAAAGTGGTTAAGGCACTGAGCTACAAGCCGGAGGGTCGAGGGTTCAAGTCCCGTTGGGGTCAGGATTTTTAAACTGACCCAAACCCTCTGGCGGCACTATGGCCCTGGGGTCGACTCAGCCTCTAACGGAAATGAGTACCAGACGCTTGTTCTGGGGGTAAAGGCGGCCGTCGCGCAGGGCTGACAACCCGGCTGACATAAAGTGCCGATTGTCTAGAAAAAGTGGGAGCCTTAACCTCCTACTACCCCAAGGGCCTCCGGGTCTGTTGTGGGATCACTTTACTTTCCCTCCAGGGTATCTTTACCTTGTCGTGGTGGAGTGGCTTGCGTGCTTAAATGATCCTGAGAGCTATGCCGGTGGTAGCATTGCTGCCGATAGGGTTACCCATGCCGGACTGGTCGAAGGTGATAAGCCAGACGAAAAAAGTACCTTGGGCGAAAGAGTGACGATCTTTCACCGTAAAAATACAAC
Organism: Diploptera punctata; assembly: GCA_030220185.1. Classification (NCBI taxonomy): domain Eukaryota; kingdom Metazoa; phylum Arthropoda; class Insecta; order Blattodea; family Blaberidae; genus Diploptera; species Diploptera punctata. The sequence continues at coordinate 357,871 of JASPKZ010000841.1, read as the reverse complement.
CGTCAAGAAATGCGGACATGGGTTCATCTGGGGTAAAATTTTCCGGAGGTCAAATAGTCCCCCATTCGGTTCTCCGGACGGGGACTACTTCAGGGAACCCATGCCAAAGGCTCAGTAGATTATACAGGGAATGATTGGAAAGCATTAGCTCAGGATAGGGATGTATGGAGAGCTTATTTCCGCGCGGCCATGAACCTACGGGTTCGATAGTGCCAGTGAGTAGTAAGTAAGTAAGTAAGAGGGCTAAGCATTGAAGATGCCCAAGATCATAGGCTTTGGAGGTTTGGCACGAGAAGACAGCAGCAGCTGTGAAAACCCGAAGATAGATAGAGAGATTTAGTATTACCCAAAAACTTATACACTTTGTATTTGAAAGAGTTCCATGCTTCTTTTCTCCCATTGTTTCTGAAAAAAAAGGGGGGATTGAATAACACTTTTTTTATGTCCTAGCCAGTATAAACTCTCTTTTTTCAACTTGACTTCAAATAGTTTTGGAACACTGTTATCTAAAACACCTCATCTTTTGGCATGATTTAACAAAATAAACCCCAATATGATATGAAAAGATGGTAATAAAACCTTTTCAGGAGGAATCAAGGTAATATTAATGATATTATTATCATCTGGGTTAAGGCATCTCAAAATGGCCAGCCAGTTTTTGTCCAGTGAAGATCTCTGGCTTGACTGTCTCACAGACAGGGATATTTTTTATATATAATTAATTTGGGAATTTTAACATTATGAAGTCATACTGTCAGTCGTGAAAACGGCTGAGGATGGGAACGATGGTTCTCTGATACCATGGTGCTGTGTTTAAAGAAACATATAGTCCAAGATCTGGCTGCAAGATTACTACGTTTGAGTGTATAAACAAAATCAATTTTTTTTTCATAAAATTGTGAATTACTGAATACACTTTTGCCGAGTTGCCTATTAAAATTCGGCTGCCAGTATGTTTAATTAAAATATAATTTATTTATTTATTCAAAATAAGTTGATTCACTTGTTATTAAAATAAATTATAATCCAGTTCGCAGAAATCGATGTATAGCGCTTGAAAAGTTTTGGTTGCCATTGCACACTTTGCCATAAACCTCCTCGCAGCTACAGCAGGCTGTGACACCAATCAGTAATAAAGTGGCAGTAAGTACGTATTTATTGTTTTATATTGTTCCCCTTGCAGCGGGAAGTAAATCCACTGCCCTTTATGTATAGTACATACAATTTAATGTAATAATGTATATACAAAAATATATCTAAAAGGTAATGTTAATATACATTATATGAAACAAATCACAGCATTTTAAATGAACTGAACTTTATTTGAAACAATATAAAACAATAAATACGTACTTGCTCCATTTTATTACTGATTGGTGTCATAGCATGCTGTAGCCACGAGGAGGTTTACGGCCAATTGTGCAATGGCAACCAAAACTTTTCAAGCTCTATGCATCGATTTCTGCAAACTGGATTATAATTTATTTTAATAACAAGTGAATCAAGTTATTTTGAATAAATAAATTAATTGTATTTTAATTAAACATGCTGGCGGCCAAATTTTAATAGGCAACTCGGCAAAAATGTATTCAGTAATTCACAATTTTATGAAAAAAAATTGATTTTGTTCATACACTCGAACGTAGTAATCTTGCAGCATGAGGAAAGAAGAATGCACGATTCATTTGATTCATATTTTATATATAGGGTGTCCCAATAAGAACACTGGATTTGAATTGGCAGCCATTTTTTTATTACGAGGTTGGCAGCACTCTACCTACAATTTTTGTTTTCTATATTTGTTGCAATTACTGGATATGGAGTGTTATACTGCTGAACAGTGAGTTTTAATTGTGAAAACTCATTACTAGAATGGTGTGTGTTATGCTCAAACTGTTCGAAGGTTTCGTGCTCTTAGGCCGGAATCGTGCAGAGGTGACCAAAAACTGGCCACCAAGGTCATGTGACTTCTTTCTTTGGGAGTTTATCAAATCACAGGTTTATGAATACAGTCCCCGAACCATACAAGACCTGAAGCAGGAAATTCGACGTGTCAGTGCAAGACTGTGCAAAAGTAATCACAAATTTCATAGACAGAGTCACTAGCGGTAGAGCGTCTCATGATGGACATGTCAGATGTCATTTTCCATACTTAAATCGGAAGTATACCATTTGTGCTCATGTATAAATATATGTCACTTCTTTCAAATATAGTTTATTTTGTGCATTGTTAAATCCGGTGTTCTTATTGGGACACCCATTACTTCATAAATCTTATGATGTAAATTAAGATTATGAGGCTTTCAGATTAATAAAATTAGAATGAGTGTAGAACATCTCACCTCATACACTCCATGTGTTCTTCATGACACAGGACCACGCATGCTTTGCCAACAATAGTTTTTTCGGTTGGGACATGACCAACTTGAGCTTCTTCACACCATCAACACTACCCTTGCCCTAGTGCCCTTCCACTGCCCCCTACCATTCTGCTCATTTTCTCTTTGTATTTATTCTTGAGTTTTTACTCTAATATGTATTAAATTAAAGTAAGGAACACTTTTGCTTAGGATTTTTAGAATCAAGAATAGGATATATGAATTTGAATGAAATGGGAGTTTCATATAAATGATTGGCAAATTTTATTCATAAGGGGAAGCACTCGAGTGAAACAAAGTATATACACATACTTTGTAATAGTTACCTCTTGTAATGTATCAAAATAACAAACTGACAAGTGAATAGCCAAATGTTGGCAAATTATATATGCTAGTTCTACATATAAACTATCAATAATATCAATTAAAACCACAGCCATGAAAGGGCCTTTATTTGTAGAATTGTAGGCTTACACAGCCCTTAAGTTGGTCTTCCGGGCTGATTGGCTGTGGTCGAATTTTATTTAAACTCGATATTTCATCTACTGCTGTGGTAGACATCTTCAGGAGATTCTGCTGCCTTCTGTGTACTACTCAACAGTTGGCTACAGACTGGCTGGGCATTGGAAATGGTCTCCCTATATATCCATCCATAGTAATTCTGCCTGAAGGCAGGTCCTTCACTGCAATCATAGCATTTTCATGCTATGCTTGCAGCTTTACTAGGGAATTGTAGGTGTGGTAGCTTCCTGTTGCTTTCCTCACTGGTGAAGGATGATGATGATGATGATAATGATGATGGCCATATGATTTCAGGGACCATTTGGGCCTTAAAGTTTTCCTGACATTTGTCTTACAGGTGAGGAAAAACCCTGATAAAAACCTCACCCAGAAAAACTGCCTTGACCGGGGATCAAACCCAGGCCTACTGCGTGACAAGGCAGCATGCTACCTCGAGACCACAGCGGTGGACTCCCTATATATATGCATGGCTCCCTATATATATGCATGGTCTGCTCGACCCTTTTTGGTCCTTGCATCCAGAAGAGTCCGTTACCGTATTTGGATCTTCACTGGCCTAGAGAATCTACTAATATATTTAGCTATCCTATTAGTAGTGTCCAGATCATAAATGTCAGTGCTATCTATTGTTCTTTGCCCGGGCACATCAGACGCAAAGATTGATTCATCTTTCCTATATAGATTTAATAACATATATTAATTATTAACAAGAAGTAATTTATATGACTTGTATTTAACTCAGTATTATATTTACAACCATGAAAGCTAGAGGGGAGCTAATATAACCTTGAGAAAGCTTGTATGTAGGAAAAATATAAGGCTGCAATAGCATAGCTAACAAGTACAGTAATTAAACATTCTTGTTTACTTAAAATAGAATTTAATATTCCAATATTTGTCTGAAGTTGAAATATGAATAGATGGTTAAACATAAATTATACTTGTTCTTTACAAACTTTATAGAAAACAGAAATAATAACAAAAATAACAATCTTTACTTACACGAACACTCATGCATACGTTTTAGTCCTGCCGAGAGTTAGGGTCCATACTCCCGGATACCCTACCCTATCCTGGCTTACCGGACCAAACACAAAACAACACAGCTCTCCTCGAGCTGACATCCTCCAGACGATAACAGAATAAACTGAATGAATGAATGAACCTTGTTTACCACTTGCTTCATGTATTTGAGTGTTCTGAGGAAGAGGGGAAGTTGCATATTACAGACAGAGCAGAGGAAAGGGGTAGGAAGGTGAGTGGGAGTAAGGACAAAGAGAAATGAAATTGGCACAGTTCATAAATCTCACTGAAGAGGGAGGATAACAGCACATAGATTTTACATACCAAAATAGTACTTTCGGTACATATAGGCAGCCTATAGATAGGGAGACCATTTCCATTGCCCAGCCAGTCTGCAGCCGACTGTTGAGGAGTACACAGAAGGTAGCAGAATCTCCTGAAGATGTCTACCACAGCAGTAGATGAAATGTCAAATTTAAGTAAAACTGGACAATGGCCAATGAGCCTGGAAGACCAACTTTAGGGTGTTTATTTGTTAGTGAAAACAATGCAAATTTTACTTATTGCTAGATATCCGCTTTAACAGAGAACCCCACAATTTTAATAGAGAAATAAGATATGACTGTGAGTGTTACTTTTCTGCTCACAACTTAGAAAATTATTTAAATAATATAAACACACAAAAAGAAAAATATTAATACAATTTTACAATTAATACACATGACAACTACAACTACCAAGATTAATAATTGATTATTAAAAAAAATAGATGTAAGTATCGAATCCCTGCCTTTGTTTTCCCAGCAAGACACTCTACTGATTGCTGTACAAAAACAGGAAGTGCATTGAATGCAGAATAGCATATGCTAGCCTTAACCACTTGTAAGTTATGGAGTTTGGTCCCATGTTTAAAGGTGGTATGACTGCTAGGACTATGTTATTTTATTTGATACCAGCTTTGTTAGAATCCATTGGTCTTTTTGAGTGCTTTCCCTTGTCAGAACTTTTATATCACACTTGAGGTTCTTTTACATCCTTAAATTTATGACCCATGACTTGTCATCTGAAGAAAATCATACTCAGTAATGACTCCCTGAAATGTTAAAAGTATACAATATTACATATACATGTATTCTCTTGCAGCCTAAGAGATGATTATATAGAAGCTATATCGGGTGTGATGAAACTATTAACAAGAAGAACAGCCCAGAATAAATATTTATTTATTGGAGAGTTAGTGGCAGGAGGAAGAGATTTTAAACCAAAAATGGTAAGTTTAAATACAAATAGAACTTGAATGTAACAATGTTTTAACCATCGTGAAAGTATGTTAATGTAATGTGAAATTTATGAGTGTAAATGTGTTTTTACGTTGTAACCGTTGGCCATTTTGAATTTCCATAAGAAGAGATAATTTTTTTTACGTATTTAAACACATTAAAAATGTAACGAACCTAAAGGCTAACCTAACCTAATTCAGTTACTCTAACCTAGGGTGAATCCCATGAAATGCCCTTTTTTTTGTTTTATGCGGTTAAATATGTACATTTGTTTCTGTTTTACGCGGTTAAAAATAAATTTTTATCGATTGAGATGCTGTGTTATCGACACAGCCATGGGTTTATCACGGGTTATTAGTGTGGTTATCACAGATTAAAATATGGTTATTGCATATTAGTACTCTAGTTATCGCTGGTTCATAGAATAACTGTGTTATTTTAAACTGTGAATTTTAAAAGTGTTGAGAATAATTGTTGTAACCAGAGTGGTCATCACAGGAAATAGTCCCGCTTTTTTTCCATATTTACGAGTAAAATGAGTTAAAGATAATTAAATTCCGGGGCTAAATATTTTTAATATATCATTTTATAATTATTTATTGCATTTAAGTGGTGTTTAAGTGCATAATTAAATATGGTGCTAGCTTCCATGGCACCGGCCAGCCTCATGGTCTTGAGGTCAGGGCTTCTGACTACAGTTCATCATGTCCTGGGTTTGATTTCTGGCCAGATCATAGGAATTTTTTTCTTAAAGGGAATTATTCCTATGGTATTCGTCTGATATTTAGGTTAAGTTTGGGTTTAAGGAATCTCCTGGTGCTTTGTTATCATTTATCGACCATCATATCATTGCCTTCCAGGTGCCTCAACTTTAGAAGTGGGCTACAATTCTAACATTCCAGGAGAGCTGCCAGAAATGTCTTAAAGATAATCTGGTAGCATTAAAAAAAACTTACAAATTACTCGCCATAATCTTTGTAAATATGCACCTGTAGTTAGAAATCATTTGGAGAGTCAAATTCACTCAGCCAAATTCTCAACGTTTCTTTTTTCCACTTTCAATTTCATGTATAAGATAAATTAAAATGTTTCATACCTCTCCTCATAATTAATCTTCTAAGTAGATCGCGATTTCAGAGTATTGGCAATCCCATCCTCAGTACACTTATACCGACTCAGTACTGAGGATGGGGTTACCAAGACCCTGAAATCATAATGTACTTAGAAGATTAATTATGAGGAGAGGTATGAAACATTTTAATTTATCTTAAATTAAACCTCATAGTGATTATTTCTATAAAAGTTCAAATTCATATATAATCTTCCACACTTAACAATTTTTGTTTTTTACCAGTAGCCATTTTTTAAATAAATCTGCTGCTATACAGTGTCTTAACCCTGAAGGACTCTTGCTATTTGGGAATAGTGTTAAGGAAGGGATGTTTGTTTGATGAGCAAATAGGAAGGTGAGCTTCTTTTTTAAGAAGACTATTTATTGGGAATTTAAACATTATTTTATAAAGCCAGTAGGACTTCTTTCTATGTTTTTATTATTAATTTAATACTTCTCACTGAAGAACAAATTATATTTGAAGAGAAAAATATACGTATAGACTGGTGTTTGAACCCGGACCTTTGGCTTCCTATGCCAATGCTCTACAACTGAACTACCTAGGCCTCCAATCCAAATGCAAATTTTTCTCTTATACATTGTTTATTCCCGAGTGCCAAATGCTACGAACCATTCCTTGATCTTGCAAATTACATTATTTTAAAGTAAGTCTTCTTAAAAAAAGAAGGTAGAGCATTGGCATAAAAAGCCAAAGTTCCTGGGTTCAAATCCCAATTTAAGCATATATTTTTCTTAAATTATTTTGAGTCTGTGAAATCTTACCTCAATATTAATGTTGATCAACATTAATATTGAGGTAAGATTTCACAGACTCAAAATAATTTAATTAAAAGAACCTCAAAATATCACTTCCTAAAATTAAACATTAACATATATTTTTCTTATTTAAAGAGAAAAATTATACGCTCAGACCGGGACTTGAACCCGGGACCCTTGGTTTTCTAGTCCAAGTGCTCTACCATTTGAGCTACCTGAGCAAGTACCGATCTAAATGCAAATCTTTCTCTATATACGTTGTAATTCCCACCCACCAAATGCTTTGAAGCCTTTGCTTCTATCTTTGCAAATGGCGGCTCCTATATTAAGAAGACATATTTGGGAATTATACATTACATTATAAATGTCAGTACAGCTATTTTCGATGTTTTATTATTAATTTCATACATCTCAATGATGGATAAATCATATTTAAAGAGAAAAATTATACGCTCAGACCGGGACTTGAACCCGGAAACCTTGGTTTTCTAGTCCAAGTGCTCTACCATTTGAGCTACCTGAGCAAGTACCGATCTAAATGCAAATCTTTCTCTATATACGTTGTAATTCCCGCCCACCAAATGCTTTGAAGCCTTTGCTTCTATCTTTGCAAATGGCGGCTCCTATATTAAGAAGACATATTTGGGAATTATACATTACATTATAAATGCCAGTACGGCTATTTTCGATGTTTTTATTATTAATTTCATACATCTCAATGATGGATAAATCATATTTAAAGAGAAAAATTATACGCTCAGACCGGGACTTGAACCCGGAACCCTTGGTTTTCTAGTCCAAGTGCTCTACCATTTGAGCTACCTAAGCAAGTACCGATCTAAATGCAAATCTTTCTCTATATACGTTGTAATTCCCACCCACCAAATGCTTTGAAGCCTTTGCTTCTATCTTTGCAAATGGCGGCTCCTATATTAAGAAGACATATTTGGGAATTATACATTACATTATAAATGCCAGTACGGCTATTTTCGATGTTTTTATTATTAATTTCATACATCTCAATGATGGATAAATCATATTTAAAGAGCACTTGGACTAGAAAACCAAGGGTCCCGGTCTGAGCATATAATTTTTCTCTTTAAATATGATTTATCCATCATTGAGATGTATGAAATTAATAATAAAAACATCGAAAATAGCCGTACTGGCATTTATAATGTAATGTATAATTCCCAAATATGTCTTCTTAATATAGGAGCCGCCATTTGCAAAGATAGAAGCAAAGGCTTCAAAGCATTTGGTGGGCGGGAATTACAACGTATATAGAGAAAGATTTGCATTTAGATCGGTACTTGCTCAGGTAGCTCAAATGGTAGAGCACATGGACTAGAAAACCAAGGGTCCCGGGTTCAAGTCCCGGTCTGAGCGTATAATTTTTCTCTTTAAATATGATTTATCCATCATTGAGATGTATGAAATTAATAATAAAAGCATCGAAAATAGCCGTACTGGCATTTATAATGTAATGTATAATTCCCAAATATGTCTTCTTAATATAGGAGCCGCCATTTGTAAAGATAGAAGCAAAGGCTTCAAAGCATTTGGTGGGCGGGAATTACAACGTATATAGTGAAAGATTTGCGTTTAGATCGGTACTTGCTCAGGTAGCTCAAATGGTAGAGCATTTGGACTAGAAAACCAAGGGTCCCGAGTTCAAGTCCCGGTCTGAGCGTATAATTTTTCTCTTTAAATATGATTTATCCATCATTGAGATGTATGAAATTAATAATAAAAACATCGAAAATAGCCGTACTGGCATTTATAATGTAATGTATAATTCCCAAATATGTCTTCTTAATATAGGAGCCGCCATTTACAAAGATAGAAGGAAAGGCTTCAAAGCATTTGGTGGGTGGGAATTACAACGTATATAGAGAAAGATTTGCGTTTAGATCGGTATTTGCTCAGGTAGCTCAAATGGTAGAGCACTTGGACTAGAAAACCAAGGGTCCCGGGTTCAAGTCCCAGTCTGAGCGTATAATTTTTCTCTTTAAATATGATTTATCCATCATTGAGATGTATGAAATTAATAATAAAAACATCGAAAATAGCCGTACTGGCATTTATAATGTAATGTATAATTCCCAAATATGTCTTCTTAATATAGGAGCCGCTATTTGCAAAGATAGAAGCAAAGGCTTCAAAGCATTTGGTGGGTGGGAATTACAACGTATATAGAGAAAGATTTGCATTTAGATCGGTACTTGCTCAGGTAGCTCAAATGGTAGAGCACTTGGACTAGAAAACCAAGGGTCCCGGGTTCAAGTCCCGGTCTGAGCGTATAATTTTTCTCTTTAAATATGATTTATCCATCATTGAGATGTATGAAATTAATAATAAAAACATCGAAAATAGCCGTACTGGCATTTATAATGTAATGTATAATTCCCAAATACGTCTTCTTAATATAGGAGCCGCCATTTGCAAAGATAGAAGCAAAGGCTTGAAAGCATTTGGTGGGCGGGAATTACAACGTATATAGAGAAAGATTTGCGTTTAGATCGGTACTTGCTCAGGTAGCTCAAATGGTAGAGCACTTGGACTAGAAAACCAAGGGTCCCGGGTTCAAGTCCCGGTCTGAGCGTATAATTTTTCTCTTTAAATATGATTTATCCATTGAGATGTATGAAATTAATAATAAAAACATCGATATACTTTTCTCTTGAAATATAATTTGTCCTTCAGTGAGAAGTATTAAATAAATAATAAAAAACATAGAATGACTAATGATTTTTTGATTTCATGTAGAAATTTAAGTCCATCAAAATTGTTGCTACAAATTCCTTAAAAGGAAATAATTTGTTACAGGATCATTTAACATGTTACTTACCAGGAACACTTGCATTAGGAGTGCAAAATGGAATGCCTCAGGAACATATGCAATTAGCAGAGGATCTTTTATTAACTTGTTACATGACTTACGCTCAACAACCAACATTCCTAGCTCCAGAAATTACATACTTCAATATTCAGGTACGTGAACATGTAATGAGGACTAATATTTATTAAGGTAGAAATTTTATCACTCACCTCATATTGTTGTTCTTACTTGACTATAAACTAGTTTCAGAACATAGTTTCTGTTCCATCCTCAGTATCGTCACAACCGTTGTTCTGAATATACCTCATAGTGAGAATTCCTAAAATAAGTAAGGACTAATAATAATATTCCTTAGATTTGGACAGGGTGTATCTTTCTAAAATTGCCATCGCTGCCATTAGAGGATCAATTTAAATTTTAAGAAACCATATTTACAAAATTTCTACTTTATAGTATGTATACTTCAATTAGGCCTACAATTTGAAATTTTTTTAATGTATTTACAAAATGTATTTTATCAATTCCAATAATTAATTGTCTGCATCACTTTGTCCTTGAGGCAATCCTCTAATGAGGAAAGTTGTATATAATAAAAAATCTACCATTCTTTTTGCTCTTTATATTTGTATTTTTCATTGTTATAATAAGGAACTCCATAATTTATATCATTGTTCTGTTATTGTTAGGATTATTAACTTTAGGAAATTAAGGTGGGAAAGTCATTTAGCTCAAATGGGCAGCACTAGAAATGCTTTCAAAAAATGACTATTAAGGAGGCCTAGTCTTAAAGATAATATTTAGATAGATCTTAGGGAACTGTATATCGTATTCATGGGCTGGATTCAGTTGGTTGAGTGTAGAACAAAGAAGAGGGCCTTAGTGTCTGTGACATTGAATGTAAGAGTTCAATAAGCCTAGAGAGTTGTTTTTTGAAGGAAAAAAATTATCATCTAAAGTGGGAATTGAATCCCAGATCTCCAACTCTGTACGTTGGGGTGTGGTCCACTACCCCATTCGAAACACGGTACAAATGCTAACATTTCTTTCCAGTTATACAATTCTGTTATGTCCGAAGGCAGATAGCTTGAGCTATTAACAATGTCAGACGACTTCTATTCAAAGTATTTTTAATGAGAATTTTTACATCAATTTTAATAAGAACAGTTTAAGTCTCATAGACTGCGATGGGCAGACACGTGGCACGAATGAGGAATGAAAGATGTGCATGGAAACTTCTTGTAGGAAACCCAGAAGGAAAACGCCCAGTTGGTAGACCAAGAATGAGGTAGGAGAATAACATTAACTATGATTTGAGGGAAGTAGATTATACAGGGGATGATTGGAAAACATTAGCTCAGGATAGGGATGTATGGATAGCTTATGTCCGCACGGCCATGAACCTATGGGTTCGATAGTGCCAGTGAGTTAGTTAAAGTTTAATAAAAGTAATGTAAAAATTCTTTGAATAGAGGTTGTCTGATGGCATTGTTAATAGATCTACCTATCTGCCTTCAGATATAAGGGAATTGTATAAGTGGAAAGAAATGTTAGTGTTTGTACCATGTCTTGAATGGTGTAGTGGTCTGCACGTCGATGTACAGAGTCTGAAGTCCGGGGTTTGATTTCTAGTTCAAACAATTTTTCTTTTAAAAAAATAAATTTGTCCAGTACTGGAACATGTTAAACTAAAGATAACATCAAAAGCCTAGAGTTAGTTTATTATTAGGAAGTTAGTTAATTAATTATTGTAATTATGATTTCAAATTAAATTTATTCTAATTCTTAGATTCTAATTGAGATTGGATGACAGGTCATCTGCTATATTCATGCCTCTTGTTTTTTTTTATCAACATTTGTTATAGTAATATGTGTGTGTTTTGAACGTATCTTGATAAGTGGCAGCAGTTTGTCAGTGTCTTCTTCTTCTTCGCTTCCTGGTTTAGGCATTGATTGCCTGTTCTGTCTTTACTAATAGATTTAAGACCATCTCTTCCGAGGATGTCCGATATCTCTTCTTCCTCTCGGAAAAAATTATGAGAATTTCTTTGGTAATTTACTCTCTTCCATTCTTTCTACATGTTCTTTCCACTGTTTCTTGATATTAGATATATTATCTTTTATGGAGGAGATCTACAGTTTGTCAGTGTGTTTTATTTTACTCTGTTCTGACCTAACAACTGCCCTTTTGCTGGATTTGACTCCAATAAGTTTGGATGCTTATTTATAGAAATTGCTTTTTATTTTATTTTTCCCAATTCTAGAGGATAACTCAAAATTATATTTTAATGAATTTTATATCTTTATAGGAAGGAACAACAGGAGATTTCCATGTTAAAAGTAATGATGCACATAATTTGCTAAGGCCAGAATTTGTGGAAAGTCTATGGTATATGTATGTAATAACTGGAAATCAAACATACCAAGACTGGGGCTGGCACATATTTCAGGTAAATTTTATGTTTATTATATCTTCATTTTACTTGAATGTAAATTTACATTTTAATAAATACTGGCTTCTCTATTGCAAACATATCAGTAGATAAAGATATTTCATATTAAATACACATAGAGTAATATATATATATATATATATATATATATATTGATGTTTTTATTATTAATTTAACATTTCTCAATGAAATTTTTCTCTTCAAATTTAATTTATATATATATATATTGGAATTATTTTAATTATTGCATTATGTAATAGGCATATTTCCAAATGATACAATATTGAAGATAATAATTAAAGTGTGGAGAAGTATAATTTTAAGGTTAGAGTCTCGGTCTGGCGAAAATTTTTCTCTTCAAATATAATTTATCCTTCAGTGAGAAGTGTTAAATTAATAATAAAAATATGAATAGAAAGCCCTACTGGCTTTATAAAGTAGTGTTTATATTCCCAATAAATGTCTTCTTAATAAAGAAGCTGCCATTTGCAAAGATAGGTCCCCTCAGGGGTCCTCATCTAGGGGATATGTGGATGGCGACCACAAGGTGCCCAAGCTGAGCAAAACATTTCTTCCACTTACTTGTGTTTTGCACTCTTTTAACTTTACTATCTAACCTCTCATGGTTAACTCTTGTTTTTTTCGACCCGACGCTATTAGGGCATCCGAGGGCTAGGGAGTCTTTCCTTTCTTCCATTACTTCTTTCCTTTATTTTCTTTTCTTCTCCAGAAAAGCCTGACCAGAGGCTATAAGATGGCAGCCCCATCACTGGTCTTGCCTTCCTTTGGCCAGCAACCAATCGAAGGGACTATTATTATGCTTTCAAGTCTTATACGAGAATTTCCCGGAAGTAGGAGGGAAAATTTTCTATAGGATCGTAACAGGCCTTGGCCTAATACTTGGAAGGAAGAAGAAGAAGAAGACGCAAAGGTTTTCTAGCATTTGACGCGAAGGAATTACAACGTATACAGGAGAAAAATTTGCATCTAGATTGCACAGTTGGTAGAGCATTGACCCGGAAAGCCAAAGGTTCAGGATTCGAGTCTCAGTCTGGGCGAAAATTTTTCTCTTCAAATATAATTTATCCTTCAATGAGAAGTGTTAAATTAATAATAAAAACGTGAATTTGATGTATGTTTCAATTTTGCATTTTTTAAAGTTTATTTCATTTAATGATATTTTAATGTAATGCTATTATTCAACTTCTCTTTATAGGTGTTTTTAACAAATGAAATGAATTTTCAAAATCATTGTCTTCATCCTCAACCTAAGTTGAAGTCACGTTATAGATGCAGACATTGTGATAAAAAATCTATTCCTTTAAATAAAAATTGTATTAAGTGAAGTTATTTTTATTATGTTTTTACTTCATTGCAAATAGTCTACTCCAGTTCTCCATTTTAAATACAATACCTGCAACATTTGATTTGAATTCTAAAGTTTTCAATATTTTATAATTTGAACTTTTATAGGAAAAAAATCACTATGAGGTTTTATCTAAGGTTTAAATTAAAATGTTTTATACCTCACCTCGTATCCAGTCTTCTAATTATACTGGTTTCAAAGCTTGAGCAGCTTCATCTTCAGTAATTTCTTGTCGACTGATGTTATGTCAATCAGGAGAACTTTTTCTTCCTCCCTCTGTTGGTGGACTGATGAACCTCCGGATCAGATCAGAATCCCTGGAAATTTCGAAATTCATAAGACATAACATCAGTCAACAAGAAATTACTGAAGATGATGCTATCCAAGCTTCAAAACTGGTATAATTAGAAGACTGGAGATAAGGTGAGATATAAAACATTTAATTTAAATCTTAGCTTTTAAATTTTATAATTTAATTTTCTTTCAGGCTTTTGAGAAATACACCAAGGTAACGAATGGCTATACATCTATTGGAAATGTACGCAATCCGTTAAACACCCGTCCAAGAGATATGTTGGAATCTTTCTTCTTAAGTGAAACACTCAAATATTTATATCTGCTTTTTAGTGACGATCCTCATGAACTAAATGTTGAAAAATATGTTTTGAATTCTGAAGCTCACCCATTACCCATTTATGATACATGATCACAGGTTGCTTTAGAAATAAACCAAGGTAAGACGTCTATATATTTTAGCATTTTCAACATAAGAGCAATATGAACTTACTATATGCCAAAAGAACACCGTCAGTGATAGATATGATGAATTACTTGATATAAGATTCATTTTTATATTTATATCATGAAATGCAAAATATTGTGATAAAACAAACTTTCCCCTGAAGGTTCATTGTTCCATGAACAGTGGGTGAGAGGAATGTACATATGGATTGGAGAAGATGATATACAATCATTTGAAGAAACTAAAAGTAGTAGAGTTAAAAAGGCTATGGACATACTGTCCTCTAGTCGGTTCTAGGAATGCACATCAAGTCACAGTAATAATGCACTTCCTAAGGACAAGTCACAGTTATTATAGAGTTTTTTTAAAAGAACTGCAAAGGTGGTAACTACTTGTACATATTATAACTTGTATATGATGTTTAAAATCTTCTTTCTCATAATATTAAATATAGTAAAAGAATATTTGAAGAGAAAAATTATACGCTCAGACTGGGGATCAAACTCCAGTCTGAGTGTATACATTTTTTTCTTCAAATATAATTTATCCATCATTGAGATGTATGAAATGAATAATAAAAACATAGTAAAAGAAAAAAAAGACAAACAGAAATCCTAATCAGAATAAGTCAGTATGAGCAGAATTTGGGGACGAAAACATGAACACAAATTAAAAGGCAGTCATACATCAGATGTAATTTTGTTATATCAACTTTTTAAGAGAGAAATTTTCGCTAAACTGAAATTTGAACCCAAGATATCTAGTTTTACGTACTATTGCATTAACAAACTGTGTTATCTGGGCATCTCATTTCAAACAGAAATTTCCCAGATAGCATTGTTCGTTAATGCACTATTACATAGAATTAGAGATCTTGGGTTCAAATCCCAGTTTGAGCAAAAAAAAAAATTCTCTTCAAAAGATGTTTTTATTATTAATTTAATACATCTCAATGATGGACAAATTATATTTGAAGAGAAAAATATATGTTCAAACACTTTGGCATAGAAAGCGAAAGAGTCCTGGGTTCAAACCCCAGTCTGAGTGTATATTTTTCTATGTTTTTATTATTCATTCCATACATCTCAATGATGGATAAATTATGTTTAAAGAGAAAAATTATATGCTCAGACTGGGGTTTTAATCCAGGACCTTTGACTTTCTAAACCAATGCCTTCCCCTGAGCTACCTGAACACTTAATCTAAATGCGAATTTGGCCTAGAAAGCCAAAGGTCCTGGTTCAAACCCCAGTGTGACCGTATAATTTTTCTCTTCAAATATAATATATTTTTCTCTTCAAAAATTAATTTAGCATTCAGTATGAATGTATAAATTTACATAAAAATATCACATTGTTTTATCATGCTGATATAAATACAGAATTTTATTATAATTTTATTGCATTTAATTTTAATGTTATAACTCGAGGATTTTATTTCCAAATATAATTTATATTTTTTCTTTGAGTTATCCTAAAAAGCATTGTTACCTACTTAATTAGATAAAAATATTTATCATATGATAAATGTAATTTCCAAAAATTTATTTGATGATTTATGCCCAAGGGGCTGGAAGATACTTTTTCTCCAGTATATGAAATCATACATCAGATGTAATTTTGTTATATCAACTTTTTAAGAGAGAAATTTTCGCTAAACTGAAATTTGAACCCAAGATATCTAGTTTTACGTACTATTGCATTAACAAACTGTGTTATCTGGGCATCTCATTTCAAACAGAAATTTCCCAGATAGCATTGTTCGTTAATGCACTATTACATAGAATTAGAGATCTTGGGTTCAAATCCCAGTTTGAGCAAAAAAAAAAATTCTCTTCAAAAGATGTTTTTATTATTAATTTAATACATCTCAATGATGGACAAATTATATTTGAAGAGAAAAATATATGTTCAAACACTTTGGCATAGAAAGCGAAAGAGTCCTGGGTTCAAACCCCAGTCTGAGTGTATATTTTTCTATGTTTTTATTATTCATTCCATACATCTCAATGATGGATAAATTATGTTTAAAGAGAAAAATTATATGCTCAGACTGGGGTTTTAATCCAGGACCTTTGACTTTCTAAACCAATGCCTTCCCCTGAGCTACCTGAACACTTAATCTAAATGCGAATTTGGCCTAGAAAGCCAAAGGTCCTGGTTCAAACCCCAGTGTGAGCGTATAATTTTTCTCTTCAAATATAATATATTTTTCTCTTCAAAAATTAATTTAGCATTCAGTATGAATGTATAAATTTACATAAAAATATCACATTGTTTTATCATGCTGATATAAATACAGAATTTTATTATAATTTTATTGCATTTAATTTTAATGTTATAACTCGAGGATTTTATTTCCAAATATAATTTATATTTTTTCTTTGAGTTATCCTAAAAAGCATTGTTACCTACTTAATTAGATAAAAATATTTATCATATGATAAATGTAATTTCCAAAAATTTATTTGATGATTTATGCCCAAGGGGCTGGAAGATACTTTTTTCTCCAGTATATGAAATTGTATAGTGAGAAGTGTAGAAGGCACTACCAATTATTTCTTTATGTCATCATCGGGCAGGGATTGGCCGTTTACCAAGACTCGTTGAAGGATTATACAGCTAGACTTATGTGACCTTTGTTTTATGGCTGGCCTCCAGCATCTGTACCTTATATTAATTATCAAGTAAATGAGATGGTTGCATGCTGAGTTACAATTAATGTTTGGATGTTGCAACCTATACAAGAACTATGAGGGCACAAAATGAATTTGCAAAGAGCATTTACTTCCATTGACTGATTTTTTTAATACTCACTGGAACTAGTACAAATCTGTAAGTTGTTACCTTCTGATTTATAGTATATAAATTTAACTATTATTGCGAATGTTAAAATTTGTATTAAAAACATTGAAATATAAATTTAACATTCAGTGCAAGGCATAAAATTAAAATTGAGGGTTTTATGAATTTAAAGAATTTCTGAATTGTCATGTTTATTTTTTTACTATTATTTTATTTTTTTTGAAAATCCAAAGCTACTTCAAGTTCAATTCTGCAATCTACATATTGAAAGTCGTAACATAAATGCAGGCAAATTTATAGCATATATATAAATGTGAAGCATACAATTATACCTGATGTAATTGTGCAAAAGCCACATTTAGTGAATATCCAAAAAATAATTACTGTATTTATTTTAGAAAGAAAAATTAATGTTTGAACCGAGACTCAACCCCGGATTTCTGACTCTACGGGTCGAATCTATGAATGCATTAGACCGTAAAAGGCGTTCTCTGCTGAGAAAGTTTTATCCTAATACGATTTTGCTTACTCAGAAATCTATTCATGCGATAATAATTGTTGAAATTTGTAAAGCTACCTGACGAGGTAACTTAAGATAGAAACTTATCGTGAGAATCCCGAAGGGAACCGATGGTAACCGATGTAGTTTGAAACCTTGCCACGTACCTTGCTTACTTTATCCAAGATGTTGGACCTTGAAGACTTCGATCATGTTTTCATTATACGTGGAGAAGAGGAATTTGATACAGTCTACCAAAGAACTCAACTGGAAGAACAGGAGAATCGGCATAATATTGCACGATGCAGACGTTGTTGTATACTGTATTATTTGCGGGACGCAAGCGTAAATGTGTTCCTCTATAGCAGACGAAAATAAATCACTGAGAATTCTGGGTAATTTCTTGCCAATATTACGAAAACGATGACTTTCATGCATGACCAGTTAGTGGGTAGCTAATTCGATCTTTGCACTTGCGCATGGTGAGTCAGCTTGCCAATGATTGGAAGTAATTTGAGTAGAGACTAATATATTTGCATGCACCCCTACAGGTTAGTATGATATCAGTAGAGTCAGAGATCCGGAGTTTGAATCCCAGTTGGAGCGTTAATTTTTCTTATTAAAATAAAACTCTTCAAACCTGGAAAGTGTTGGTTTAAAATATAACATCAAAATTACTGCATTTATCTGGATGTAAGACTTTTTTTTCTGAAATATGAAATCAAATGTACAGGTTTCAAATTTGCCACTAGGAAATAAGCAGGAATGACTCTTAATTTCTTAAGAGCCTCAGGTTATCCAAACTAAAATTGTATTTTATATGGGTGACATAATAGCAATAAAATGTTTAAAAGTGTCAAAAAAAGTTATTTATATACTCTGTAAAAACAAATCTTTTGAAAGCAAGCGGGCAGTCTTGAGCACGGTATACTTATACAAAATGCTGTGGAGGAGGGTTTAGTATGGGTTGCTAAGCAACAGCCCCCACTAAATTCTTGGAATCTAGACTGGTTGAGAGTCCCCAGTAAATTATAACTAATATTTAATTTTAGGAAGTGATATTTTGAGGTTATTTTAATTATATTATTTGTAGTCTGATCATCTTACCTCAATATTAACCCCCACTACATTCTTGGAATCTAGACTGGTTGAGAGTCCCCAGTAAATTATAACTAATATTTAATTTTAGGAAGTGATATTTTGAAGTTATTTTAATTACATTATTTGTAGTCTGATCATCTTACCTCAATATTAACCCCCACTACATTCTTGGAATCTAGACTGGTTGAGAGTCCCCAGTAAATTATAACTAATATTTAATTTTAGGAAGTGATATTTTGAGGTTATTTTAATTATATTATTTTTAGTCTGATCATCTTACCTCAATATTAACCCCCACTACATTCTTGGAATCTAGACTGGTTGAGAGTCCCCAGTAAATTATAACTAATATTTAATTTTAGGAAGTGATATTTTGAGGTTATTTTAATTATATTATTTTTAGTCTGATCATCTTACCTCAATATTAACCCCCACTACATTCTTGGAATCTAGACTGGTTGAGAGTCCCCAGTAAATTATAACTAATATTTAATTTTAGGAAGTGATATTTTGAGGTTATTTTAATTATATTATTTGTAGTCTGATCATCTTACCTCAATATTTAATATTGAGGTAAGATGATCAGACTAAAAATAATATAATATAAATTATAACTAGCTTCATCTCTGGAAAAAAGTTCAGTCGGTATCAATGTTTTTAAGTTGCATACATAGCTGCCAAATGGTGAGTTAATGTTTTATGTTAAATAGTACATGGTTACAGGCTCTGAAATGATTGCTGATACAATGCAATAATGGTCAGATAATATATGGTTGAAATTGATTATATCGGAGCGCTAGCAACCTCGTAGGATTCAGATGGAATTATGAGGGTTGGGGCATAAGTCATGGCAACTATTTTTTTTGTGAGAATTTGAGCGTGGGTGAAAAATCTAAAATATACATATGAAAGAACAAGGGATAAACGAAATTTAAGGAATTTAACAACACGCCAACATTTTGCTCCTCATGTTTATTAAGGTAATTGTCATATCAATACAGTTTTCCTGTTCCAGAATCATTACATCACACCTTTTTATTTTTTTTTCACTCTTTTTTTTTAACTCTATTCCTCACTCACTCTCATTCTACAAGCCCTCAAAGTAGTCTCCTGCAACGTTCACAACACGCTGCCAACGATGTAGGAGGCTCTGAATACCATCTTTTTCACCATGTGTGAATCTGGTCATATGTTGTTGAACAGCATTTGTAATGTCCATTCGTGTCCCAAACTGTACCCAAACTGTAAAAAAAAGAGAGTAAAAAAATAAAAAGGTGGTGTGATGTAGTGATTCTGGAACATGAAAACTCTATTGATATGACAATTACCTTAATAAACATGAGGAGCAAGATGTTGGCATGTTGTTAAATTCCTTAAATTTCATTTATCCCTTGTTCTTTCATATGTATATTTTAGATTTTTCACCCACGCTCAAATTCTCACAAAAAAATAGTTGCCTTGACTTACGCCCTAACCCTCGTACCTTAAATTCACTTTGCAGATGTTTACATAAAATGTCTATATTCACTTTAGTTACTTCACACTATTTCACTTTATACACACAAATAATTTACTGCAATACAGTTTCTCTTCACAATTTATTTTATTACTCAGTTTTTTACATTCGCTGATGGTTTCATTCAGAACATCTTATCTTCATTAAATATATGTAGGAAATAACACTATGAGGTTTCTTTTAGTTATTAATGAGTTGGATATTTTTACCCACCTCATATTTCTTGATTTTTATGCAGAACCGGTTTTGTCGCTTCTGTACGACGAAACCAATCTGCATAAAAGTCAAGAAATATGAGGTGAGTAAAAATGTCCAACTCATTAATAATTAATCTTGTCTTCATACACATTTTGGACATGACTGGCTGACTGATCCGATCGTCACATCTTTTATATGCGATGGTCAGAACCATCTAGAAGCCAGTCTGGACTTTTTTCGAGTGGAAGACTCGGAAACCAACTTTCCCATAATGAAGGTATGGCATGTAGAATGGCTTTCTGATTTGTAAATCGTCAGCTCATGAATCCCTCTCTACTATACGAAGTGGGATCCGATTCACTGTTGCCCATGAAATTTCAGAAGCCAGTACAACAGTGTGTCAGAATATGAAAGTTGAAAACTTGCTGCGGTATAAAATCTCAACAACGACATTCACAAATTGTAATGGTGGGAGTAGAGTTGGGTGGAGAATTTTCCTACATGTGTTAAAATGAATATTTAAAAACAAATTCACAGATTCCTACAGTTTTTGCAGAGATATTATGATGCTATTAAGAAAATAATATTTGTTAGAGAAGCAGAAACTTTGTTCAGCTATGTGGTGAGAGGAAAATTTGGTGGTATCTCTGAAGTTAATATTTGTTAAGTAGTTATAAATGTAATTAATATTTTGGTTTAGGAACTGATATTTTGAGGTTATTTTAATTAAATTACTTTTAGTCTGTTCATCTTACCTCAATATTAATGTTGATTTGTTCTTGAACATGTTTCAATTATATCATAATCAAAACATGTTCAAGAACAAATCAATCTTGCCCAGACTGAGTCAGCAAGATGCTGACGATGATTATGATATAATCAAAACATGTTCAAGAACAAATCAACATTAATATTGAGGTAAGATGAACAGGCTTAAAAATAATTTAGTTATAAATATATTAGGTTATCTGGCATAAATCTACAAAAAGTGGAAAAAATTACATATTTTTAGGAACAGTGATAATGTAAATGGTAAAACAGTAAAATAAATCAGTAAAATAATAGAGAAAAGTTTATATATGTCTAATTTAACTAAACAATTAATGAATATATCCATTCAGAGTAAAATGGCAATGTATAAGACTTATTTCAAGCCAGTTCTTACATATGCATCTGAGACTGGACATATACAAAGAAGGAACTGAGCAGAATCCAAGCTACAGAAATGAAATTCTTACATGGAATGCTACATAAACAAGGAGAGATAGAATAAGAAATGACAAAATCAGGGAGACATTAAACATAGAAAAATTAACAACAGACATAGGAAAAAGAAAAGACTAAAATGGTTTGGACATTTAAAAAAGAATGGAAAAGGAAAGACAGTTCAATCTCAAAATACAAGGAAAATGACCACAAGAGAGATAGATTAATCAAGTGAAGAAAAGTTTACAAGAATGAGGATACGACTGGAAAGAACCAAAAAGAAGGAAAGCATGGGAAGATCGAGATGGTTGGAGGCATATTTGGAATTGACCTTCCAAAAAGGAGGACACAATGAGAGGATGGTGATGATGATGGTTATAAATTATGGAAAAATTAAGAAATACTAATTCATCTCAAAAACCATTTAGTGGCCTAAAGAAGAGGAGATATCACGAGTTGGAACGAAAAGATAGAATACCTGCAAGAAAAAATAAATGAAGTGTTAATATTTAATTTTAGGAAGTTATATATTAGGAAAAACAAAAAGAAACCTAAAAATTAGAACCAAAGAACACATAAGAAATATTAAAAATGGGGAAATAGAAAAATCTGCAGTTGCTGCTCATGTTTGGTCTGAAAAACATAATATAAATTCAGACACTAAATTATTAAAATAGTTAGAAAATACAAAAGAACTGACTATTTGGGAAAAAATTTATATTCAGAAGAACAAAAAGAGAGTTATGAATTTTGATATACCAATGGAGCATGACCTTGTTTGGAGGTTCTTTGGCCAACCACAGGATGGAGCTGACATTGACATCCAGGTTGTGCAACATAAATAAAACCAGTCTGGACAAGCTGACGATAAAACAGAATTGTTTTGAAACATGTTCAAGAACAAATCAACATTAATACTGAGGTAAGATGATCATACTAAAAAGTAATATAATATAAATGAAGTGTTTCCTCATCAAACAAGAGGTGATAAGATTGAAAGCTCTGGAGGTGAAGTACTAGTGCTCACAAACGAGCAGCATGGGCAACATAGCAAGCAATGCAAGTGTGGGTTGGTGCATGCAGATGATGAAAAGAGCAGAGATTACATTCCAGCATTAAACTACATTCACACAGTGTCTTCCCATAGAATATGCAGAGAAACTTACCTCATTTCAGTTAATGTGGTTAATTTACAACATAATTATTTGCTCGGCTGAGTAAATCAAGAGAAATTTTTAAAAAGCCTCTGCAAAATTAGTGGGTTGCCTTATATTCCATTAAATATGCTAGCTTTAAAGAAAACCTCAGGAGACACTTTTCATTGCATTTGTACAAACCTATGACATTCATTATTATACTAATTTTATTTTTAAAAACTCAGTATATTTGCTTGTCTTATAAGGAAAGATAAGTTACTGTAATTGTTTATAGCACAATATATATTTGATTATTAATTTCATACATCTCAATGATGGATAAATCATATTTGAAGAGAAAAATTATACGCTCAGACCGGGACTTGAACCCGGGACCCTTGGTTTTCTAGTCCAAGTGCTCTACCATTTGAGCTACCTGAGCAAGTACCGATCTAAATGCAAATTTTTCTCTATATACGTTGTAATTCCCTCCCACCAAATGCTTTGAAGCCTTTGCTTCTATCTTTGCAAATGGCGGCTCCTATATTAAGAAGACATATTTGGAAATTATACATTACATTATAAATGCCAGTACGGCTGTTTTCGAATTACAACGTATATAGAGAAAAATTTGCATTTAGATCGGTACTTGCTCAGGTAGCTCAAATGGTAGAGCATTTGGACTAGAAAACCAAGGGTCCCGGGTTCAAGTCCCGGTCTGAGCATATAATTTTTCTCTTCAAATATGATTTATCCATCATTGAGATGTATGAAATTAATAATAAGAACATCGAAAACAGCCGTACTGGCATATATAATGTAATGTATAATTTCCAAATATGTCTTCTTAATATAGGAGCCGCCATTTGCAAAGATAGAAGCAAAGGCTTCAAAAGCATTTGGTGGGAGGGAATTACAATGTATATAGAGAAAAATTTGCGTTTAGATCGGTACTTGCTCAGGTAGCTCAAATGGTAGAGCACTTGGACTAGAAAACCAAGGGTCCCGGGTTCAAGTCCCGGTCTGAGCGTATAATTTTTCTCTTCAAATACAATATATATTATTTATTTGATCACATAGACCTCTGCAACCTTTATCTCAGAGATGTGCAGTGATCCAAAAGATTACCAAGCAGCCAGGTAGTCCAGGTTTTTCAAATACTTATCAAATTATGACAATACATTAGGAAGTAACATTATGAGGTTCTCTTAATAAATAAGTTTGGTCTGTATTCATCTTACCTCATAAATTGTTTTTTGTAAGATGCATTTCAAGCTTCTGTGCTTCATTGTCAGTTGGTTCAGACTCTGTATTCATCTTACCTCATAAATTGTTTTTTGTACCAACTGACTATGAAGAACAGAAGCTTTGAAATGCCTCTTACAAAAAACAATCATTCATAAGGTAAGATAAATACAGACCAAACTTATTTATTTTACTTATAAAATTGGTAATTAATTAATCAACAAATTTTAGCTTTTTTCCTGTAACGAAAATAAATCAACTGATTTTTACCAAATTGATGTTACTAATTATGAAAATAGGAGCAAAAGATTTGTAACACATGACATTTCTGTATTACATAAGGAAAAGTGTTTTAATAAAAAGTGTATGTTTGTGCAATTCAATTAGTGCTTTATACAATAAATTTGGGAATTTTTAACATTATGAGGTTTTATTAATAAGTATTAAATGAATCGTGAATTGTTCTGACCTCATACTTATATGTTTTTTAAACACAGCACTGCAGTATCAGCGACCATCGTCACCATCCTCAGCTGTTTTCACGACTGTCAATTTTTTCTTTTGCCGGTAATTATCCAAACTGCCATCTGGTGTTCTTTTGAAGGAATTATTTTCTAAACTGCCATCTGGTGCTTATTTTGAAATCTATGTCTAAGCAGTTTTTGTTTCAAGCATGCAGGGAGAGAGAAACAATTTATGGTATGAAATCAGGTAAGTGTGAATTCCCTTTGGACAAGCATAGACTAATGTGCAGGGACATTGTAATGTAGCAATAGCCAGTTCTTCCTGCGACAAAGTTTAGGACATTTACAATGAACTGAATGCTTAGACAGTGAAGAATGTCCCTATACCTGTGCTGGTTGGCTAATATGCTACATGTTCAGTTCAACCGACAGAATTTTATGTCACATACCATGATGATGATGATGTGATGTGTCACATTCAGTACCGTAAACCAGTTAAGGCATTTAATGAGTCTGTCGTGTATGCGGCCGTCAGTCAGTTAACTCGCTTTAGAGCAGGTGCGAATAAACTGCATTTATATTCGGCGCCTAAATATTGTGTTGGCTTAGTATGTCTTGGAGATCATAGATGGCATGTAAATGTACATTTTCTATTCCCGTTTGACACGTTTAACTTTGATGAATCCCCTTTTATTTTTTAAACAAACAACACATGGAATTCGTTCACCCAAACTTGTCCCCAGTCTCCAATGCAGGCGTATTTGTTTCTCGTTATCGCGCTGTTCTTTGTGCGTGAGTGAAACCATGGCAAAAGGAAAATGTCTCACTGAAGAAGAATTAGTGAATATTTTGTATAATGATGATTCATGCGATGAACTGATTCGTGAATTAGAAGATTCACAAAGTGAAAGTGAAGATGAACTTCCACTTCCTGAAATTGATATGTCGATACTATGTGATGTCAATCACCCAAGTTATCTCACCATCAAATCCTACTAGGATATCTCCTTTAGGTATGTACAAAATTTGAATTTTCTAGGACTAATAGTTTGTGAATAATGGTCCATTTTCTGAAGTGCCACGAAAAGGGTAGTTGGGGTATTTAAATGGCTGGCCTGTGGGTTTAAATGCCCTGCTCAGTGCCTGGTACTGAATGTGTTAATGGCATAGCCCATTGTTGAGTCATTGCCTCTCCTTTTTCAGGAGTTAATAGACCAAGTTAATTTTAGTTACCTTATTTGCTCAAGATGTCGTGATTGGCATATGGTGAAAACACACTGACTCAATGAGACATCCAGCAGGCAACCAAGGTATTAATAGGATAAGATAAAATCAAATGTTTCATATCAAATGCAGGGATTATGACAACATTTATATAGGAGGAAAAAAAAAATTTTGAAACCAAGGGTGAAAAAACATCTTAGAAATGTCAAAAAATGGAGAAGTGGAAAAGTCAGCAGTAGCTGCTCATGCTTGGTCCGAAAAACATCTAATTGAATCAAAAGGTAGTCTAATTAAACAAATCGATAAACAAAAGGAACTCATGGTTTGGGAAAAAATCCACATTTAGAAAAACAAAGAAAAACTTATGAACTTTGAAATTCCTGTGAATCCTGACCTGATCCAGAGATTTATCGGTCCACCAACAGAGGGAAAATGAAGTGGTTCTTCCGATTGACATAACATCAGTCGTCAAGATGGTACCGAAGATGGGACCGCTATGGTCTTGAAATCGCGATCTGCTTAGAAGATTAATGTGAGGAGAGGTATGAAACATTTGATTTTATCTTAAATTAAACCTCAGTGATTTATTCCTATAAAAGTTCAATATTACTAGGATGTTTGAGATCAGTAAATTTTGCTTAAAGGCCTCTTTGTTCAGCCTTATGGATCTTTTACAAGCCTGAAAATCTTCAGACTGGGACCCATGGCTTAAAGTCCCTCCCAGAGGACTTGCTCCTTGAAATTAGATTTAGATTTATTTATTTAGCCTGGTGGAGTTAAGGCCATGTGGCCTTCTCTTCCACTCACCAGGACAAACATATATTACATCAGAATATAACAATCCCAATTAACTCTAATATTAAATACTAAATAAAAATTTGATCAAAAAGATAATATCTATTACGATCTATAATGCAACCAGTTAATGTTAGTTAAAATTAAGACTAAAACTAATAATAAAATGTATACATGCAACACATATTAAATTGTCCCTGTTTAATGTATATAAAAAACAAAGAAAAATAATGAGGTATAGAAAACTAATTTTATGATTATACAATACAGGATTTTTAAACTGACCCAAACCCTCTGGCGGCACTATGGCCCGGGGTCGACTCAGCCTCTAACTGAAATGAGTACCAGACGCTTGTTCTGGGGTAAAGGCGGCCGTCATGCAGGGCTGACAACCCGGCTGACATGAAGTGCCGATTGTCTAGAAAAAGTGGGAGCCTTAACCTCCTACTACCCGAAGGGGGGATCACTTTACTTTACTTACAATATTTAAAACAAAACAAAAGAAAATATTTGTTAATCTTAATATTATTTTCATAAATAATTACATTTATTAATTGTTAAAAGAATACTATCAGTGAGGTGTATAAGTTAGTTTGTTATTAAATAATTTAGTTAAAAAATCCATCGACCGTGGCTGGGTTTGAACTAATGACCCTCGGAATCAGACCACTTGTTCACCATGACCAACCACATATCGTGGCTAATCCCTAAAACTGCAGCGAAGTCATCTGCTAATTGAGTCCAATTATTTCTCATAAATGTTTTACTTTTTGGGCCTTTAATTCAATTTGGACTATACTGGCTGACCAGTTTGCATATCATCTTCTAAACTCTCTTTCCCTTGAACAAAATGTTTGTACCACATAAAAACAGCACTGTAGCTCAAGACTTCTTCACCATACATTTTCTTAATCATCTCAAAGTTTTACTAGCTGATTGGCTAATTTTTTGACAGAACTTCATGTTTGTCCAATGCTCAAACTGTGACATTCTCGTGTTGTACTCCTCACATTCAACTGTCTTTCAAAACAAAGACCATAGTTCTGCTTTCTCTGTACACATGCAATTACCTCTTGCTAGTATGTGAGGAGAGCTGACATGGCATCATTCTATTATCCAACCAGTAAGTCACGGTTTCATAATTTCAGTGATATTATATTCCAACTGTTCAATATGTAGGATCTTACAAAACAGAGTAAATACGTATGTCAGAACATTATGAATGATGGAATGAAAGGATAGAAATTTATGTTTACCAAATCTGTTGTATTAATAAAAATGAATGCATAATTCTGCTTTTATTAAATTTTTTCAAGTATAATATAATATATATCGATGTATATAAACTTTTAATTTTACAATATTTATTATTTTACTGACCATTTAAAAATTATATTTTGAGAGAGAAGAACCATCAAACATTGAGATTGGATGGCTAGTGGAAGCCAGAATTCTATGAAATATGCTAAAGAAATATTTAGTTTTGGGTTGTGTGAAGTGCTACTAATTTTCTTATGCTTGCAATATGTGATGTAAACTTTCTTTGTACAGGCAACTGTGATAAAAAACTACTTCTTTGACATAATTCTTCTAATAAGAATTATCCAGACTTTTTTAGAATTTAGAGACTGTTTTATTGAGGTTCAATGCTCCATCTTTGTGAAGAATGTAAATTATAGCAATTTTTTCTTTTCTTTTTTTTAATTATAGTTATGATGTTTTATTGCCATTGACAAAAGAGTATGATTGTTAAATTTTTATGAATAAATGTTTATTTTCTTTTTTATTGTGTTTTAAAAACTGGGATCAAGACTACTTTATTATAATATTATTGAAAATATGTGATGTTTTGAGTGTACCTTTCCAATAATTGAGATTTTGATATAATGAAACATGACATAAAAAATTGTATGAGTTGTTTAATTTTCAGAAAAAATAATGATAATACATTGTTTGTAACAACTAAAATAGAATATTAAAATATTTGTTAAGTGATATAAAGTAAATTATATGAAATAGATTGAATTAAAAGTTTCATACCTCATAGTTAAATATGGGAAATAACATTATGAGGTTTTTAATTCGTAAGTTAATCAGTCATTTTTTATATCTTACCTCATATTTTATGTTTCTTTATACACGGGAACTAGTTTTCAAGAGAACCCTCTCTCTCAATTTCAACCAACATTATGAGAAAGATAGTTCTCTTGAAAACTAGTTCCCATGTTTAAAGAAACATAAAATGTGAGGTAAGATGTAAAAAATGACTCATTAATTTACGTTTCATACCTCATCTCATATCCAGTCTTCTAACTGTCTAGTTCAGGCTTCGAAGCCTGAGCAGCTTGATCTCCAGTAATTTCTCGTCGACTGATGTTATATTGATGAGAAATTACTGAAGATGAAGCTGAGTTTTTCTGATCAACATAACATCAGTCGACGAGAAATTACTGAAGATGAAACTGCCCAGGCTTCGAGACCGGTCTAGTTAAAAGACTGGATATGAGGTGAGGTATTAAACATTTTAATTTAATCTTAAATTAAATCTCATAGTGATTTTTTCCTATAAAAGTACAATATATAAAACAGGTTTATATATTGGTAGCTGTTTTTGTAATGCAATTCTATACTGAAAGACGTGATTAATTTACATTGAAATCATCAGGCAGGAAGTGTGATATAGTGAAAGGACACTGAAATAAGTGGAAGAAAAAGAATGTATATATACAGCTATGTTATTCTCCTTTACAACAGAAAACTAGACCAGCTTAATTGGTCCATTTGTGGCTCAACTCCTGCCAATTTTCATCTCATAGCTTCCAGTGCATGTTACACACATATGACTTGTGTTCTTGCATAGTGCAGTAAATATGCAAAACAACAGATAGTATGATTTGTAAAAACTAGGTTTCATTAATAGTGAGTGGAGAACATATTTTTATCGACTCACCTCATATGATTTCAAATTTCTTTGATACCGATGGTTTCAGACAATGTCATGTCCCTCTTCAGTTATGGCTTCCACTGATGAAATTCTGTGATTGTTGATTTCTCTAATGACATCATCTCTTGTGCTGCCATATTTTGTTGGGATTATAAACTTTGTAATTAAATTTTTATCCACCGGAATATCGAAATTCATAGATCAATATTTATTCTTCTGAATGAATATCATTTCCCAAATTGTCAATTCCAACGGTTTATCCAATTGTTTCAAAAGTTGCCTCTTTTTCAATTTTATGATGTTCTAGCAAACTATGTGCAGCAATTGCTGATTTTTCAATTTCACAATTTTTAATATTTCTAAAATGTTCTTTAGTGCGTGTTTCCAAATTCCTTTTCGTTTTTTCTATGTATACTTTGCTACAATTATTACAATTTATTTGATAAATTCCAGATTTCTTATTCTCTGGATGTTGATTTTTTTATTGGTATTTAGAAGTTTTTCCAGACTAAATTTATTTATTGGTGCCAAAGTATACATAGGAAAAATGAAAAGGAATTTGGAAACACGCACTAAAGAACATTTTAGAAATATTAAAAATTGTGAAATTGAAAAATCAGCAATTGCTGCACATAGTTTGCTAGAACATCATAAAATTGAAAAAGAGGCAAAACTTTTGAAACAATTGGATAAACCGTTGGAATTGACAATTTGGGAAATGATATTCATTCAGAAGAATAAATATTGATCTATGAATTTCGATATTCCGGTGGATAAAAATTTAATTACAAAGTTTATAATAATCCCAACGAAAGATGGCAGCACAAGAGTTGATGTCATTAGAGAAATCAACAATCACAGAATTTCATCAGTGGAAGCCATGACTGTAGAGGGGCCTGAAACCGTCGGTATCAAAGAAATTTGAAATCATATGAGGTGAGTCGATAAAAATACGTTCTCCACTCACTATTAATGATATAACCTCATAATGTTTACTTCCCAATATTAATTTAAATATAACTAGGTTTCATGTTTAAAATGCCCCTTCATGACTAGAAAATTGGAGTCTGGTATGCATTCAATGGGTGACATGTTATTGGCCCTTTACTTTTTGAGGGTATAATTGATAATATATGGTATAGAAATGAGATCATTGGCCCATTCTTCGATGAACTAATTTACCACTATTCTTATAGTGTATCTTTGGCTGAAATATGCTGTATATTTGGAAACAAGTTTATAAATAGGGCAAGTATTTTAATGCACAATAAAATACAGGAAAATGCATTATAAAAATGCAATAATGTAGTAACAATTACCATAAATGCATTAAAATTAAAAGTAATGCAATATGATATTTATAGAATTCACATTTGCAGGTAAATATGTGTTCACTTTTTTAGTCCTGCATTGCAGTGTACAACAAACAACTGCTGTAGATTGTCAAAGCAGAACAATTTGTATTGTCTCTTAATAATGACTTGATACATCGAGAAATTCCTTTTCCACTTCTTAGCTTTGGTTGATCTAAAGCTGAATATTTAAAATACACTGTATCACTGTGATTGTATGGCCCTTGTAGTACTCGTACATAATAATTTTCACCTGATCGAATAAGTTAAGTGCTTTATTGATGGAGTTAGTGCATATCAATTTATTTTTATTTCTACTTGAAACCCGTTATTAGTTTTCTTCAATATGATCCATGTCCCTAGTTCCCCCACTACTCATTTTCTTACATTTCATTTACTACAGTTTTTTCACTAGGTGCCTTTGCTCCTCTAAGTTGAGATTCCGGATTTTCTTATAAATGAGTTCCTAATGTGAGACAATTAGTCTTCGCATTTCATTTAAAAATGTAAGGTTCAAGCCAGTTTGCATACTGGCAGAGACAGTAAAAGTAAATTATGTTTAAAAAAATTCACATTTCCTTGCGAAAAGGCAGTTAAACTGTCCCGAAAAACGTATGTTATTTGAGTGGTTGAAATAAGCGATTATATATGCTAGGAAAATCACAAAAAATGCATAATTGACTTACTCACATGGAGAGGAGTCGAACCCATAGGTTGTAGTAGGACCGCCATGGAAATATAGCTTCCAATACAGCCTTATCCTGAGCTAATGTTTTCCAATCATGTCCACTGTAGAATCGACTTCCATCGAATCATAGTTAAATGTTTTTTTGGTTTCTTCCCACCTCATTCTTGGTCTACCAACTGGGCGCTTTCCCTCTGGCTGTACCTACTGAGAAGCTTCCCTGGCACGTCTTTCATCCCTCATACGCGAAAATGCGAGAAATATGTCATGGCCATCGCAGTCTACGAGGACCTTAACTGTTCCGTTATTATATCCGGCTTCACCACTAAAAGGGACCATGTAGTTCATTGTTAAGTTGTCTTCTCCATTCATGCTGTCTGTTCATATCTCTTTGGTCCACAAATTTTCCTATATTAGAACTTGCCAAAAAATTGACAAAACTATGCAACATAAATGCAAACCACAAGGGTTGTCTATTATATTTAGATGCCTTTTCCATCCCAAAATTGCATTTATATCTAACTGAGCAATTGTATAGTTAGTATAGAAAAAATTAATGCAAATGCATCAAAATCCTTGCCCTCTAGTTCTAAGGAAGGATCTAGGGCATTGGCAGTCCAGATCTTTAACCATAGTGATGTGTCATTTCAGGGGGGGAGGACTGAAAGATACAATGGACAGAAATACATGGGTACACTCCTGAATAATCTTCCAAGTCATATTTGAATTAAATTATATTGGATTTTTAGTCTGGACATCTTACCTCGACAATATTAATGTTTGATTTGTTCTTGAACATGTTTCAACATTAATATTGAGTTAAGATGTCCAGACTAAAAATAATATAATTAAAATAACCTCAAAATATAACTTCCTAAAATTAAATATATGAATTAAAATTCAATCAATCAGCCGCGGTGGACTAGTGGTTATGCTCCTTGCATCTAGGTCCCGAGGGTCACGGGTTCAAACCTGGCCGGGGTCGATGGATTTTTTAGGATGGAAAAATCCAAGGAGCAAGTCCTCCGGGAAGGTCTTTAAGCCGTGGGTCCCGAGTCTGAAGATTTTCAGGCTCGTAAAAAATCCTTAAGCCCGAATGAAAAGGCCTCTAAGCAAAATTTACCGAATTTTCCCGTCCTAGTACTACTTTGGTTTCCTAGATGTCAGTATGAGGCGGAACACTGACCATGGACCACTCAAAATGACATCTATACGAAAACAAGTGTAACTAAATTAGTATGGTTCAAATTCTTCCCTGTAGGGGGAGAGTGCCTAAATCTCTGTAAAGGGAAAACATAGGCTTACAACAACAAAATTCAATCAATTGGAGAAATCAAACATTTTAGTAGAAATTTCATAAGATGTGGAACATGTGTGGCTGCAAATGGAGTACATTTTCAAGATCATCTATAAGCAAAGTAAGTAAAAATACTAAGAATAGGAATGAATAAAAGCATTGTATCATCACTGCTGATATTCTTGTTGCTTTGCCGGGAATCAAGCATGAACACACAGTAAAAATGACACCATTTTCTGTTGCAAAGGAAAGTAACATCTGTATGTATGTGTGTGCATACATATTCATACACACATACCATTTAAATATTATTTCTTATAACCATTGCAGAAGTTATGCTTGAAAAATATTTTTTTTTCTTTTGATTCAAATTGAATACTGCTAAAAATTGACAATGATGAACTTTATGAAAATAACACTATGAGGTATATATTTTTATTAATAATTTGATACTTCTCACTGAAGAACAAATTATATTTGAAGAAAAAAATTATATACTCAAACTGGGGTTCAAACCCCAGTCTGAGCTTATAATTTTTCTCTTCAAATATACTATGAGGTATATATTAAATATTTAAAGAAGTATCACCTCGCCTCATACTTTTTCTTCTATCTAGACCGGTTTCAGAACCTAATTGGTTCCATCTTCAGCATTTTCATGACCATTGTTTTGTTATCTATATTATATATATATATATATATATATATATATAATGGTAGTGAAGCATGGACAGTACGAAGAAGATATGAAAGATGAATAACAGCAAATGTGATGCGATTTATGCGCCGTACAGCAGACTATACATAGTGGGACCATAAAAGAAATGAGGAAATTATGGAAGAGTTGGATGTAGAACCCATTCTCCACCATATACAAAACTACCAAAGCAACTGGAAAGCCCATCTTCAATGAATGTCATCTCATAGAATTGCAAAAGCTATGCTTCGTTACTGCCCCAAGGCAAAAGATAGCTGGGACGCCCAAAAAAGCGCTGGGTGGAAAATTCCTTTGAGATCGTAACAGGCCACATGGCCTAATACTTGCATAGATGATGATGAAGGTGTTATATAACAACCATAAACTGGTCTAGATAGAAGATGAGAATGAGGTGAGGTGATAAAAATGTATTTTTATTCAATTTAAAATTTATATTACTTATGTGAAGACAGTTACAATTTAAGTGATTCTATTAGTGTCTTCTTTTGCTGTATTTTTCTTTACTAAACTCATATGTTAATAACCACACATATTTTTATAGTGATATCTGTATAAAATTGTAAAGGAAAAATCTTCCCTCAATTAAAATACATGAATCTTATAACAGTGAGCATATTCCATGACAGTTTTTTTTATTGTAGATTTACATTTATTGTAATATCTGATACCTGTTGCATTGTGTAAATTTTACTGTCTTAATTTTATCATGCAGATCCAACAATCTCTTAGCTTATGAATGTGTATATTTTTCTTTTGTATTTATTGATAGGTAGGATCTTATGTAAAGTTTTGCAAAATTATATTGGTTCTCTCATTTATATCCATTGTGTTGTAAGTCAAACAGTATAATGAATTAATTAAGAAAATGTACTCACCTCATATTTGTGATTTTCTTGCAGACTGCAGTTTCAGCACTCTTGTGCCATTTTCAATGATTCCTAACTGTTGAATTAGTGGTTGGCTATCTTGTAAGTTGATTTCTGCTCCCTCTGTTGGCTGACCGATAAACTTCCAAATAATTTTTTTTTTCCCCCTTTTCCCCAGGAATTTCAAAATTCATTGTTTTCTCTTTATTCTTATGGATGTAAATTTTCTCCCAAATTGTGAGTTCCTTAGATTTTTCTAACAGTTTCAGTAATTTGGCATTTGTTTTGATTCTATGTTTTCTGACCATGCATGTGCAGCTGTTGCAGATTTTTCTATTTCCCCATTTTTAACATTTGTAAGGTGTTCTTTCAATCTCGTATTCAAGTTCCTTTTGTTTTTACTATGGGGTGAATCATAAATATGGTTATACGTTTGATCACGTTGTGTGATGAAAATATTACCATTACAGGAAATATGAAATTACTGTTGGAAAGGCAATTATTCAAATTACAGCAATGGAATAAAACAAAACAGTGTAGAACTTACATCATTAGTCAAAATGGCGTTGAATATGCAACAGCAAATTACAATTGCTGCATAGGCAAGACATGAGTTTAACGTAAGCATTGCAGCCGTCGACTGTGGGAAGTGAAAAAAACGACTGCTGGGAATGGGAAGGATGCAGAAAATCAAACCTCCTGGAAGGCCTCGCATTAGCACGGATGCAGAAACAACGAAGAGAATTGTGGAGGCATTCGACGCTACCCCACAAAAATCAACCCGCCAAGCTGCACGTGAGCAGTGATTTGTTTTGTTTTGTTCTACTGTTGTAATTTCAAGGATTCCCTTTCCAATGATAACATCATATTTCCTTTAATAATAATATTTTCGTCACAAATTGCGATCAAACGTATAGCCATATTTCTGAATCATTCTGTATATTTATGTTTCACAATCTTTACAATCAATCTGATCAATCAGATTTGGTATCAGATATTGAGTTTTTACAATTTAACAAAATAAATATAGATTCCTTAAACCAGCAACATAGGACCATAAATTCAACTTGCTGAGAAATTCACTTGGTTTACGCAGTTCTTGCATGATGAATTTTTAATCATTGGTAACTAATTAACTAACTAAACTCACTCACTGGCATTATTGAACCTATAGATTCATGGCCATGTGGACATAAGCTCTTTATATATTCCTGTCCAGAGCTGTTTTCCAATCATCCACTTCCCTCAAATTGTGGTTAACCCCTAAATTCAAAATGTATCCCATAAGATGCATCAATTAGTTTCATTCATTTAATAATTTTAATAAAAACATATGAAAACTAACGAGAAGAGATTACTTATTTCTTTTAGAATTTCACAATCTACCTAATAATAATTGTTATGCACCATTTCATTTTCTCTGTGGACCGCCACATTTAAATAACTGATACAAGAAATAAGTGTTTGCCAATTAATGTTATTCTCACCTCATTCTTCGCCTACCTTCTGGGTGCTTTTCCTCTGGAGTTTCCATGCCCTCTTTCATTCCCATTCTTACCACATGTAGTGTACGAGATGAATTGTACAGTTCATTAACATTGAAACAGCTTAATATAGATTTAAACGACTCGCCAACACGTAAACGGTCGATCATTTATATTTTTACTTTAATCAGCAACACTACTTTTCCGCTTTGAAACTAATTTTTCTTTCCTTTTACTCGACATTATAAACTGAGAACAAAGCAAAAGAGACATGTATTATTCAATCAAAATTATTACAACGAATGACAAGTTGAAACAATAAAACACCGATTGTGGCAAGGGCAGCATTTATCAACGGACATAGCAGCATGTGAAATACAGTGGCAGCAGCTTTTAACAATGAACTTTAGGCTTAGTGATAATTCATCAAGAAATCCAAAGACAAAATAAGGAATTCTATCACTGAATTTACAGCTGAATATCAATGTGAATTGAAAGACCTTTTAAAAGAGGAAAATAATTACTAAGTTCTTTAAGCCCTTGTCTAAGCCTGGCAGTAATAATTAATAGAAATTGTTTAAAAATCTCTCATTAATTGATTTTATTATGATAATTTTTACTTTTATTTTGGAACCTTGGAACATATCCCCCATATTCCCATACTAATTACCATTCCATATTCACAGTTTCTGTATTTGCGGCATATTTATGGAAATATCCCTGTGAATATGAAGCTTTTATTATACTACACCAGAACTGGGTTATGCTAGTGGTGACCTCTGTTGATGATTCTGGGAACTTTCCAAACCACCCTTGTATTAAATGTTTCTTTATTTCATGTTTTGTAATCGCAAGCTTTTTTTTTATCCCTTCTTCTTTGATAGACATTGGCAGTTTGTTCGTTTTAAATACAATATCTGTTCGTTATATATTTTCCATTATTTTCAAAAACAAAAGTCCATTTAACTTCATCATCATCATCATCATCCTGGCAGGTATTAGTCCTAGAAGAACTGTTACGGCCTGAGAAAGCGGTTTTCGTGCCATCTTTTCATAGGTCGACCAAGTGACCGTTTCCCATTTGCACAGTAGTTCATTATTGCCTTGGGGATCCTGGATCTAGCCATTCTTGAGACATGTTCCTTCCAGTTTAGCTGATAATTGGAGATGTAGTCCAGTATTGGTGACACATTAAGTTCTTGAAGGATTTCTACATTTTTCTTTCGATCCCATTTGGTGTGAGCCAGCTGTTCGGCGCATAAATTTCACTCACAGCGTTATTTTTTTTTGGGTCTGCTCTCATCTCTAGTCCTTATAGTCAACGATTCACTCCCATAACATAGGACTGGTCGAGCCATTATTTGCTACAAGACGCGGGAGTACGACGTTGATTTTTGACACTAATGAAGGTTTTAAAACTCTATTAATGATTTTTCCCATTGATTTGGTGAAATTTCACAATTTTCTCTGGTAAACCCAAATTTTCAACAAAAGAGAGTTTATATCCTAAATAAGTAAACTCATTAAATCTCTCTAAAATTTTGTTATTTAAACAAATTTTGCTTGGTATTGGGGATTTTCCACAAAAGGCCATTATTTTAGTTTTATTGGTAGATATTTCCATTGAATATTTCTGGGCTATCAAATTTAAATTATGTACTGACCATCGTAAATCATCTTCAGATGTTGCTAGTAAAACAGTAACTTAAGGTTGTAAATTTAACATCTATGAATGCTTTGAAATAGATGATTACTTGCATTTAATTAAAAACTATGCTAATTTTTGATAAAAAATACTGGTAACATGTTTAATATGTTTAGTTATCTGTGTTCCATACTCATTAAGTATTTATGGTAATTGTGCTACTGATTAGATTTTGTTTTAAAATTCCAGAGTCTGAATGAGGTCAAATCAGAGATAATCTCTAAGTTGACAACATAATTATTAACTTTTGAACTGGCTTAAAAGCAAACCTGCTGTTCCTTTCAAGATTTCAATATCTTTTAAACATAAAATTGTAATTTCATATTTGTACTATATCCAGATTTTTTATGGAGAGGAAAAATATTTTCAATAATTTACAAAAAAATAGTCTTTTTTTAATATTTTAAATTTTTTGGGTTATAATTTAACATTTCAAGATGAAGCTGATATAGCAAAGAAAATCACAAATTTCACAAAAACAGTGCAATAATTAACAGTATAATGAAACCATCTTTAGTACAAGAGAACACAAGATTACGGCTTTATAAGGTTCTCGCAAGACCAGTATTAAGATATGGTAGTGAAGCATGAACAGTACGAAGAAGATATGAAAGCCGAATAACAGCAAATGAGATGTGATTTATGTGCCGTACAGCAGGCTATACAAAGTAGGTCCATAAAAGAAAGAAGGAAATTATGGAAGAATTGGAGGTAGAACCCATTCTTCACCATATACAAAACTACCAGAACAACTGGAAAGTCTATCTTCAACGAATGCTATCTCATAGAATTCCAAAATCCATGCTTCGTTACTGCCCCCAAGGTAAAAGATTGCTGGGACGTCCAAAAAAGCGGTGTATCGAAAATTCTTCTTTGAGACCATAACAGGCCACATGGCCTAATACTTGCATGGTTGATAATGAATATTTTCAATTTTTAGTATTATAAATGTAACATTAAATCCATGAGAAATAATGATGAAGAGAAGGGAGAAGTTGAAACCGTGCTGTTGAAAAAACATTAAGGGTGCCGCCTTGGCTAATGTTCCATCCATTAGACAAATCACTGTCAACAGTACCATAGCCTTCTTAACATATGCACTGCAAAGGGGTTTGGAATTTGTATGGCACACAGTCTAACAATTAATAATTGTACACTATCATCTCTCCTAGCCCAATGTTTGAAAATATTACAATTAAAATTTCCAAAACTTCTGTGTCATGCCACCATACTTATCCTCTGTACACACATTCTGGGTGTCCAGCAAATTACAAGTATGAAATTCCCGACTATTTCCCAGTTTTTTCATGGCATCAAAGAATAATTCCTCAGTGTTTTTAGTGCTAAATTGAATTAATCCTAGTAAAGCTAATTTTGTAAAAACATGTGTAAGTAATAAAACATACTTACTTATTTTAGGAATTCTGACTATGAGGTATATTCTACCTTAATAAAACATACTATTTATTTTTATGGTAAAATCTAAAATAAGAATAGCAAAATAATTTTTTAACTTGAACTATTTTTTTTCGAAAAACATTGCAAACATTCTCACCCTAAAATTACTGTATTCACACATGCACGCACACACATATATATTTATTTAAAATTTGATTATTTTGTCAATGACAGCAATTTATTTATGCCTACTTCATTTTGTAATAGTACCGGGCTTCCAATATAAACCCGGACCGGCCTCTGCTCTCTCGTCCGCATTTCACTCTGCCAGCCGCTTGTCCTTGAACTAGTCAGTTTACTATCGTTCGACAAGATGAGACATCAGCTGACATTAGAGCAGCGCATTTATGTGTGTAAATGTTATTATAAATACGAATCAGCTCATCGCGTTCGCGAGGAATTTATTCAGAACTTCCCTGGACAATTACCTCCTTCCAGATCGACAGTCCACGATCTTCTGACTAAATTTGAGACCACTGGTTCAGTACAAAATAAGAAACACATGCGAAGGCATACGGTTCTCACTGAAGAAAAATTAGACGAAATTGGCAAAAATTTGGAACGTTCACCACAAAAATCATTACTGAAATTAGCACAACAAGTTGGGATTTCAGTATCTTCTGCACATACAGCAACAAAATTGTTAAAACTCAAACCTTACAAGTGTACACGTGTTCATTGTCTAAACCAAGGTGATCCCATAGCACGTGTGCGGGAGGACAACATTTCCAGCATTTTCTATAAGGTAAGAAACAGTTCAAGGACGGGTGGCAGGCAGGGTGAATTGAGGGAGGAAGAGACAGCACTGCATGCCGGGTGAAACTCCGTGAGGCCGGTCCGGTTTTATATTGGAAGCCCATTATATTACAATACGAGGTTGGGAAGTGGTTTTTCTCGATTCTGTAAAACACTCCACAAACATGTGTTGTACATTATTTTTTGCGCGATGGTATTTTCAAAATAATAAATAATAGTAAAATAATATCTTTGTTGGAAATATTTGCTTGACTGATATTAAGTCTGGCCAATGCATATATGCTAAAAATAATTGAGATTACAGCAGGCCTTGATATCAGTCTCGCATAAAATGGCTGCAATTATGAATGATTGTAATCAAAACAACAAAATTGATGAAGCATGGGAAGTTGGGTGTGCTTCTTTAGTGCCAGAGAAATCTAAATTAAGATATGAAAAAACATACTTTTCATTCAGAAAGTGGCTGGAGGAGAAGAATTGTAGTGTAAGTGAAAAAAGTGTGGTTGTTTATTTCATGCTTAGGAGTGAAACATTAGAATCTCCAGCGAGTTTGTGGTCAGAATATTCAATGCTGTAGACGATGAAAAATTTAAAAGAACGTATCAATATTGCAGATTTTGTTACACTAGTTAGCTTCCTCAAAAAGAAGAATATTGGACATAAAGCTAAACGTCTAACAGTTTTCAGTAGAATTTTGTTAAGTCAACTTTCAATATTGTTTCAAATAAAGTTCAGTTCATTTAAAATGCAGTGGTTTTACTTCTCGCATGTGGGTTGTAATATAACAGTATAGTTATTTAGGTTGGCAACCCCGAAATGTAGGAAGTTGAACTTTCAATCATGGTTGTCATTGCTGTAAGTACGACAAAATGCACTATTGCACAAATTTTTTTTTTCTTCCACTTCTTTTATAAAAATCTCAGCTTTTCTTTTTCCAACTTTTGCTTTTTCTTCTTCGGGCAATTCATTTTTTCGATCAAAGTCTGCTTCTTCATATCTTGAATATATATCTTGATTTGAATACAAGATAAATGTATGTCACTTTCAAATTCCCGACTTATTCCCAGTTTTCAAGATTTTCCCGATTGCTGTACACCCTGACATTTCAAGAACATATCATCATTACAATCTTTTATGTACACCATAAAAGCCCTGGTTGTGTAGGAACATATCCTGTCAGGAGAAAATTTTTGAACTAGTAGGAGTTGGAATATTCACGACTCACCTCAAATTTGTAGATTTCGCGAAGACCAAGGTTTTGATGTATTACGCATCATTATCAATTTTTTTCAACTACAATTAATTAAAATAAATCTCATAGTGTCACTTCCTTTAAAAATAAAATAATAACTGTGTACCACATATTACTTTTTTGACCACACAAGGATAAGGAGATGGGTGATCAGCTCAATGCTTGGCCCACCTACAAGACAAATACAAACATTTAAGAAAAGACACACCATTCACTTAAACATTCATACTACTTACATACTTAATACAGGCTTTCCACTTTACAGCAGTTTGCCCTTGATTCCTGCTTTCCAGAGATTCCTATCTTCCCATTGACCATCTTCCATACCCCTCTTCATCATGGCATCATATATTCCCTCATACCATGCTCTTCTACTTCTCCCCCTCTTCCTTCAACCTGGTACCATCCAATCCAACACCTGTTTAGGCCACTGGTCCTCCGACATCCATTGTACATGTCCATACCACTGTAGAGCTCTCTTTGTTATCCTATCGATAACAGTTTCTTGTGCATCCATTTCTTGTCTGATATATGTATTTCGAATATGTTGTAGCCTGGATATTCTCATACTTCTCCATAATCGATCCATTTCTGTCGCCAAGATTCTTTTCTGCATCCTTTCATTTTATAGTCCAGCTTTCTGATCCATATGTAAGTATACTTTCTATTATTGTCTGTATAATCTCTTTTTTTTTGTTTTTCTGGACAAATTTCTATTCCATAAAAGACCATTCAGGGAACATTCATACTAAAGAAGGCAAATATATGGGACATTATGACGGTTACTTGGTGTTTGAGGATCATTTGAAGCTTAAAGTTTTATGACGTATCCCTTAAAACCTTCCCTGGAAACTTGTCCTGACTAGGGATCAAAATCAGGTATATTACATCCGAGGCAACAACATTATTCCTGCACCATGGCAGTGGAGCTTATCTTTCATTTATACAGGGTGACTCATAATTTCTATTACCAAACTTCTAGGAGTTGTAGAGGGGACTTACTATTTAAAGTTTGATAAGGAACCCATGTCCGGAAAAGTGCCATTTTGATGTAAAATAAGTTTGAATATCGAAACACAATGGGCTGATATTGTGTATCTTGTTTCAGAATAAGTATTACAGACTTCTAGCGTTTGTACTACAAGTGTGGTTTCACAAAATGTACCTGCGACATATTTTCATACACACGCCCCACAAGACCTGGTATGTGCTCAATAATTTCTACTGACCAGAATCCATGCAAGAAGATCTTCCTCTGACTCGATAGGTGTAGTACAACCCCAGAAGTCATCATTATCATCTTAAGGCACGACAACTTCAAAAGTGAAAGTTTTGGCCTTCTCAACAATCCTCCTCCATGCCAATCTGTCTCTTGCCATATTTAAATTAGTCACTTTCATTTTCCTTAGATTGTTCATTGTGTCATCCTCCCATCTGATCTTCAGTCTTCCTACAGCTCTGCCTCCTATAGGTTTCCATTTGTAGAGTTTTTTAATCATCCATTCTTATCAAATGTCCAAGCCAACCAATTCTGAGAGATCTTATATGGTTTACTATGTTCTGATTTTTTATTAATTTGTTTAGTTCATTATTTGTTTTGATTCTCCAACAGTTATCAGTTCCTCTGTTTGGTCCAAATATTCTTCTTAAAAGTTTCCTTTCAAAAATTAGTAATTTCTGTTTTATTGTTTCTTTTAGGACCCATGTTTCACAAGCATATGTAACTACTGGTCTAATGAGTGTTTTGTATAACCTTATTTTTGCAGTTTTTTATATTAATTTGCTTTTAAATAAGGTTCAATTTGCAAAATAAACTTTATTCCCATTTACCAATCTTTCTTTAATTTCCTCTTCTAATGTATTATGTCCATTTAAACCCCAGAAATCTGTAATACTTGTTCTGAAACACAAGACACATAATATCAGCCCAATGTGTTTCAATCTTCAAACTTATTTTACATCAAAATGGTATGTTTCCGAACATGGGTTCCTTATCAAAACTTTATCTCCTAGGTCCCCTCTACACCCCCAGAAGTTTGTAATAGGAATTATGAATCACTCTGTATATTAAATAATTGTAATAATATAGGAGGATATTTAGAGAGAGATTTTAATTCTAAAACTTCTTACAGTGTTACTTCTTCTTTTGTACATAGACATTGATGCTTCAATAAAATTATTTTAGGTAAGAATCTGTATTAATTTTAAAAGCAGTATTCTTTATAAAATATGCATTTACCAGAGTTATTCAAATATTGATCTTTCAATATTTACATAGCAGTCTGCTACATTTACCTTGACAGAGCTAATTATGCCCCAAGTTTAAAAGAGTAATAACTTAATTCAATAGACAGAGCTAATAT
This sequence comes from Diploptera punctata, assembly GCA_030220185.1. Classification (NCBI taxonomy): domain Eukaryota; kingdom Metazoa; phylum Arthropoda; class Insecta; order Blattodea; family Blaberidae; genus Diploptera; species Diploptera punctata. Next base: position 314,312 of record JASPKZ010000841.1, on the reverse strand, counting down.
ATTGTGAGTTAGCAGACAATTTGCCTCAATAACAAGTTCATCAACTTTGATTATTTCTCCTTGGACTTTAAAACTCAGTGTAGTGTTGACTGGTTAATGGAATCCTCAACAAAGTGTCAAGAGAATGAAAGTAAACTGAATTTGAAGTTATCTTGCCATGGGTATGTTACGACAACTGTGCATTAACCTTGAAACAAATCTTCTATTGACAAAGAATATACCAACTTTTATGACAATATTTAATAGAACTAAATTTGTAAGTAATGTAATAGTACATTATCATAATTTTTAATTGAATTAATACCTTTTATTTCTTCTTCTTGTTCTTTCCCATTTTATTTATTTATTTTTTTAGGTAATTTTAAATTATAAAATTTAGGTGGGAGGAGAGAAGATTGAGAATGAAGTTCTTAGGAGAATTTTTGGGTCAAAAAGAGATGAAGACAGGTGAATGGAAAAAACTACATAATAGTAAGCTACATGATATATATAGGAAGCCAGATATAATAAGAACAGTTAAGTCTTGTAGACTGCGATGGGCAGGACATGAGGCATGTATGGGGGTTGAAAGAGGTGCATGGAAGCTTCTTGTAGGAAAACCAGAGGGAAAACACCCAGTTGGTAGACCAAGAATGAGGTGGGAGAATAACATTATGCATGATTTGAGGGAAGTAGATTATACAGGGGATGATTGGAAAACATTAGCTCAGGATAGGGATGTATGGAGAGCTTATGTCTGTGTGGCTATGAACATACAGATTCGATAGAGTCAGTGTGTAAGTTGGGTGGGTTTGTAAAGCGACATATCTCCAAAATTGTGAAAAATTATTTATGTAGGAATTTTTTTTTCTGCCCCACAAAGGAAATAATACTAATGCAGAGGAATTGTCGATGGTGATGAAGATATTTTATTGTAACTCAATAATGTTTGTATTCTCGGTGTGTAAAGGGATATAATTCAGATGGAAAAGTCTCTTTTTACACACCACAAAGAATATCATTTCCATAAGTAATGATTTCCTCCCCCCCCCCAAAGATTAGGAAATTATTTGCTTCTTTGTAAATATAATGAAAATGGATTGAAAATTTATGTTGAGTTGTTTTTGACTCGCCTCATACTTCTTAACTCCCTCGCAGACCCGAGTTTCTTCACTGCTTTTGTGACATTCTCAATGCTGTATCACGTTCATAACTGACATCCAATGGCCTCCAAGCATTGAGAATGTCACAAATGCAGTGAAGAAACTCAAGTCTGCGAGGGAGTTAAGTAGTATGAGGTGAGTCAAAAACAACTCAACATAAATTAAAATAAACTTCCTACATACATAACTTAATGGATTGAAGATGCTAAGAAATTTCCTACCAAACCTTTTCCATTTGAAATCTGACTGATCTGTAGTTTAAGGTAAAAAATCCCAACTCCTTTAAAAAAACGTTAAACTGAAAATATATAAAACTATTATTCTACCAGTTATATTATATGGGTGCGAAACATGGACTCTTACTTTAAGGGAGGAAAGGAGATTACAAGTATTCGAGAATAAAGTACTTAGGAAAATTTTTGGACCAAAGAGAGATGAACAGATAGGAGAATGGAGAAGACTACATAACAATGAACTACTTGGTCTTTATAGGAAGCCAGATATAATAAGAACAGTTAAGTCTCGTAGACTGCGATGGGCAGGACATGTTGCACGTATGGGGAATGAAAGACTTGCATGGAGGCTTCTTGTAGGAAAGCCAGAGGGAAAATGCCCAGTTGGTAGACCAAGAATGAGATGGGAGAATAACATTAACTATGATTTGAGGTAAGTAGATTATACAGGGAATGCTTGGAAAGCATTAGCTCAGGATAGGGATGTATGGAGAACTTATGTCCGTGTGGCCATGAACTTATGGGTTCGATAGTGCCAGTGAGTAAGAGTGAGTATAATGAAGGATGTTTGTTGCTGCTCATGTTTGCAGTATAAAACTCTCAAGAAAGTATAAGTTAATTTGTACTATACATAACTATAAGTAACTCTCTCACTTTCTTAAAACTGGACATTCATGGCTGCTATCCTGAGGTAATGTTTTCCTTGTATAACTCAGCTCTCTCTAATCATGGTTAATATTCTCCCATCTCATTCTTGGTCTACTGGTGGTTCTGGTATTCCTACAAAAAGTTTCCTTACCCCTCTGTCATTCCCCATTTTTGTGCTACAAGACCTGTCCATTGCAGTTTACAAGATTTAACTCTTCTGGTTACACTGGTTTCTCCATTCACTTATGTCTTTTTTTTTTGTCCAAACATTTTTCTAAGCACTTTATTCTCAAATAGACAATCATTTCTCCTCTCTTAACACATTTGCTGGCTGTTAAATTACCTTCAACTCAGAAGATGAGGTACACTCACTTAAATCTGCCTTTTATATATTTTGCAATATTTTGTACATCCCTTGGCAGGATAATCTTTTGTTAACATTTATGTATAGTAGAGGAATGTGTTTTGGCCTTCACCCTTATTGTGATTTCAAGTACTGTTATCTTTTGTTTATTTTGAATGTCGGAAAATAGACAATATAATTTACGGTGATTTAAATCTGGTTTCTGGGGAAATGCATTGAGCATTCATTACACCTAAAACAAATGGGTTAAAGACCATGTTTCACATATGTATAGTATAATTGGAAAAATAACTTTTATATGTTTTTAATTTAATACTTTTTTAAAGAAGTTAGGTTGACAAGAGTACTATACATATAATGAATAAAATGTCTTTCCAGAGTTTGCCTATGTTTAATTTCCTTCTGCATCTTTTCCTGTTTGTAATATTATTGTTCCTAGGTATTATGTTCTCTTAAGTAAGGACCAGATTTTTAGATTTTTAAAATTGTAATTTTAGGTTTTCAAAAACATAAAATAGTTTAGGAATTAAATTAAAGTGTTTAATACCTCACCTCATATCCACTGGTTTCGAAGCCTGGGCAGCTTCATCTTCAGTAGTTTCTTGTCGATTGATGTTATGTCAATTGGGAGAACTGCTTCTTCCTCCCTCTGTTGGTGAACCGATGAACCTCCGGTTCAAATCAGAATCAGCGGGAATTTCGAAGTTCATAAGTTTTTCTTTGTTTTTTTAATGTGGATTTTTTTTTCCCCCAAATCGTGAGTTCTTTTTGTTTTTCTAATCATTTAATTAGATTGGCTTTTGTATCAAATAGGTCTTTTTCAGACCAAGTATGAGCAGCTACTGCTGACTTTTCCACTTCATTTTTTACATTTTTAAGACATTCTTTCATTCAAAGTTAAAATTGGGACACATTATGAGGTTCTTAATTAATAAATTAATGAGTCATTTTAACATCTTACCTCATATTTTATGTTTTATCAAACACGGTAACTATAGTTTTCAAATGATCTTGTCATTCATTTTCAACCGCCATTATGACTACCGGATATTCGTTGGAATCTCCCTCTATAATGTTGCCATCTGGTGTTGATTTGACAAACTTCGAGATATCGTTGCCATCTGATGTTGATTCGATGAACTTGATTCTTTCATCCTCGTTTTCAAATCTCTTTCAATTGACATAACGTCAGTCAACAAGATATTACTGAAGATGAAGCTGCCCAGGCTTCGAAATCGGTTTAATTAAAAGACTGGATATGAGGTGAGGTTTTAAATACTTTAATTGAATTCTTAAATTAGCCGAGCGGTTAAGGTAGGAAGCCTTGGCGCAGAGCTACGGGACTTGCGCTGGTTCGAGTCTCCATGGGTGAAGAAATTTTCTCATGGTATTTCGGCCAGTATGGGACCGGTGCCTACCCAGCATCGTGAGGCAATTGGGTAGCTACAATAAGTAGCGGTTCCAGGTTGAGGAACCAGCTATAATGGCTGGGGACTCGACATGCTAACCACATGTCACCCCTACACTGGCTGTTGATCATCTACCTCTGTGATTGACACATGTGGATGTGAAGGGCCAGCAGCCGGCTGGTAAAAGGGCAACCGCTGAAAAGTGGAAAGACTCTCAATTGGAAATTAAACCTCATAGTGATTTTTTCCTATACAAGTTCAATAATTTTTTTTTTAAGGTTTTTAGTAGGTAGAACAGATTTTTGAATACAGTTTTATGTTTAAAGTGTGGCAAAAAGTTGTCATCATGGGCGTAGCCAGCATTGGATTAAGGGGGGTGCATTTTTTTCGACTGTATACCTTCTGGGTACAAACGAACAACTAAAAAATTCTACAACATCATGTAGATTTTTATGGGACTGTTTTTATACCTATACTCTATATCGTCTGATTATTCCTTAGTTACCAACACGTCGTCATCTTTTCCTCTTCTTGTCTAGTAATAAATCTATTTCTCAATTTTTGTACCAAATTATAAATTGTATTCATATGTGAAACTGGAGATTTTGGATATTTTCGGTAAAATTTTCTATAATTTTCAGTAAGTAAAAAATCATAAATGATGACTCATTGCTCCATGCTGAACTGGATTATACTACACAATGGCTTAGATAAAGAGAGAAACAAGCTACTTCTTAACATGACTTACCATGAACTGACCACCACTGCATCTTATCCACTTTCAAGCACAGGACATGGAAATGATTTGTTGAGCTCACCTTTTCTCCCAGTCGGTACAATGATAAATGTAAGAGCTCTGCGGTAATAACACTACTAGATCAGCCTCATGGGTTAGTGGTCAGCATTTCTGGCTACTGTTCATGAGGTCCTGGGTTCTATTCCTGGTCAAATCATAAGAATTTTTCCTTAAGGGAATTATTCCTGTGGTTGCCCATGGTCTGGAATTTAGGTTAAGAACTCTCCTGGCACTTCATTAGCATTTATCACCCATCAATATCACAGGGGTAACTTAACTCTGCCTTCTAGGTGCCCCAACTTCAGAAGTGTGTTACAATTACACCAATGCCAGGAGAGAACACCAGAAATGTCAAAATGACAACCTGGGGCATAGAATAAAAAAAAATAACACTACTAAATGCATTGTTTGAAATAAATTCACATTTATCTTAAAAAACAAACTTTTTATTATTTCTTTAAATTTATATGTTTAATATATACTGACATGGTATGTGGAAATATACAATTTTTTATTATAACTCTGATATCCTGTTGAATAACATTCAGAATATATTGTAGTATACCATCTATCAAACAGAATTTAATAACTGATACAGTAGAATGTGGAATGTAATTAGAAACGTTAACTTGTTTTCCTATATGGAAATGAGTTTCTAGAAAGTCAGAATATTATAACTACTAACTAAACTTTATTAAAACTACATTTATAATCTCATGGTAAATAGGCACCAAGTTAGTCATGCAAATATTGGTGAGAAGATAATTAGTCTATGAAAGAATGTTGAATGACCTTATATGAAAGTGTAAACATGATTGCAATTTGGCACAAATATGTATGGAAGAATAAGAACTGCTCTTGTTTACACTTCCCTTAATATTATACATAGTATCTATTTTTGAACCACACATTTTAAAGGATGACAATATATTCAGGTACAGTAAATAGATAGAGTTGATTTATCTTAATACACAGTATATTCTGGCAATTTGTGAAATACTGAGATCTTTACTGTGTCAATAAACAAATTATTGTCTTATTAATTGCTTTCAAGCTAAGTGATATATCTATATTGATTTTAAATTGATATATTTAAACAAGAAAATGCATGGTTCATATGGCAGAATGGTTCATGTAGAACTGAAAGTTCTATTTAACAAATTGGTGATGGACCACGGGGATCTCCATGTTTAAATATTGATGATTGGTTACAGAGATTTCTGTTTTTACATAGGATTTGATTATCTGTCGCTTCACTTTTGAAAGAGGCATGAAATTTTGTTTTTTTCTCACCGTACAATACAATTTTAGTTGTTTTTGTACCCCTCTCTTTCCTTTAAAATTTTCAAATAACAGAAAAAAGTAGTTTAAAAATTAGTTAACATTAGTTAGTTATGTTTTTATTATTGATTAACATATCTCACTGAAAGATAAATTATATTTGAAGAGAAAATTTTTTGCCTAGACCGAGACTCGGTCCCGGGACCTTTGGCTTGCCAGGCCAAATGCTCTACCGAGCTACCGAGGCGAGTTGCGATCTAGATTCAAATTTTTCTCTTATATACGTTGTAATTCCCTCTCGCCAAATGCTTTTGAAATCATTGCTTCTATCTTTGCAAATGGCGGCTTCTTAGTTAAGAAGACATTTATTGGGAATTTAACACTACTTTATAAAGCTAGTAAGGCTTCTAATGATGTTTTTATTATTGACTGAACATTTCTCACTGAAAGATAAATTATATTTGAAGAGAAAAATTTTCGAGTCTCGGTATAGGCAAAAATTTTTCTCTTCAAATATAATTAGTTAGCTGGAATTTCATGCATTTGCATTTTTTAAAGAGAATTTAAATCTATAGACCTATATTTATGAATGAGTTGGAGCAAATGTTTTAATATCTCACCTCATAAAGTTGCATGTTTTCATGATACTGGTTTCAAAAGTATAATTTTACTTCCATCTCTAGTCAAGAGTTGGAGAAAATGTTTTAATATCTCACTTCATAAAGTTACATGTTTTCATGATACTAGTATCGTGAAAACGCACAACTTTATGGGGGTGAGATATTAAAACATTTTCTCCAACTCATTCATAAATGTAAATACCTCATAGTGTTACCTCCCACTTTGATTTTGATTAAAATCTGTAGACCAATTTTTTATTTATTATCTATACAAATCAATATTTTTGAGTTTGTTAAATATGGTTTTGAATTGCATATAACTAAGTAACTCACTGACACTATTAAAACTAGAGGTTCATAACTGCATGTTTATAAACTCCCCATACATTGCAATTTAGAATTAATATTTTCTAATTGTCCCCTACTCGATTTATCTCCCTCAAATCATTTAAAATTAGAATAAACAATTTTCCTTTCTGGACTGAATCTGGATCTGTGGCAACATGTCTACCAGGATAATTAAATGAATATGGCAATAGCCATTGCATCAGGCAACAGTGGAAAGAGACGAGTATGGGAGAGTAAAGTTGTAAAGAAACCTTCTTCAATACTCTTCAGTACAACAAAAATATGAAGGATGTAACAGGGCTGACCAATACCTCAAAAAAAAAAAGTATGAAATGGAAGAAGATTGTTGTGTTATGCTATAAATTTTGAAACGCTAACAAAAAATATGTTTTTTGCCTAAAATCGTCTCTTGTTAATAGCCATGAAATTGGGGGAAAAGGAAGAAACAGTGTGAGTAAAAGCAACTATCCCCTAAGACACCACATCAAGATCCACCAGGAAGGGTGTCTGGAGACATGAAGAAACATAAATCCTCCAATTCTTGCTGTGTGTATAGTGAACGTAAGAGAAAAGAAACTTGTTACTTGTGCTTCTTTTTGCTCTCTGCCTTTAAATATAAGAGAATGTTTTGAATGGTATCACACCCTTAAGTTTTACTGGAAGATCCAATGAGTACACTAATAAAGTATTACATAAATAATATTGCTTTTGAATGTAAATATATTGATTTAGAAACTATATTGTATTAACATGGTTTAAATTTTAAAAGTTCACTCTATGGCTAAAAATATCTGGTCAAGAAGGGATTGATACTATGCACAATTGTTGATCACCAACGTGTTAAGATAATGCAATGATAAAAATTACAAACATTTTAGTAATTTGATCTCATTTTGAATTTATTTTGTCAAATTTTTAGGTAATTACTTATATGCTGTTCACATAACATTAAAGTAAAAAAGAGTAATTTGTCAGAAAAATCCAATTATCCCCCTTACTATTGTGAATTTAGATATATGCAAGCACTGTTAAACAGTCCAGCTCTCATAAAAAAATTAAGCCAAATGCAAACAATACATTTCATAATTAGGTACTGTTGAATTGAGCAGGATGTGGAAACTTAAACGAGTTTTGTTTTAGATTTATTGAGTCTCCTAATCAGTTCTTTAAATGTCTTTATATCACTCTATATTAAAATACTGTACTGAAACATAATTTATCAGAAAAATTACAGAATTATTTTTTAGATCTGAATTCTAGGCATTACAATTAACACTATGATAAAGGAACTTATTTTATTTAAAAATGCTTCTTATTAATTCTTATCTAAATACTATTTTCAATTACATAATTTAGTATGCAGACATTTTGATACATATTAACTAGGTTATTCAACCTAGAAACCTACTTATATCACAATGCAGCATACTTATCACAGTTAATTGCACAACTTTTAGTTGATATGTTACAAATGCTTATATATTATATCACTGTGTATTATAACAAATCAAGATGATAATATTCTTCTTCCCCAATAGGGGAAAAATTAATTATAACCAGAGGTAGACATTATCTATGTTAGTCATGGCATGAAAACATTGTTCAGTTCTTTTAATCCATTATGGCATAGCTAATAAATTATTACCGATACCTAGTAATCATACCAAATAAAAAGAAAAAGATCATAGTAATCTTTACAAAGAAATAAAATCAAGAAACTTATTCTGCACCTATAACATTAAAATATATCGTTATGATTTTTTATTTAATTTAAAACTATAAGAATCTGATTATACGAGTATTATTAATTTTGAAAATTTTAGATTTTACACTTTTAATACTAAAATTATAAAAATAGCAGTAATTAAAATTTAAAAAGTTAAATATTATTTGGTCTTTCATGCTGCATAGATATATATCTTTACCTACATTTTCCTCCTAAAACTTGGTTAAATCCAAAGGAAAAAATTTTGTATCTTCTGATAATGAAATACTTCATAGATTTTTTATACATGTCTTCCTCTGATTATAACATTCTTAGCAGTCTGATTAGTACATAACTTGTACTTAAGCAGAGTGTTCTCAAACTTTCCTGTCTGGAATCCACCAATGGAAAACTTACATTATTTATCTCTAGACATTCAATAAATCATCCATCATCTGCATTCTCATCATTTTACATTGAATCTATTATTATTTGACTGAATGTGGATGAAACAAAATAAATGCACAATTTCAAACTATATTAATGAAAAAATTATAATTTTAAGATCTTTAAAACTATCATCAATTCTATAATAAAAATAACAAAATTATACTTGAAAATACAAGAAGCTGCAGGAAATAGGATCTAAAATATAATCATTTAGTTTTTACTTTTTTATAGTTTTAAAACTAACACCAATCACTGAAAATGCTTAAGAAAAAAACTCACTTTTAAATATACTATTATAGAAAAATTATTTTTTAAAATTGGTTTTATTATAAATATAGTTATTTTATGCTCTAGATCCATTTATCTTACGATATTTAAAAAAAAATCTTCTGCATTTTTTTTCTACAAATAGTTATTTTAAATTGTGGGTTTGTTGGATGATTTATAAATTATAATTTACAATTAAATTTAATATTTAATTAGATAAATTATGGATTCTTTTAAAGGTGATGTTTCCTTATATGGACAAGACTTAAAAGAGAACCACGGATGGGCCAAGACATTAGTTTGAGAATCACTTATTTTAGCTGAAAAGGATCACATTCATGAATATCATGTTTTAATACATTTCACTTCTAGAAACAAAGTCTGAATGCGTGTTGGACACACAATGTCACAGGATTGTACAGTCACAACACTGTAGTGTATAGTAAAGACATTGAAGCCCACAACTCTCTTCTGGTTTGGGTTCAGGTTCTTGAAAACACATTCCATCTGGTTCATCGATGTTGATACGTGTTTCTTCTTCAGATTTTAGTGGTTGTGTATCCACATGTGAAGTTGTAGCTACTTCTTCAATGTGTTCAATGGCTTCCTCATTTTCTAAACTCCTTCGGTAAGATGATGGCTGACTAAGAGGGGGGTCTTCTTGTTCTTCAAAATTATGTTTGAGTTCTTGAACAGCTATTGTTTGATGAGCTAAACCGGAGTTAGTAGTTTCATCTGCATGATCTGCACACTGTACAGCTTTGTCCTGCATGCATTTTGCATTAATTGGAGGACTAACACTTGTTTCTTTGAAGTCAAATACAAGCTCGCTGTGAGGAGTAGGGGAATCTCCAGACATCATAATCCTGAAAAAAAAAGATGAAAATTTCTTACTCAATGCCATTTGTTATTTGTGCCGCCCTCCAGTTCTTCGAGGTTTTGGGGCTTTTAAATACTGGAACATAAATAATCCATTATAATAAAATTAATTGTGGTATTTAATTTGTTAAATAGTGTCTCAACTACTGGAAATAACTTATTCTCTAAAATATTTAATATGAATAATATCCTCAATTTGTGTCCAAATCAGGGTCAGGGATGAGATGAAGCCCCTTATATAGAGGTCTGTGAATGACTAAGGTACTGGCTGACCACGCCTGATGCACCATCACAGGGGCAGATGAATAAGATGAGCATGGAGAAATGGTGGAATGAAATTGTGGCAGGGGAAAACGGAAGAAACCACGAGAAAAACCTGGCCAAGCTCTGTTTCGTCCACCACTAAACCCATCCACATGGTGACCGAGACTCAATCTCGGACCCCAGTGGTGAGAGGCAAGTGTCTAACTGCTTACACTACAAAGCCGCTCTCTAAAATATTTATTCAATTTATATATGAGTTTTCATTATTCTGGTGCCTCAGATTGTCATTCCAGGCTATTGCCTGACCCTTGGACTCTCCCTAAGTAATAAATTATTCTATTCTCAAGATGTTCTAACTAAAAAGTTAAATGACAATGATTTCAGTTGTTTTTAACTATTAAAAGATAGTAAATAATTGTTGCATTTTTTTTTAGTCCACTGTTTAGTTAAAGAGTTAAAGTTCAAATATCTAGGATGGTGAATTTAAGTTTCAAAAATTCAAATGACATAATTATTTCATTACAGATATTAAAATTTAAATCTGACACTTAAATTGTGTTTAGTGTTAACAGTAAAGAGAAACATTTCTACTGAACCGTGGAACTACAGCTTTCTCTTTACTATTAATTGTAACATCTTAGCTGTGTACAATAATTTACTTATTTTGATCATAGTAATAGCTTTAGCTGCATAATATTCATTTCCTTAATTTATCATGTGTTTATCACAGTTTATTGTTGGTTCTTCAAAGAGAACTATCAAACCATTGCATGCCAAAACCTACCTTGAAATTTCTTCCAGAGAAGTGTCATGATGTATAAAGTCCATATCTAAAAAAAAATCTGCCGTTTTTAACTGCAAAGTATTAACATCCAGCTCCCAAACCTCTCATTAAAACTATGGATAAGTAATACAATTCATAAATTGGTAGATTGGATAATCCTCGCTATCTGCTGTCCGCGTCGCGTCCCGCGTTAGACCACTCCGCTCTTACTTATGCAGGGAGTCCTTCTGCTCCATACAGTGGGTTGCCATTGCTCGATTCTTGCTTCGATTTTTGGACCTTGCAGTTAAAAACAGCAGATATTTTTTGAACAAAGCCTTGGTACGTCACAACGGTTCTTTGGGAGAAATTTCAAGGAAGGTTTCGGTATGAAACAGATGACAATTCCCTTGTGAGATTGTGACATCATGGAATAAGTTTCTACGTCTGGGAATTTTGCAAGGGACATGCTTTTCATATCCAAGGACCCATTCATCACTTGAGATTGGAAAAAGTAAGATACATAAAATATGATCAAAATTATTATAGATGTCACTTTAATTTATGGTGTAGGCCTATTTTTTCTTCTAATTTTCGTATTTCTATGATCTCTAAAAAATAAATTACTTCCTGTTTTCTGTTGCCTTTTTAATACAAACTTTCATTCTTATTTAATTTTCTTATACTATGTCATACTTATTAAATTACCGGTACTTTAAAAAAATCAGATCAATTTTCAAGGCTTTTCCATGTTTACCACAATGGTCCTTCAGGTAAGTTTTAATAAGACAAATACTAAATGTGTATATGCAGCCAAGTGTAACATTGTTAATTTCACTAGTTTCAGATTAAACAAATTTATTTTATGATTGTCTAACACTCTAACTATCTTATTTACTGCTAATTACATTGAACATGCTACAAATAGACCATTTTCATGCTATGCTTTGCAGCTTTACTAGGGAATTGTAGGTGTGGTAGCTTCCCGTTGCTTTCCACACCGATGAAGGATGATGATGATGATAAGGATGATGATGGCCATATGATTTCGGGGACCGTTTGGGCCTTAAAGTTTTCCTGACATTTGTCTTACAGGTGAGGAAAAACCTCACCCAGAAAAACTGCCCCGACCGGGGATCGAAACCGGGCCCGCTGCGTGACAAGGCAGCAGGCTACCTCGAGACCACAGCGGTGGACTATATATATATATATATATATATATATATATATATATATATATATGAGCTACAACGTGGAATTTCAGTTGGGAATTTTTAGTGATCAGTGATCGATCACCTCTATAATGTAATGGTTAGTGCGTCTAACTAGCAACTCAGCTATACATTTTTGAGTGAAGTGTCTGGAATGGTGTCCATTCTCCTCCCCCTTGAGAATAACCAAATGGCTACTAGAATTGAAAAGTAAAACCAAATTACAAAATGTAGAACTAAGGTTGAATGACTATGTCATACTGATCATATAATTACTTGTAATTTTACTTCTAGCAAGTAATAGCAACCACTTCGGTCACACACTGTTCTTTGAAACTGTTGTGCCATGAATTTAATTTTAAGTGCACAAATAACAAATTCCATGTAAAACTATTTTTTTAACCTGAATAAGATGAATGCAAAAATAAGTATAATGGATGAGATTGAACACAGAAGGCTAATATGGTATGGGCACGTAAGAAGAATGCAGGATGGAAGACTACCAAAGGCCATCTATACATGGAAAATTGAAAGAAGGGGCAGAAAAGAAGACCAAGAACAACCTGGAAGAATAACACGGAATTCAATGAGGAAATTTGTTGTAACGGATGAAGATACAGAGGACGGAGATCGATGGAGAACTTTATTTAAGGGAAATTTGTGAATGTGTATCACAAACTGATAGTCCATAAGTCCGTAATCATTTATGTATTTTTTTAAAACTCATGTTAATTATTAAGATTGGTTGGAAAAAAACCTCAATGATGAGGAAAATTCTCAAAATGAATGAATGGAATAAAGTAAGTGTACAATCTTTACTGAAAATCCATACATACGTAGTATAATAATTTCCCATTTCCTCAATCACAAATCACAACCATTTTCTCAATGTTAGTTTTTAGGTTTAGGACAGCGCTATTCAACTGACAGCTCACAAAAAAAAAGTTACATTAATTTTTAGATCTAGGTGAATCTTTAGGTTGTAATAGAGAAAAAGACAAAAATAATAAATTACAAATATTTTAATATTTATGTGGCACCCTTAAAAGAACAGTGGGAGGGAAAGTATGAAAAGAAACACATTTAAAATTTTATAAAGTATTGGCTGTACCTGCAATATTGTATGACTCAGAAATATGGACTCTGAATAAACAGTCAATTAAAAGATTAGGAGCAGCAGAAATTAAATATTTACGATTTGTGGCAGGATATACTTAAATGGATAAAAAAAATGGAGTGAAGATATCCGTAAAGAACCAAAATATTCAGTTTCACAGGGAAAATATAAGAGAAAATGGTATGAACATGTCTGCAGAATGGATACCAACAGATTACCTAGGAAAAGTCTGAACTATCAACCAAGAGGAGGAAAAAGAGATCGGGGACGACCACTAAAGATATGGCCTCAGCAGCTATAATACTTGGAGCCGGAATGAACCAAAAAGGTCCAATCCTTGCAAGACGAAGATTCCTTTTTAGTTTATCTTAATGTGCTTCCTCAGAAAGAACATATCAAATGGGTACACATCGTGTTATAGAGATTCATGGTACTTTAAAGAATTTTCCGACGTGGAAATAATGTCTCTGACAAGTTTTAGAGAGTAGGATTTCATTCCTAGGCATCGCGATTAACCTCTAAGCACAATTAATAAGTGATTTTAACCGGCGGAACAAACTTTCAGGGGGGGAAAAAACTCTGTATATTGCAGTTTGCCCATAACTGACTTCAAACAGCCATACCTCATGAGTCATGATATCCATTATTTGAATTCAAGGAAATACGTATGATTAAACTACCGTATGTTTTTCTTTCATAGGCAGCTGTGGAAATTTATTTTTTAATTAAATACATATTTGAGCTAAATTCGATTTTTTTCAGTCCATTATAACTAATATGCTACCTCGTTCGCAGCGGGCCTGGGTTCGAACCCTGACAGAGCAAGTTTTCTGGAAGATTTTTTCCGAGGCTTTTTCCTCACCTTTAAGACAAAAGTCAAGAAATTTTAAGGCGCAAACGGTCCCCGAAATCATCTGGCCATCATTATCATATTCGCCATGTTTGCATGAATGGTGTGATTCGTCTTAATGTTGTGTTGTCCTGGGGGAAGCCGTGAACATTGAGTTGGTCACTCTTCGGGGAGGCTCTCCATGTCCTTCTGTGGTCAAAAAAGTATGTATGTGATCCATAGTTTAAAATCCCTCTCCCGACAGGTTGTGTCACTTTAAGGCCCGGGTGACGTATGGCACGTAAACGTACCTGTAAGGTGACAGGTTAAACTGATTTAATGGAATAATTAATATGAAAAAATTAAGAAGTATACTATATCAATTGCTGGCCTTAATATAAATTCGGTCCCTAATTTGTCTGTAACCACCTTCATGATCGAGAATAAGTTTCGAAAAAAATATGAAAGTTTGTGTCCTGTATTCGAAAAGAGAGCATGTATGAAAAATAAGTTACAGTCCGGGGCGAAAAATTCAGGTAATTATACGCTTAACATTGCGGTATTATAATTTAGCAGGTTACTGCATTTCAAGTCTGAACTACTTTCCCATCCCTGGAAACAGCTGTCAGTATAAAATCAAAATTGTCTCCGAATGTTATGGAATCAAATTTACAAAGTATCCTTATCCATCTGCCGACGAAGATGACCTTTAGTCATAAAATATGTAGTATGCAGTATATCCTTAAGGAAAATAATACATATGTCACACACTGAATTTAATACAAAGTGTATTATAGGTTTATTATGATATACAGTAATAATATACATTGCTTTGTCTTTTAATCCCCGCATCATGTAATTTCTTCAAAGCAGAGACATGGTATAGATACAAACACGTCATGAAGAGAGAGACAGTAAGAAAGAGTTCAATGACTGCACTTGCAGAGGTGTGCAGGTCTAATACGATACATTCAGGAGATCTATGGATACAGACATACAATGTATATCTACTCCGTTTATTTTGTTTAATATTGGATAACTTTTTTTTTTTTTTTTTTTGGTTCAATGCCCCAGGTTGTCACTTCGACATTTCTGGTGATCTCTTCTGGCATTGGCGTAATTGTAACCCACTTCTGAGGTTGGGGAGACTGGGAGGCGAAGTTACGCTGCCCCGTTGATATGATGGATGATAATGATAGTGGTGCGCCAGGAGAGTATTTAATCCTAAACTTAATCTAAAGAGAATATGAATGATGATGATTGTGATGGCCATATGGTGTTCTGAGACCGTTTTGGGCCTTGAAGTTTCCTGACATTTGTCTTACAAGTGAGGAAAAAAAACAAAAAAAACCTCACCCAGGAAACATGTTCCGACCGGGGATCGAACACGGCCCGTTGCGTGACAAGGCAGCACACTACCTCGAGACCACAGGGGTGGACAAATTGGAGAACTTTGAAATATTATATTTAGATTTTATGATTTTCTGTATTAAAATTCTCAAATGGTATTGTATTTAACTACGCTCTTTAGCACAACTCAGGCCATTAGAGTCGAAATTGAAATCTGCTCAGAGATCTCTTTTCCGTGCTGTAAATCCACAAAACGGGACCCAGCTTTATTTTTCTTCCAAAATACGTCATACTCAGCCTTTTGCGCCCTTAAAAATCCATCGACATTGGTCAGTTTTGAACCCACAATTCTCGTCAAAGGAATTTAATATGAATTATACATTTTCACTATCATCACCACCACCATCCATCATATTATCGGGGCAGCGTAACACTCCTTCCAGGCGCCTCCACCTCAGAAGTGGTTTAGGCCTATAATTACGCCAATGTCAGGAGAGAACAGTAGAAATGTAATGATAACCTGGGGCATTGAATAAAAAATGTTAAGCTTCCTAGATGTTTGTAGTTAATTTACTGGTTAAGCATAAACTTCTCGTTTTCATTCAACTATACTTACTTACTGGCACTATCGAACCCGTAGGTTCATGGCCGCGCGGACATAAGCTCTCCATACATCCATATCCTGAGCTAATGCTTTCCAATCATTCCCTGTATAATCTACTTCCCTCAAATCATAGTTAATGTTATTCTCCCACCTGATTCTTGGTCTACCAACTGGGCGTTTTTCCTCTGGTTTTCCTACAAGAAGCTTCCATGCACGTCTTTCATTCCCCATTCGTGCCACATGTCCTCCCATCGCAGTCTACGAGACGTAACTGTTATTATATCTGGCTTCCTATAAAGATCATGTAGTTCATTGTTATGTAGTCTTCTCCATTCACCTGTCTGTTCATCTCTCTTTGGTCTAAAATCCTAAGTACTTTATTCTCAAATACTCGTAATCTCCTTTCCTCCCTTAAAGTAAGAGTCCATGTTTCGCACCCATATAATATAACTGGTAGAATAATAGTTTTATATATTTTCAGTTTAACGTTTTTTGAAAGGAGTTGGGACATCAAGAGTCTCTGTAATGCATAATAGCACGCATTTCCAGAACTGAGCCTATGTTTAATTTCCTTGTGCATCTCATTCCTATTTGTGATTATTGTTCCTAGGTATTTGAATTCAGCCACTTCCTCAAAATTCCCCTCATTTGTCATTAGCTGTCCATTTCCATTATATAATCTATTTCTACGTGTGACCATATATTTTGTTTTATTGATATTTAGGCCTACTTCCAGTCCTAATTTCTTAGTGTTACTTAATAGTGTGTGCGTGTTGTCCATTTGTATCTCCTCGCTATCAGCCAGTAGTACTACATCATCAGCATAAACTAACAGCTTATTATTAATACCATTGAGTTGCACCAAAGAGAGATGAACAGACAGGTGAATGGAGAAGACTACTTAACGATGAACTACATGGTCTTTATAGGAAGCCAGACACATTAAGAACAGTTAAGACTCGTAGACTGCGATGGGCAGGACATGTTGCACGTATGGGGAATGAGAGACTTGCATGGAAGCTTCTTGTAGGAAAGCCAGAGGGAAAACGCCCAATTGGTAGACCAAGAATCAGGTGGGAGAATAACATTAACTATGATTTGAGGAAGTAGATTATACAGGAAATTATTGGAAAGCATTAGCTCAGGATAGGGATGTATGGAGAGATTATGTCCGTGCGGCCATGAACCTACGGGTTCGATAGAGCCAGTGAGTAAGTAAGTATTGAGTTGTAGGCCTTCCTCATCCTCTAGAGATTTGATGGCATGCTCTAGTACAGAATAATTAAATACTAGAGGAGATAATGCATCTCCTTGCTTCAACTTATTCTGGATTTCATAAGTGTTCGAAAACTGTTTGCCTACACGGACCCTACTCTTTGTGCCATTAGACAACATTCGTATAAGTCTAACTTTTTAGGAATTCCGATTTCATTCAACTTTATATTTTAATAATACAGTTTTCTCGATTTACTTTCGTGTCCTCATAAAATTTAATAATAATTTTTAAAAAAATGACAGTAATATAGCATATTTTAAAATGCTTCATCACAGTTTAAAAAGAGCTCTTTTTTCATTAAGTTAATACGGTAATACCTTTATGAAGATTTGACACTTTTTTTTCCCCTATACTAGCATTTTTATTTCGATTATATAATGATGAAAAAGTAAACTAAACGAATGAAATAAAAAGTGCAATTTGCGAATTTCTGACTTTTTAAATATGCATACAAAAAATTCACATATTTCAATTTATCCTAATTCATTACGTTACGATGTATTAAAACGTTAAATAAGCGAGGGAATTAGATATCAAAATCCGAAATTTCATTTGATTGCAATATAATAAAATAAAATTATACCATTTGGAGAATTTATTGTAAATCTTTCTTCTAATTGATATACAGGACGATCTATATAAAATTGAACACTTCAAAAATATTTAATTCCCCCTCTGGTGAGTAAAATCATGGGGGGGGACATTGTATTCTTTACTGAAATTTCTTATTTGCAAATATGTCTTAAAATAACTATTTAGGTGTCCATATCAAGCGGACTCATGAAATAAAACATTATCTAAGTACTGCTGTTGTCTAGGCAGAGACTGTAGTGCAGTGGGTCGTTTTCGATTTATGTTGATTGGATTTCATAGTTGAGGTTTTCAACATTTTCACCCACAAAAAACAGCCAAAACCTACATAAAAGCGCGATTAACATTTACGCAATTAAATCGGCTATAAATAATATGTAAAAATTATACTAGGCAATATTTAAAATATTGTTTGTACTCTAGGAGAAATAAATAAAAAAAATAAGTTGAACAGGCCTTTAACTTACATAACTCATAAAAATGTCAATATTGTATTCTGTCTACAACCTAGTTAAATGTTTGTGAATATTCAGTTAAACTTAAATTTTAAACACAAAGCATTAAAATATCTTAGATAGCATTTTTAAATATTGGAAATGGGATATATATATATATATATATATATATATATATATATATATATATTGCAGATTTTCGCGGATATAAGTATGGTTAAGAAAGAGCGAAAACTCTGTGTGTCTAATTATATAAGTTTTAATAACTGTATAACAGTACCTGATATCTCAGTCGTCCTCAAAATACATTAGAAATCATCAAGGAAAACCACAAATAAACACCTGCAGAATGAGAACATACCCAGCATAAACCCTCTGTACAAAATAATTACCAACAACAGTCAGTACCAAAATGAAAGCAGAAGATGATACGTAAGTTATCGAAAGGTCTCCTATAAAACAACACTGCAAATTATTGAGGACGACTGAGCTATCAGGTACTGTTATACAATTATTAAAACTTTAACACAATAACCTCAACGGAGTTTCATAATGTATTTTAAAAACATTAATTATATAAGACCTAAACCTGTAATCGAACTTATTCCTTAATAATGGCATGTGGGATCATACCGAAATGTCGGGATTAGGCCGAATTTGAATCAATGACGCGGAAAACCCAAGGAAACTTTCTTAATTATTTAATTAAAAACACACTTCTAGAGATTGTTATACATTATTAATTTATTGCTATACCCCAGCTTTGTTTTAAATTGTTAAAACAAAATGGTATAAGAAACGTTGTGTTATAATATATGAAAGAATTATTGCCTAATGCAGTGCAGGAATAGAAACATTGTTTCCACTGACCGTATCTATATGGAGTCAATAGGCTATTGACTATAGTAGAAGAGGCGAAGTTTAATATTTAGCAATGTAACAAACTGGCTCTAAAATATATTAATAGATTTTATTGTTCAATTGAGAGACATCTAACAATAGGAAGACATTTGCATTATCATTCTTCTTCCTGAGCCCAGGATAGGCTGATTCTCCTTCACAATTACCCTCCATTCACACCGAATTATCTCTTTCTCGGACCATTTATGAATTTTCATTATTTCGATGTCTTCCATTACTAACTGCAACCATCTCTTTGTTGGCCTTATTAATTTTATTTATCTCATTCCATCACGAAGAACTTATTTCAGACATTATTTTAACATGGCCCAGACATTATTTTCGTCTAAATTTAATAGTTCTCACTTTTTCCAGTGTTCCAAGTAATAGGCCTACACCATGCGAAATGCGCCAACAAACACGAAGCTGTTTACACTATGGAATCACAGGATGCAGTCAACATATACACGATATTTAACGAACCTAAAAGCTAACCTAATGCAATTTAAGTACCTGTGAAAGACCAATCTAAAAGCTAATCCAACGCAATTTAGCACTCTAACCTGCGAAAGAATGCAACGCCCAAAAATAAATAGTAAGTTCGGAAATTCTGAAGTATATGTGTACAGTTAATTAGTACATACTCTATGTTGGCTGTACTGGAACACGTCTTTTTTGTTATATAGAATATTTGTTAAAATCAGTATGGCTGCCACGTAGGTATGTAGTTAAGTATCATAGAAAAATATGCTGAAATAATCAGAAGAAATATAAGAATCATTTTAAATCGTGGGAAATAATTTGAAAAATGAAACTTTAAGATTAAAGTTTGACAGGAGTTTATGAAGGAATTAAAAAGTCACGTCATAGTTTGTAAATTTAGCCTGCAATTCTACTGAATATGTTTTATTGGTTAAATAACGAATCAAATAAGTTTTATAGAATTTTTGATAATCCATTCAAAGTTATATTTGCCAATCTTTATTCTGGGTTATTTTGGATATCTTTCTAGGATGACATCATTAAGTATTTTGTTTTATTTTCATTAACGGGTTGAGAAAACAGCTCTAACGGCTGGTGAACTCGACATGCTGCTTACACGTCACCACTATACTGGCTGGATGATCATCAACCTCTGTGATTAACACTTGCGGACGTGAGGCCAGCAGGTGGCTGTAGGCCAAGGACCTTCTAGGATGTCGCGTATTTCAGTTAGTTTTAATAGAGCGCACCATAGGCCCTACGTATTTTAATTAAATAGGCTCTATAATTCATCAGCCTACATAAACTCATGTGCTATTATATATATTGGATCAAATTGTTGTTAAAATAATCAATCTAATATATATTTATTTTTAAATCTTATTATTTTAAAGGGGCGTTTGTCTAAAATATTGTTTGCTTTACCATAAATAAAACCTGAGTTGAAAAGCGCTAAAATAGTTTCATATTATTTGAATCTAATTTATCCAAATACGTTTTAATCACTCTCTTAATATTATACATAAAAAGATATTTAATACAGTATTATTAAAGAAGAATGTAATTACCTGGGGATAAAATTAACTCAAAGTGTAATCAAGACAATGACATAAAATACAGAATTCAAAAAGGCAGATCGATAATATCAATGCTACACGGAATTTTGTGGGATAAGGACATAAGAATAATACCAAATTACACATTTATAAATCCATAATTCGAAGCACGCTAATATGCGGTGCAGAAACTTGGCTGTTGAATAAAAATTTGAGATTAAGACTATGTCTACTGAAATGGGTTGTTTTAGACACTCAACTAGACATTCTAAATTGGAAGAAATCTAAATACAATCATCAGATAACACATTAAAGCCCAAAATTCAACATTAGATTTTGTGAGATACAGACAAGTACATGAATGTAGAATGGTATGGTCATATACGTAGAATACCAGAGAAAAGATTACCCAGAAAAGTTTTGGAATGGATTCCATCTGGGATAGGAAAGAGAGCTCGACCTAGATTTAAATAGATGAATGATATAAGAAGAGGTATGAGGGAGATAGATATAGAAGAATTGGAATGGGAAAATAGAGAAGAAGAAAAAGAAGACAAAACTTTAAAAAGCTTTGGGCACAGGAAGATGTTATACCACATTATAAACCTGTTTATAAATAAATAAATTATTAAACCCAAAATATTTGAAATTTGATTGTGAATGTGAGTAAGCTGCACATCTAATGCATAAAATAAGAAAGAAAAAAAAAAGAACATGACTTACAGATGTTCATCTTGCCCAATGTATGAAACACTATCTTACAGATGTTCATCTTGTCCAATGTATGAAACACTATCTTACAGATGTTCATCTTGTCCAATGTATGGAACACTATCTTGCCATTTTTTTTAAACCGCGAGACATGTGACACATATTTCTTTTTCGGTCAACAGAATTACTATATTGTAGAATATTTTCTTACTTTCACTGGCAGTTTGCTCAAGGTTGTAGTTTAAGTGATAAGAGTTTAAATAAAATGCCGATACATGGGTTGTAAATAAGCCATTAACGAAGCATTAGATCACCTACAAATGCTCTCACAAATTCTCTTAACATATATAAACAAAAAATGAGATATCCATATAAATTAAAATCTTCAAAGTCTAGGATATTTCTTAAGTTAAAATTGAATATTTAATTTGGCAGTAGAAGATTGCGAATGATATTTCGATACTCTACAAAATACTTCAAATGAGGACAGAGACAAAACTAAGATTACATAACATCACATCAAAAGCTGCTCTAAAATACGGAAGTGAAATTTGGATTTTAAATAAAAGAAACTCTCATAAACTTCAAGTAAGCCAAATGCGCTTCTTACGGTCATTATTAGGAGTTAATAGACTGAATCACCAAAGGAACACGATTATCAGAAGAAAACTTGGAGTAACAAGTTTAAATGAAGATATACAAAGATACCAACAAGAATGGAAAAATCATCTGAGGAGAATGGCAAGAAATAGACTTCCAAAATTGGCATTCCAATATACCCCAACTGGACATAGGGACCAAGGAAGACCAAAACATCGGTGGAAAGATCAAGACCATCTTCGCTAGGTTTACCGTACAGGCCACATGGCCTAAAACGAATTTGTTCATGATGATGACAAAATACTTAATAGAAGCTTTTAAGCAGTCCATGCAGTGTTTAAAACAGAAAATTCGCAATATCTAATATAGGAAAACGAAGTAATATTTTTATCAGAGGGACCCCCATGTTTAAAAATGTGTATGTTTGACCATTAAGGGTCAAAATACGAATACAGAAAATGCACTAAACTATACAAGAACATGGTATCATGAATTAACAATTACAAAAGGTGTGTCGACATTCATAAGTATTACTTCTTCGAATCAAAGTATCAAATCGAACTTTGAGTCTTTGTGAATAAGGGGGCAGAAGGGATATTTTGTGTTGTCTAATAAGAGTTATGAAAAAATAATAAAAATACTTTATAAAGGAAAACTATATATTTACCTATAATAAGTAGGTGCCGGTACTTTGTAATTTTGCCTTATATTTACATGATTGCACACATAGAAATACATTATATAATGAAAATGGATAGCTAATGACAAATGAGGGAAATTTTGAGGAAGTGGCTGAATTCAAATATCTAGGAACAATAATCACAAATAGGAATGAGATGCACAAAGAAATTTAACATAGGCTCAATTCTGCAAATGCGTGCTATTATGCATTACAAACTCTTGATGTCCCAACTCCTTTAAAAAAATAAAAGAAACTGAAAATACATAAAACTATTTTCTACCAGTTATATTATATGGGTCCACCGCTGTGGTCTCGAGGTAGCGTGCTGCCTTGTCACGCAGCGGGCCCGGGTTCGATCCCCGGTCGGGGCAGTTTTCCTGGGTGAGGTTTTTATCGGGGTTTTTCCTCACCTGTAAGACAAATGTCAGGAAAAACTTTAAGGCCCAAATGGTCCCCGAAATCATATGGCCATCATCCTTATCATTACCATCCTTACCATTATCATTATCATCATCCTTCACCGGTGTGGAAAGCAACGGGAAGCTACCACACAATTCCCTAGTAAAGCTGCAAGCATAGCATGAAAATGCTATGATTGCAGTGAAGGACCTGCCTTCGGGCAGAATTACTATGGATGGATATTATATGGTTGCGAGACATGGAATCTTACTTTAAGGGAGGAAAGGAGATTACGAGTATATGAGAATAAAGTTCTTAGGAAAATTGTTGGACCAAAGAGAGATGAACAGACAGGTGAATGGAGAAGACTTCATAACAGTGAACTTTATAGTCAGATATAATAAAAACAGTTAAGTCTCGTAGACTGCGAGGAGAGGACATGTGGCACGAATGGGGGATGAATGGCGTGGATGGAAGCTTCTTGTACAAAAACCAGAGGGAAAACTCCCAGTTGGTAGATCAAGAATGAGAATAACATTAACTATGATTTGAGGGAAATTGATTATACAGGGGATGATTGGAAAACACCAGTTCAGGATATGGATGTATGGAGAGCTTATGTCCGCGCGGCCATGAACCTACGGGTTCGATACTGCCAGTGGGTTAGTTATTTACATGATTGTCACACATTTAAATAAAACACACATATTACGTTTTATTCGCGTTTAACGCTGTATTTCTACATTTTAATTTAAGCGCGCCAATTTCTCTTTCTATGCCTTTTTTTCTGTCGAAATTGCGCTCCGGAAATTTTTTTCCCCTTTTGCGGTTCCTGAAATTTTTAGTCAACGGTATATATGAATTTTTAAAACATTTCTTAATACAATAAATTCAGGTCAGGCCAAGAAACAAATAAGTTAATCAACCATACAAGATTATTGTATGTCAAAGTACCATCGATCGGAGAACAAGTAGCTGTTAACGTCATGTTGGTCAATGTGATAATACACGTTCCCGCTAGTCAATTGCCAACATATTTACTCACATATAAAGGGATTCTATCCCAGGAGTCAATCTACATTGGTGGGTAAGTTAGGGTGAGGAAAAGGGTAAGTTTCCTCCAAGTTAGTGATAGTTTGGGCAAGTTAGGGTGAGAAAATGGACGCGTTATACACCAGATTAGTTTAGCGTTCACTTGTTTCTTAGCGTGTTTTGTGATAAGTTGGCTAAACTGTCTAAAGCAATGACCAATACGTATTTTACATTGCAAATATGGTTATTTTAGGTTCTTTGAGCCCAACATGGATGTGGTCGGTTTTATGTCTCTCACATTTCTACACTTACATTCTTATGCCACTGATGCACTAAACGCTTGTAAACACGTTTTGTACTGTTTTAAACATTTTGCAATTATCTTCAAGCTTTCTTCACAATATTTTATATTTATATATTTACGTAAAACATGATCGTGGATACATTACTTCCTTGCTACTTTCCCATTGTTCCACCATTTGAAAATAATTTAAAACTATATTTAGTGTTAGTGTACGTAAAATTAGTTTATAGTTCATTAAATAGTACACATGTAAATTGCTTTGTTACTTTAGGAAATGGGAAGTTGGTTTACGTCCATTTTTAAGCATTTGGGAAGAAATAATATGCATGTAAATTGTTTTCTTTAGTTAGAAAATGACAAGTTAGTTAACGTCCATTTTTTTTTTTGCATTTGGAAATTTATTCCCAAAGTTGGTAACGCCGACTACCGGAGTCTATATTAACCATTTACAGCAACTCGCGCGTGCGCGCTGCGATTCTGTGGAACTTAGAAGAATTCCTGAGAGACATAAAACCGACTTTTCCCCCCAACTTTTCTCTTCATTTTACGGCATTTCTTACTTTAAAAAAATCAACGTATATATTTCTCTCAAGTAATTATTTACATATTGCAACAATAAACTGTCTGTTTTCTTCCGTTTTTATTTGAATCCATCAATAATAAAATTTATATCTATTTTCAATTATGATTTTTCACCGTAAAAAAGGATACATTTATTAGATGTTTTAAAAAATGTTGTCATTTGTAAATGTCCAATCAACAGAGACAAATTAGGGACGGCCAACTTTCAATAATTCAAGTAAGCATATCATTATACCTCATGTTTTACTTTTCGATGTTTCAATAACAACCACTCTAAGGAAATTTCTAAATCAATAAACTAATCCAATACATGTCTTGCACTTACCGATTTTAAGCACCATTAAACACGACAAAAATGTTAACTGCACAAACAGTAGTATTAAAAAACACAATTCACACTAAGTATAATACTATAAAAAAACATCTTCATTGAAATTAATCAGTAGATTATTGCCAGAACGTAAACGGAATAGGCAAAAAAAATTGGCGCAATTTAACAGGAACTCTCGATTACATAAACCTCTTTTGATGATTTATAAGTGTCAACTGTTGCTTTATTTTTGTTTACACTTCCATTGTTTAATTTCATCACTTCCAGTTCATTGAGATAACGGAAATGGGGAAATTCTTTATTGGATTTAAAACTTGACGAATATTAATTTACCTAATAACTTTAACATAGAATTGTAGATTTTATAATGAAATATTTTGTAATTGTTGTTTCTTTATAAAACGTAATAATACATAATTATTAAATGTAATTTGTCCTGATTTCCCTTCTCACTCCACTCAATTTTCTACGTAGAACTTTTGTTCTGTGGGCAGTCAGCCAGACACTGTTTAACACTAGTTTGCACAGAGAAAATTAGAACCCAATTACAAAGCACGAATGAAAATGATTGTACGCTTTGCACGGTAGCTCTACTGTATGTCAGTACTATTACACCAGTTTCTTATATGACCATCTTTCGACCAACTCATCTCTTTCATACCACAGAGGGGGGGGGAAACAGCAATAGCTATGTACTCGTACATATAGGCGACGAAATTCGTGTATCTTCCGTAATAAATATAATAAACTAATAAATGTCATAAAATATTTGTGTAGCTAATTAGTCACCAGATGTGCTCGTATGTACAGGCGACGAAATTCATATATCTCCCATAATAAATATTCTATCCTCTTCTATAGTGTTCTGCCCAAGGGCAGGTCTTTCATTGCAGTCATAGCATTTTTCATGCTAAGCTTGCAGCTTTACAAGGGAATTATAGGTGTGGTAGCTTCCCGTTGCTTTCCAAACCAGTGAAAGATGGCCTTTTGAGCCTTAAAGCTACCTAACATTTGCCTTACAGGTGAGGAAAAACCCCGGATAAAACCTCACCCAGGAAGCTTGTCCCGACCGGAAATTGAACCCGCGCCCGCTACGTAACAAGGCAGCACGCTGCCTCGAGACCACAGTAGTGGACATATCTTCTTCTTATTATTATTATTATTCATAATTTGTAGGATTTTCATTCTGTTTATTTCCAAAATCACTTCTCGGAGGAAGACGTAATGGATGTGCATTCTCTGTCTATCCATCTCTTGGCTGGTCTTCCTTTTGTTCTTCTCCCGTCCATTGGTCTATCTTCTTTAGCTCTGTTTGCAAGTCGGTTGTCTTCCATTCTTTCTACATGTCCTTTCCAATATTTTCGTCTATCTATAATAAATTTGGTTATGTCTTGAATATGACATTTGTCCATAATTTCTGTGTTATGTATTTTATCAAATAAAGTTTTCCCCTGAATAGTTCTTAAGATCTTCATTTCACATGTACTTATTATTTGTTTAGTTTTTGTTGTATCAGCCCTGGTTTCTGCTCCATATACAATAACTAGTCGAACTATCGTTTTGTATATGCAGGTTTTGCTTTCTATAGACATTTTTGTGCGCCAAATTTTCATATATCCTGATATTTGTGCTGCTTTATCAGCTTGTTTCTATACTTATTTTATTATATTTTTAGTGTTTGTTTTTAATACACCTAAATAGTTAAATTCTGATATTTGTTCTATAATTTTTCTTTCCACTTCTAATTTGCATTTTACTGATTCTTTTGATATTGTTAAGCATTTAGTCTTATTCGTATTAATTTCCATAATAATAGATATAATAAGCTAATAAATGCCATAACATATTTGTGTAGCCATTAGTCACTAGATAGGTAGTTAGACCTATTATATTTAACATCTAAGGTCTACTTGTTTAAATTATAGTAAGTCATGGTAAATATGTTGCAATTAATTCCAATAATGACATTTCAATTCAGATTTACCTTCAAAATTGAGGAAAAGCAGAAGAAAATCCTGCCAGGTTGTTGCACTCGGGGTTTGAGTACGAAACCTCCCAAATACAAAAGTTTAATGCTACAGCTTGAGCCAACTCGGCCGATTATTTTCAAATATTGTCTTAAAATAACTCTCTTTCTGAGCTATCTAAAAATTCTCTAACCATAATTCAGTGGCATTCGGGTAAAGTACGCAAGTCCGAATTTAGTGATTTATATATATTTTTCAATATATCTTTCTATGATAAATACATACGTAGCATGAAGACGTGGCAACCATATTGATTTTAACGAATATTCTATGCAACAACAAAGACGTGTTCCAGTGTAGCCAATATAGAGTATGCAATAATTAACTGTACACATATGCTTCAGAATTTCAGAACTTACTATTTATTTGCAAATTATATGCGTAATAATATGTGCAATCAATTGTCAACAACATGTCAGAAATGGGGTTTGAAATTCAACAAAAACAAAACAGAGTATTTAACAAATGACCCAGATGAATTATACATTGATGGGTAAAGATAAAGAAGAACGATAGTTTCTGTTATTTGGAATCAATTAGAGAGAAAGTTGGAACATCAAATAAAGAAATAGCAAAAAGGATTAGTAATGGAAAAAAAAACCATAGTAATGTTAAACTCTATATTATGGAGTAAAACATCATTAACAGAACAAAACAACTAATTTATAAGTCCATGTAGAATGTATAACATTATATGGATCGGAAGTTTGGACAATGACAACAACATGTCAACAGAACAACTGCAGTTGAAATGGATTTTTGGAGAAGAGCTGCCAGAAAATCTAGACTGGAAAAATTAGAAATACAGAAATAAGAAAATGGTTGAATGCAGAAAGAAGTATAATGGATGAGATTGAACACAGAAGGTTAAAATGAAGGCCGAAAGAGATATAGTCACAACCAAAAATATAACCTAGCCCCCCCCAACAATAATAGTAGGGGTAAATATATGGAAACGCAAGAACAATGCAGGATGGAAGACTATCAAAGGCTGTCTATGCATGGAAAATTGAAAGAAGGAGCAGGAAAGGAAGATCAAGAACAACTTCAAAATTCAATGAGGAAATTTGATGTGACAGATGAAGAACAGAGGACAGAAAACGATGGAGAACTTTAATTAAGGGAAATTTGTGAATGTTTGTTGCAAACTGATAGTCTATAAGTCCGTAGTTATTTATGTACTTTTTTTAAATTCATGTTAATTACTAAGATTGGTTGGAGAAAACTCTCAATGATGGGAAAATTCTCAAAAGTAATGAATTACTATTTATTTTTGGGCGTTGCATTCTTTCACAGGTTAGAGTGCTTACATTGCGTTAGGTTAGCTTTTAGGTTGGTCTTTCACAGGTTAGAGTACTTAAATTGCGTTAGGTTACCTTTTAGGTTCGTTAAATATTGTGTATATGTTGGCTGTATTCCGTGATTCCATCGTGTAAACAGCTTTGCGTTTGTTGACGCATGCGCATGGTGTATGATTGGAACTTGAGAAACATTTTTCGCGTCACATGATGTAAAGTATTTCCCAATACTCATTTAGAAAGTAAAGCTAGTAGAGTGGTTATCTTGTAAGCCCTGAATCCGAGGTTCGCGAGTTCAAACCCGGTCGGGATCATTACACTACATATATGCCTATCGTAGCAACGTCGGTGCCCAGTGAGCGGCTGTTTTCAGAGGCTGGGGCTACGATTACCCAAAAAAGAAACCGCTTACTGGGCAGAAGATTGTCAAAATTGTTGTTCTTAACTTCTATTTTACAAAATAATTAATAAACATTTTCAATATTCTTTTGTGTTTTAATTTTATCAAAAACATCGAAAAAATCTAAATATCGTTCATAACATCGATGTTTTCGACATCGATATTTTACTTCTGAAACATCGATTTTCTAACATCGATCTTTTTATGAGCGATGCTGCATCTCTATTTATGCCGCCACTTGCTATGTATTCTACGTCATCATCAATGACGAGAGTTGACAGATCCTTCGCAATTATCATAAGCCATAAAGCCATATTGGTACATTCATACACGTCATAGCCATAAACACAATGCGTACGGGTGGTCACGTTTGCATGCTACAATGTATTTATTATGTATGTACTGTATATTTCCGTGTGCTTTTATCATAAGTAATGCCACGTGATTTCCAAATTATCGATAAATTCACGACTCACGAAATGATGAGTGAATTTATCAAAAGAATTTTGAAATCAAGAGTGGCATTTCTTAGGACTATTTAACGAATAAAATTAAGCTGTTTGCTCACAAATCATTATTTAAATGTAGTTATTTTAAAATATTTATATATTTAATGTAAACGGCGATGTTCAAAAACAACTAAGAAACGTTTGTTATGTTTTATTTGTTCATCACTGCAACCAGATCATATTTATTACCAAATAGAATCGCAATATTGTAAGAATGCACCCTAGTGGAGAAAAAATGAAACACATCAAACTGTTTATAACCAACCTTATAGGTTATTAATTAATTTCTGATGTCCTATAATGTAAATATGTCAATTATATTTTTCTGGAACGTAAATACCTGGAAAATAATACGATTACGAAAGTGCAAACAGTGTTTTTTTGTGGTATAATCAATTGCTACGTATGTTTTTCTATTATATCTCGCAAGCAGAATCTGGTTACATTCGTGCACTATATATACAATGTGGAAGCCACCTGATAAAACGAAAGCGATACAGTGAAATTAAAAAGTCGAGGTGAAAAACGACTATGATTGGTTGTAAATCAAAATTCATTGAAATGTGATTGGTCATTGACTGCCATTTGGGGCATGAGTTAAATAGTCCCTTGGATCTATTCCTTTAAACTTCTAAATACACATAACTGTACGTAGGCCTTGGGTTGATTCGATTTTAACGAATTCCGAAAGAATGTAGCTAATGGGGTTGTCATTATGAAATAGTAGTATATTACATTGCGAGGTTGGGAAGTGGTTTTTACAGAAGCGAGGAAATTATTTAATTTTCGAGATTCTGTAAAACACTTCACAGATGTGTGTTCTACATTATTTTTTTTCACGATGGCGTTTTCAAAATAGTAAATAATAGTAAAATAATAACACATTTGTTGGAAATATTTGCGTTCATTATAAACAACTGACTGACATTAGCAGTCTGTATATACGGTAAATACCGAAAATAATTTAGTCGAGACTACAGCAGGCGTGGCACCAATCAGGCATAAAAAGGCGGCAAGTACGAATTTATTGTTATATTGTTTAATTGAAGTTCAGTTCATTTAAAATACAGTGATTTGTTTCGTACAATGTATATTAACACTACCTTTTGGATATATTTTTGTATATACATTGTACGGGTGAAAATTGAGATTGATGGAAAAATTATAGAACAAGTGCCAGATTTCTCTTACTTAGGAAGTGTATTTGCAGAGTATAAGAGTGACATTGATTCAAAATTACAAAAATATAATAAAATGAATGGGGTAATACGAAGACATTTTGGTAAACAGATGAGGACAGAGACAAAACTAAGATTACTTAACATCACATCAAAAGCTGCTCTAAAATACGGAAGTGAAATTTGGATTTTAAATAAAAGAAACTCTCATAAACTTCAAGTAAGCCAAATGCGCTTCTTACGATCATTGTTAGGAGTTAATAGACTGGATCACCAAAGGAACACTATTATCAGAGGAAAACTTGGAGTAACAAGTTTAAATGAAGATATACAAAGATAGCAACAAGAATGGAAAATTCATCTGAGGAGAATGGCAAGAAATAGACTTCCAAAATTGGCATTCCAATATACCCCAACTGGACATAGGGACCAAGGAAGACCAAAACATCGGTGGAAAGATCAAGACCATCTTCGCTAGGTTTACCGTACAGGCCACATGGCCTAAAACGAATTTGTTCATGATGATATTGTACGTAGTATACATGAAGGGCAGTGGTTTTACTTCCCGCCCTAGGTAGGTTATTTGTAATATTACACTACGATTATTTTTAGGTATTTTAAGGTTGGCAACCCTGAAATTTAGGAAATTGAACTTTCAATCATGGCCGCCATTCCCGTATGTAGGACAGAACGCACTATCGTGCAAAAACTTTTTTTTTTATTTTTCTACAAATCTTCATCGATGTAATGTATGTCTGTTAACGCTCTTAGATGTAGTTTTCTTTTTCGGAACCAAACTCTCCATTTGTGTATGTGTTTGTGCCCCATACGCCCCACGCGGGGACATGGGTGCTCCCTAGCGGAGTTTCTTAACCAAGGTAATTCAGTTACGCTTATTTACATACAGATGTCAACGAGTGACATGTGGTTAGCACATCGCCTTGATGAGACATCGAGTAGACAACTAAGATAATACTTGGATGGGTGAATGTCGGTTAAATTTTGCACAGAGACATTTTTATTCAGGCTTGCGGTTGTTTTACGAGCCTGAAAATTTTCACATTCATGACCTACGGATTAAAGTCCCTCCCCGGAGGAGTTTTCCATTGGGTTTTCCATTCTAAAAATCCATCGACTCCGGCCGGGTTTGAATCCGCGACCCTCGGGACTAGAGGCAAGGAACAGAACCACTAGTCCACCAGGGCCGATATACTCTCCATGTAGCAATCAATAAAACATTTAAGGTCGAATTCGTTAGTAGCAAAATCGGACTACGAGAAGTGGGGTTCACTGAAGCGAAAGTTTTAAAATCTTTCTAGCTGCCTGCCGGAATTTTCGATTTTTTTAATTGGAACTAGATTGAAATTTAAAACTAGAAAGAAAAAAAAAAGAAAGAAAAGAAATAAGTTACTGTCATATGAGAAAAAAATGAATATTAGACAAGCAATAGTCGATTATATAAGATATAAGCAATTAAATTGGTATGAGCACGTACGACGAATGCAAGAAGAGAGGATACCCAGGAAAACACTGGAATGGTATCCATCTGGAAGAAGAAGGAAAGGAAGGCCTCGAAACTCATGGATGTAAGAAATAAGAACTGGAATGAGAACAAGGGGACTGGAGGGCACGGAGTGGATGGATAGAGACGAGGGGAGAAGAAAAATAAAACTTTAGGCACAGAAAGATGTGTAAACATTAATTTCTGTATATAAATAAATTGGAACAAAATATATTCCATTAAAATAAAATGATGAACATATTCAAAAAAAAAAAAAATCAGTCCATTAACTGAAAACCGAAATTTAAAAATATATCTGCGGTCATGTTTGTTTTGTCGCAGCATTACTAGATACATATTATCCATTGACCTGCTTCGTTTGTGGGTGCTTTTGTTTTGATGAGGATCTGACAGACTTTAGGTTGAAACTATAAGCTTGTCAGCAAACAAAATGCAGTGCTGTATATTCTTGCCTTGACTAGTTCTCTTACTAGCTAGATTGGTGTTCCCGTATGCCCCTCCTTTTTCAACCTATCAGTGTCAGTGCCTGCATCGCTTGAATTGGAACTGGCATCACCATCAAAACTATGCTATCTAATAAGTTATTACTTATATTCTAATGTAACTTGTGTTTGTCCTGATGAGTGGAAGAGGAGGCAACATGGCCTTAACTACAATAGGCTAAATAAATAAATAAATAAATAACAATAAGAGAATGTTAAATTTAGTAAGCTTATATTGCGATACGAGTGTGGTAAACACTTGATACGGATCGAGGAAAAGTAAAAAAAAAAAAAAAAAACGCGAGGCACTTGCGCCGAGTTTTTTTGTTTTGTTTTTTTAATTTCGGAGATACCGTTGTGTGTTTACCACTTGAGTATTGCAATTGCATACTATTTTTTTTGCACTATGTGTATTTATTTTAGTAATTAAGACATTAGTTAAAATATTAATGAATATAACTGAAGATAAATGTTTGATTTCTGAAGGTGAATCGGCTATATGTGTTGCTATGGAGAAATAATAAGTATTGTTGGTCATGTCGCCATCTTATATTTGTTAAACTGTAAAACCAATTTGATTTTGGATTTATTTCTGATTATGGATAAAGTTTTAGACAATGTGTGCAGTGATAAAATAGAAGAGGGATGGAAAGCTGGATGTGATGAACTAATGCCGAAATTAATACAAATTGCAGTATCACTATCAATATTTCAAAATAAATGTTTTTACTTACCGCACTAGTGTTTTAGTCATTTTTAAAGTATTGATGTTTCTTTTGTTTTCATAGCAACCAAAATTGCATGCGGGGATGTCAAATTATGATGCACATCAACAATAACAGTAAGTGTATTAGTTACATAGTGCAAAAAATACATATTGTGTTTGCATAATTTATTCTTAAAAAATGGACATGACAGTAAATGCAATATATAAGGAGCACATTGTACTTCAAGTGAATATCACGACGGATGGACCTTGCGTAATGGATTGACAAGACGTCTGGAATGACTGACGATATTTGATCGATATCAGAATCTTAAATAAACTAATCAGTTAAATGAATTTGAAACGAATGTAATTATTGATGTTCAAACAATCCAATACATTATTCTTAGCTGTTACTCAAAGAGTTTAAAGGCAGCAACACAATGAATGTATACGTGCAAGTTGACTGCCATTTAGCATGATGCAGCGTTAATGTTTCATCAACTCAGCAGTTATGGACTGAAACACAATACCCGAGGGTTGTTAAAGAATAGCTTCCAAAACACTACTTTGCGAACTCTACATTTTAATCCATACTGTTGAGGTTGAAATTGTGTTAAAATTTTAAAATTCGTACATGATAAAACATTCATTAACTAATCGTATATTAAATTATGTTATAAAACGTCGTAAGACTATTAAAATATAAGCCTTTCAAAGAGCATCTTCAGGATTTACGACTGTTTTATCAGGTACGGATTTTAAAATTTTAACTGTACATTTTAATTATTAATTAAATAAAACTTATTTTTATTTGATTTTCATATTTATTAAGATATAAGTTATTCAGTGACAGCTGTTTCGGTACGCTGTACCTTCTTCAGAACATGTTAACAAATTATGAATTGTGTTATTATAGTACTATCAACTGATCTAAGCAACAATACAACAATAATTTATTTCATCATCATCGTCCTTTCAAGTATTAGGCCCAGTGGCCCGTTACGGTCTCCCGCCATCTCCGAAAAGGTCGACCCACAGATCTTCTGCCTCGAGGAATGTAGTGAAGAATTTGTTTTGGTATTCTGTGACGATCCATGCGCTGAATATGGGCTAGCCAATTGTTTCTATATTCTTGGAGGTATTCAGATATAGGTACGTACCAATAATTTATTTAAATTTTTAAATTTAACAAAGGCGATTCATTCAAATCAAGTTGAGAATTAAACAGTTTATTACTACTTTTCAATGTATTTATTTCTACAGCCTCCAAAAGGTCCAACTTCTTACCCTTATCACAAACATGTACAATTTCAAAATTTGGATCGAAACAATGATTAAATTGGAATAGGTGGTTAGCATATTTTGAATATTCTAAATTTCTGTTATATGCTCTCATGTGTTCCTTTATCTGAGAGATAAAAGGTCTACCAGTTTGTCCTATATAGACATTGTCACATGTGCCATACTTCAATTTATATAACCTGATAATTTTAAATTTTAATTTTGGATTTTAAAAGTATTATCTTTCTCTTGTCCACCGCTGTGATCTCGAACTAGCCGTGCTGCCTTGTCACGCAGCGGGCCCGAGTTCGATTCCCGGTCGGAATAGGCTTCTGGGTGACGTTTCCTCTGGGTTTTTCCTCGCCTGTAAGACAAATATCAGGAAGCTTAGGGTCCAACGGTTTCCGAAAATCATCCGGCCATCATCATCATTATCATGATCATCCTTCACCGGTGTGGAAAGCAACGGGAAGCTACCACACCTATAGGCCTAATTCCCTGGTAAAGCTGCAAAGCTCTTCTTTCGCCACATATTTTATCTACCAGCAGACCTTATCCATAGAATTTACATTTGTCTAACTTTTTAAAACGTAGGTACCTAACTACTAACTTGCTATTCATGGTCGCAAGGACATAAGCTCACCATACATCCCTATCCTGAGCATGTTTTCCAATCATCCCCTGTATAATTTACCTCCCTCAAGTCATGTTTAATGTTATTCTCCCATCTCATTTTTGGTCTGTCTACTGGACGTTTTCCTTCTGGTTATCATGATCGCCTCTGATTCCCAAGCTTCGCGGGTTCAAACCCGGCCGGATTGAGTGGATTTTTAAGGGAGTTAACATCCTGAATATTGATTCCTTCGGAATTGAAATAAA
The DNA here is from genome assembly GCA_030220185.1 of Diploptera punctata. Taxonomy (NCBI): domain Eukaryota; kingdom Metazoa; phylum Arthropoda; class Insecta; order Blattodea; family Blaberidae; genus Diploptera; species Diploptera punctata. The sequence continues at coordinate 278,346 of JASPKZ010000841.1, read as the reverse complement.
GCTGAAGTTCCCAGGCCATGTAGAAGAAACTATAAAGCTGAAGTAAGAGTATTCTGAGACAAATGTATCGATATCCCTACTTTCATGCCCAGATATGGATTGTGACGTTAATGACCAAATTTGTTATACCTATGTAAAATGTCATTAAATAAAATACGAACAAATGCTATGACTATTTTGCCATAATATCATACATTTGTGAAAAACAAGTTGAGCATTTCCACAGCCTAACTCTGTTTATCATAAGTAATGCCACGAGTGATTTCCAAATTATCGATAAATTCACGACTCACGAAGTGAGGAGTAAATTTATTTAGAGAATTTGGAAATCAAGAGTGGCATTTGTTAGGACTATTTAACGAATAAAATTAAGCTGTTTACTCACAAATCATTATTTAAATAGAGTTATTTTAAAATATTTATATATTTAATGTAAACGGCGATGTTTGAAAACAAATGAGAAACGATTGGTACGCTTCATTTGCTTCTTTTGTTCGTCACTGCAACCAGATCATATTATTTATTGCCAAAGGAACGCAATATGATGAAAGTTAAAAATTAAATTGTACCTGTTGGTAGGTGCCGTCGTCCTAATACAATATCGTCAATAGCTACTAAAAAATCGGTTCATAAACAGAGTAGAAAATGGTCCGGTACTTACCTGTTTTGTCTTAGTCTGTTTATATATAGATAACATAGTTTCCAATTTAACACTTGAATAAATGCCACGCTCCGATTATGATCACATTAAACAGCCCTGAATTAAAATTTCGATTCTGAGTACAAAAATAAAAATCTAGGTTAAATGACAGAACTTGATCAGAAGCTGAAATATGACTTGTCACTTGGTTACGCACTTCACTGGAGACTGAGTCACACAAATGGAATGTACAGTTTAACAGAAGAATGTACTTCTGGCATTTGATATGCTTTTCCTCCTTTTGGTTTTGTAATTCTATTAATCTTACAGTAGATAACTATATAACTGTTTTGGTTAGTAACATGATGTGATTCACAAATTCTTTCCTAACTCTACGTGAAATATTATCTTCTTGATAAGGGAATTTCTCAACTTCATTATGCAATTTAACAGTGCATTGAAGATTTAAACAATTTTTTTTGCGCGATAGAGCGTTTTTTCGTACTTACAGCAATGACGACCATGATTGAAAGTTCACTTCCTACATTTCGGGGTTGCCAACCTAAATAACTATACTGTAATATTACATATTACAAACCACGCGTGGGAAGTAAAACCACTACCCTCTATGTATGCTACATACAATAATATACAAAAAAAATTCCAAAAGGTAGTGTTAATATACATTATACGAAACAAACCACTGCATCTTAAATGAACTGAACTTTATTTGAAACAATATAAAACAATAAATATGTATTTGCCGCCATTTTATAACTGATTGGTGGAATGGCCTTATGTAGTTTCATCTAATAAACATTGCCCAAACTGTTAACGTTAGTCACTTGTTTATAATGAACGCAAATATTTACAACAAAAATATTATTTTACTATTATTTATTATTTTGAAAACATCATCACGCAAAAAATAATAAATAATATATATCTCGGAAATTAAAAACCTCGCTATCGTTCGGATTTTAAACATTTTCCTAGCTTCTGTAAAAACCACTTCCCAACCTCGCATCGTAATATAGGCTACTAATAAACTATCGTGTAAGTTAGCTCAGACACAAGTTCGGCATATCGCGGCCTCCAAGCTAATAGATGCATTTTCCTGATTTTCCTCAGTCGTCAAACTGGTTTGAATCTCATCAGCAGGATCCATTTTATCATATATTTAATTATTCGATCGTATCTCAACCCTGTGATCTCGAGGTAGCGTGCTGCCTTGTTACGCAGCGGGACAGACTCCTGGGTCAGGTTTTTTCGGGATTTTCCTCATCTGTAAGATACATTTCAGGAAATATAGGGCCCAACGGCCCCGAAAATCATCGGCCAACATCATTATCATCCTTATCATGTGGAAAGCAACGGGAAGCTACCACACCTATAATTCCCTAGTAAAGCAGCATAGCATGAAAACGCTATGATTGCAGTGAAAGACTTGCCCTAGGGCAGAATTACTATAGAATAGAATCTAAAAACATTAAATCATTAATCTTATATTGAAACTAATTATAAATAGGCTACAATATAAATAACTCAAGACTATTGAACACAACTAAAGATTCTAAATCCGATTTGACATTAGATTTTAAAGCATGGATAAATAAGAATAAGATAAGGATAGTTGTAAATTCAGCACCTAATGCTTATCCTAAATCTATGTCTAATATTTTAGAGATTTTTTTTTTCATACAAGAAAATATAAAACTTCCATATAAACATAAAATATTCTGAAAATACTATTCGTAATTCCTAATTACAAAGGAGATTGATCACTGAAGAGTGATCATTTACTGCATTGTTGATTAAGAATCAATCATGACCTGTCAAATCCACATTAGGCCTATTTATCCAATGGATACTTCAGAGACGTCCCAAAATAATGTATTTACATGGGAACCTTTACGGTTCTGTTCCATAGTTTGTAGAATTTCTATGTCTATTTTTTAGACAAATTTACAATTTTTTTTGAGATATTGTAGTGTCACGCCTTTTTCCCCAATCGACCATTAAACTACGAATTTAGGCATTCTAATGGTAATTATATATCCATATTTGATTGACATTTAATAAATCATTGGTCATTTAAAATGCACGATAAAACTTGTATAATGCAATTATATAGTATGTTCTCTCATTTGCATGGTGGGTGGATACAGGTTATACAATGCATTCGTAGCTCGGCCGGACCGTTCCGCGACGGCCTTGGACTGGGTGAGTATTGGCACGCCTTCCGCCAGAGTTACACGTACACGACCGGCAATAATATCATTGCAATGCGAGACCACCATTATATTATTATTATTATTATTATTATTATTATTATTATTATTATTATTATTATTATATTAACGTATATTATCTCCGTACCAATGACTTGCCGGCCGTGTACGTGAAACTCTGACGGAAGGCGCGCCAATACTAACCCAGTCCAAGGCCGCCGCGGAACGGTCCGGCCGAGCTACGAACGCATTGTATATTAGCATGTATGACACCTTACAAGGAAACCATCTAAATACATGAATCTATTAATACCATCACATCTTATAGAGAATATAACAAGTTATTAATATATGCATGCAACACTTGACAGTTGAGCGCGAGATAGGAATCCTAAGCAGGTTCAGAAGTTTGAGAACATTGGACACTATTGATTAAATTGAGAAAGAGTGACAGTTGATAGTTATATATAAACATGTTATTTTTATATGAATTGTGGTACAGTAAAACTTGTTTAATCCGGAATGTGAATAATGCGGAAATCAGTCCAATGCGAACAAATGTATTGGTCCCGGGAAAATAATAGTATTTTACGTGTATTTATTTTGCATAAAACGCAATCCGTCCAATACGGAAACGGAAGGATATTTCTACACAATTAATGAAAAAAATATAAAGCGGAAAGACAGATAAATAACTTAGTTTCCACTTCATTGGACTCCTGTTATGCCAAAAAAAAAATAAGGAATGATTCCTGCTGCCGGGTAAAGTAGAGATTCTACCTGTACCTGAAATTTTATTTCGGTCTCACTGCACACCTGTTATGCGAACTACAGATACCTGTCTTACAAATAACCATTTCACTGTAAAATATTAATTTAGTTTAAGTTCTGAGACCGATCTTTCACAAGTAGCGTTCTGAATTTACGGAAAAAAGATGGCTAAATCGTATGTATCATTGCCATTAAACGAAGAAGTGAAAGTGATTGAAAATAAATCTCCAAATTTCCGGACCGATGCTCCAAAGTCAAGCTCTATTTCTTGCTAAATCCCTAGGGAATAACGATTTCAAGGCATCTTCAGGTTGGTTGTGGACTGTTTTAAAAGACGACGACACAATGTAGTGTGGAATGACATTTGCGGGGAATCAAAGGATGTGGACGAAAGTGTAGTTAGTGAGCGGAAACCGAAACTGCATACTTTAATTTCAGGATACGTGCCTCAGAGACATTTTAACGCTGACCAAACGGGACTGTTTTTTCACGCGTTACCGTCGAAGTCGCTCATGTATACAATACTTCACTTTTCTACGGCAGCGGAACTGCAATTAATCCAAGGTAGGGCCTACGTTAAAAATACATATACGGTAGTCTATAATCGAAGATTACTATTAATACATTTTTTAGTTTTTTTATAATGCGGAATTTTGTCTAATGTGGAAAAAAATTGGTCCCGTGCGATTCCGCTTTGAGCAAGTTTTACTGTATATACGAGGTGTGAATGATAGGTGTCATATTTATACAGTTTGTATTTCTCACGCTTTATTTCCCCCCCCCCAGGAGCTATCACCTTGACGTGGTGGGGGGGCTTAGTACCCGATGAACCAGACGACTCTACTGGGGAAGATTGACTTGGGTTAATCTTGCTGGTGGGTAAGAGGCGAGGGGAACTAAGTATAGCTCACAACGAAGGAATGGCGTCTGTATCCATATTGGGCGGCCACATCTTCGTCAAGTCTTCAACGGTCAACAGGGCGACAAGGAATAGCACAGCTAAACTTGTAGGGCTTGAAGAGCGGAAGAAGCAGCCCTCTCTTGGGGGGTGGATACCCAGAGGAGCATGTTTGGAGGCTCAGAGGAAGCAGCCCTTCCACCATCCTTGTCCTGCGAAGCGCTCGTAACGCTTCCAGGAGACATTTATCTTACTGAGAAGCTTCATGGAAATCAGCCGGATTGTCATAAAAGGAACCGACCCAAGCAAGATCAAGCAAGAGGAAGGCGTGATATTGGAAGACCTAGAAGACGGGCTGATGCATTATGAAGTCGGAACGGGCAATTGCCTAATCCCTGGAGTGATGATGATGATGATTTATTTTTATTTGGAATGGTGAATGTTTTTACTATCTATTTAACAAGTTTTTGAATGCATACAACATCTTCCTGTGCCCAATAGTAAGTTTTCATTATCTTCCTCCATTCATCATCATCCTGCAGTCCCCTGTCATTCATCAAATTCATAATTCCCTCTATCCATGATCCATCCAGTTTAGGCCTATTTGTAATCGACTTTTTTAGGATTGATTATTTTTTCCAATGGGCAGGGAGCTGGCCTACTACATCAACCTCCAACCTGGAGAACCAGGGATTTTTTTTTCAGGTTACCTTCCTTAGCCTTTGTCAAACCAATGACGAGCTACAAGGGGAATGTTTTTAAGATTGATAGTAACCGAATCATTATTTATAGTTTCATTTCAACCCCTCTACATACTACTTACGTATTTATGCTGGGTTTGGTCACGCAGAGTAAGATAGTGGATAAATTACCATTTTGTAATTTGAAGGTCCATTGTCTTGCTAACCTCAAATAAGCAATGTGGATACATTACGAGAGATATCTGACCGTCGCGTCGTAAGTGCAGTAACTTCTAAACAAAGGAACTACAAAAACTAAGAATTTCTTAGCTAGTCGAATTCATGGTCTAATTTATTGGTCTATGCAATATATATTTATTTTTTAATTAAATCGTATGCATCCAGTTACGTGGTGAGAAAACAAACATGGCGGCTGCTAGAGAGATTTTTACATTACGTCTTTCAGGTAAACCCCGAACTGCTTATAGTCGGATTATCTGATTTTTTAAAAGAATACCTCCCTCGTTTTATTTCTACGACATATACCTAAGAAATCGAACAGAGAGGCCGCAAGAGCGATTTTTAAATTTTCGATTCAAGCTAACTTCTAGTCCTAATGGACCGATTTTGCTGGATAACGAACTCGACATTACTTTTTTATGTTACTGCTATATGCCGAGTTTAGTTCCGAAAAAGGAATAAAAAATAACGCCTAGAGCGTTTAACAAATGTACCCAACATGTTTGTCATGATGTTCATCCTAATAGGATGAAAATCTGTAAAAATGTTTTCAGAACATCCTCAGTAGCCACTTTCCTTCGGAATTTGCTAGAATTAGTGCAGCTGTGTTACCATGCCCACCGCTGTGGTCTCGAGGTAGCGTGCTGCCTTGTCACGCAGCGGGCCCGGGTTCGATCCCCGGTCGGGGCAGTTCTTCTGGGTGAGGTTTTTATCGGGGTTTTTCCTCACCTGTAAGACAAATGTCAGGAAAACTTTAAGGCCCAAACGGTCCCCGAAATCATATGGCCATCATCCTTATCATTATCATCCTTACCATTATCATTATCATCATCATCCTTCACCGGTGTGGAAAACAACGGGAAGCTACCACACCTACACAATTCCCTAGTAAAGCTGCAAGCATAGCATGAAAATGCTATGATTGCAGTGAAGGACCTGCCTTCGGGCAGAATTACTATGGATGGTGTTACCATAATATTGGATTTAAAATCTATTCAACGGTGGATGGAGTGAAGAGAAGTATGGAAGCTAGAGATTTGAGGGAAGAAGATGCTTTAGACAGGAACCTCTGGCGACAAATCACTTTGGATTGAAGGAGAAACACTGTATCGTGGAATATTCCTAAATAAAAAAAATATATACATCTTTCCAAAAACATTAGATTTAAACTTTTTTTTGGGAAAACCTAAGAATTAGAAACAAAATTATTATACTTTTTTGAGCGATAGTGCGTTTTGTCGTACTTACAGCAATGGCGACCATGATTGAAAGTTCAGTTTCCTACATTTCGGGGTTGCCAACCTAAATAACTACACTGCAGTAAAATAACTATACTATAACATTATATATTACAAACCACGTGTGGGAAGTAAAACAACTGCCCTCTATGTATACTACATACAAAAAATATCGAAAAAGTAGTGTTAATATACATTATACGAAACAAATCACTGCATTTTAAATGAACTGAACTTTACCTGAAACAATATAAAACAATAAATACGTACTTGCCGCCATTTTTTCACTAATTGGTCTCATGGCCTCCTGTAGTTTCAATAATAAACATTGCCCAAACTGTTAGCGTTAGTCAGTTGTTTATAATAAACGCAAATATTTCCAACATATATATAATTTTGCTATTATTTATTATTTTGAAAACACTATCGCGTAAAAAATAATGTACAACGCACATTGGTGAAGTGTTTTACAGAATCTCGGAAATTAAAAATCTCGCTATCACTCGGTTTTTAAACATTTTCCTCGCTTCTGTAAAAACCACTTCCCAACCTCACATCGTAATATACTATTTTTGTTTAATTGTTTGTGCTATAATCTCAAAATAGTTTTGACAACATTGTTTGCACTCTGTATAATAGACATTAAACACAAATTACTTACTTATTTATGAAAGTTCATAGCATGTTGGAAGCAGAAATATTGTTAATGTTGTCCGCGTTTGAAGCAACTGCGACAAATCCTTTAGGCAGTGCGTGGAAATTTTAGAATGGAAACAGTATACTACAAGAATATGGAATTTTCCTGAATAACTTTCCTCATCCTGACGTGAGGAAACCATGCTTAATGAAGTCCGTCAATTCGGTCAGTACACTACTCACTCACTGTTCTCTTATTGTTGCTATGGGTCTCTTTGAGCTGAAGCACTAAACTTCTGTAAAGACTAATATTTACATTCTCTATTCGTTTTATTCGACAACTACATTCTTCCTTTTTACACGCTTTATATTAGCTTGATCTGTATCTATCTATCTATGTGACGGAATCTTTCAACGCCCTTGATCTGTATCTATCTATCTATGTGACGGAATCTTTCAACGCGATTTTCACCCACTTAAAATCATTGAATCGACTTGAAACTTTGTATAGGTACTTACAAAGGACCCGTGACAATAAAATAATTTCATATTTTTTCCCCTAAAATCCTGGCCAGAATCATCAGAAAAAAAAGTGTCTTTGTATCTATGTAACGGAATCTTTGAACACGATTTTCACCCACTTAGAAACATTGGATCGACTTGAAACTTTGTATACTTGTAAAGAACCCGTGACAATACAATAATTTCATGTTTGTTTTTAAAATCCTGGCCAGAATCATCAGAAAAAAAAGTGTCTTTGTATCTATGTAACGGAATCTTTGAACACGACTTTCACCCATTTAGAAACATTGGATCAACTTGAAACTTTGTATACTTGTAAAGGACCCATGACAATACAATAATTTCACATTTTGTTTCTAAAATCCTGGCCAGAATCATCAGAAAATCAAAAAAATGAAAACTTGTATAATAGATTGCGGACTTGTCGACTTTTTAGTTAATCGTTGTAAGAGCTCAGTTGGTAGAGCGGTGAACTATAGTGGTATATAATTTGTAATCCATAGATCGCTGGTTCAAATCCGGCTAGGAAGGTTTTTTTTTAGAAGAGTATTACTTTTAGCTCATACTAAAATAGTATCGAATTTAAAGATATATACATTTTTATCTTATTCTGTAAAATATTAAAACTAAAAAATAAATAATAGTTTTAAAAAACTAAAACAACACGCTTTATTAGAAAACCGAACTAAAAAATGAAAAATAATTATAATGTCCAATACGCTTGGGATAAAAATAAAGTGGTCAACAAAAAAATCATCTCCAACACATATAGAATAAAACTAGAGTTATCAACAGAAATAAAATAATTTTACCATCAAAAGTGTGGGGTGTTTTTTTTACGATTTTTTACATTTTCTTCTTAGAGACTTTACTTTAACCAATATCTGTTTACTATCAAATATATTAATTCGTATAGAGCACCCCACGCTTTTGATGGTAAAATTATTTTCTTTTTGTGATAACTCTAGTTTTATTCTATATGTGTTGGAGATGATTTTTTTGTTGACCACTTTAATTTTATCCCAAGCGTGTTGGAAATTAAAATTATTTTTTATTTTTTAGTTCGGTTTTCTAATAAAGCGTGTTGTTTTAGTTTTTTAAAACTAGGCCTATTATTTATTTGACAATTTACTTGGTATGCTATAATGAATGCCAATACACATTAAAAATAGATTAGGTTTGGTATAGCAATCTATAAATGAATGACAGAACGCGATACAGTACACAAATAAGAACCTAAATAATGCTATAAAATAATTAATTAATATTCGCATATTTATATAAATTTTAATACATCTAGGCCTATTAGTTGTTAACCCATATATATTTGTAAGCTTTTGAGGCGATAAAATCCCCCAAGCGCTGTACAAATTAAAGATTCTGAATTTTAAATATATTCTGTTTCAATAGTTTTAAAATATTATATAGGCTATTTACACAAATAAGGAAATTAGAAATATAATGGAAGCAGAAGAAAGCATAATTGAAAGAATTGAGGAGAAGGAATTAAGTGGTTAGGACATGTTTTAAGAATGGAAGATGAGCGATGGCCAAAGCAACTATATCAGTGGCATCCGACCAAAAGGAGGAAGAGAGGGAGACCAAAGTTAACATGGAAGAAAAATATGAAGACATTAATGCAAGCTAGAGGGCTAAGCATTGAAGATGCCCAAGTTCGTAGGCTTTGGAGGTTTGGCACGGGAAGACTGCAGCAGCTGTAAAAACCCGAAGATAGATAGATATAGGCTATTTAATACTTATATTAATTTATATATTGCAAAGCACACTAAGATTTTAACACAGAAGATGGAGGCTTTTTCACTTTGAAAGTTAAAGTAAATATACGTAATTTCTATTACGGCTGCAGTACTATAATGAAGTCTCTCATTTCAATCGAAAATTGTTCGAAAATTGTTCTAAAGATGCCTATTTAAATAAATAATTAGAAAATTTAAGACATTCTTTGAAGTAGCACAAACATTATATGGATTATCTGTCGACAAAGAAGACATGTTATTTGAATATTGCATAATGAGGAATATTTACATTAGAAATCTACAGGTACTGCGTGACATATTGTAGATCTTTCGTTTTTTCTCTATCTTTAAAGAATTCCCGTTCTTGCACATCATAATATATGTAAATGCAGATTATCCTCAATGTGCAAATTATTTTGCAACACAGAATTTTAATTACTTATGGAGTGACCTTACACAAGCTATTTTTCTCACGTATTTATAATTCCCTGTTTGTTATTTCTTCATTATTTTCGTCCTCAATCAGCCACATAGTTTTCCTGCTCTTCTTTCCATTGTCCAAGCATTTAACTTCCTGGTAGATTAGATCATATTTTCCGTTCCTCTCCAAATTCTCTAGTTCTTCACATTTCTGCTTCATCCATTCTTCCTTTGCCTTGTTAGTTTGTCTTCTATGTTTGTTGTTTAGTTTCCTGTAGTTTCTTTTGGCTTCTTCTGTATTGCTATTTTTCCATTTTCTTCTTTCTCCCATCTTCTCCAACATTTTTTTACTGTGACCCAAAGTTTCTTAACATTCTTGCTCTCTTTGTATCCTATTGTTTCCTTTGCAACTATCTGTATAGAGGTTTCCAAATGACTCCAGTCTTCCTTGGTATTGCCATATGAGATTTCCAAGGTAGAGGCTTTATCTTGAAAATCTTGTTGGAATTTTCTACTTTCTTGTTCAGTTTTAAGTTTCTCCAAGTCAACCTTCTTTGTTGCTTGTCTTCCTCTTATCTTCTTCAGCCAAATATTTGTTCGCCTATTAGTAAGACATGGTCTGAATTGATATCTGCTCCTGGTAGGGTCTTCGCATTTTTCAAGCACAGTATTAGATAAGGAACCTTATTTATTAATCAATATTAAAAAAATAACACAGTCGTTATTTACCAGGTTTTAACTCAAAATGCTACCCATAAAAACTACTGTCCAAACCAACTCGCTTGACAAAGGGTATTCTTCTTGTAACGTGTTTGCATATAAAAAAATATCCTCAACTCGTGTCCAACTCAGGGTCGGGTCGAGGAATGAGATGAGATGAATTCCCTATATAGAGGTCTGTGAGCGACGAGAGTGCCGACCGACCACGTCTGACGCACCGTCACAGGGGCAGATGAATGAAATGAAGCGAAATGTATGAGATGAGCATGGAAAAATGGTGGAATGAAATTGTGGCAGGGGAAAGTGGGAGAAGACCCCGAGAAAAATCTGTCCAAGCTCCGATTCATCCACCACGAAACCCTCGTGGTGTGATCGAGACTCTATCTCCGGACTCCAGCGGTGAGAGGTGAGCATCTAACCGCTTGCGCCACGGAACCGCCTCTGATTTACCAATATTAAAAAAGAAAGAAAGAAAGAAAGAAAGAAAGAAAAAGTCGATCCCAGGTTTTAACTCAAAATGCTAGCCTGAAAAACTAGTGTCCAAGCCAACTCGATCGATAAAGGGCGTTCTTGTTTGGTGATGTGTTTGCATAAAAATATTAAAATAAGATAAAATGGTTATATCTGATTCTGTCACATCATTAAAAGAATAATATTTCAAAAAATGACATCAAAATTGATTTAAATAATGGGATAATAAAGATATTTAGTACTAATACAATATTTAGGCTGATTAGATCAATGAGCTTTCGATATTTATTTCTTAACACATCTGCCAACTATTATTCCATTCATTAATATGGCCCAAGAAACGTGTTTTCAAAGGAGCAAAACACTTAATGTACATAGTTAATTATAATTTAGTGCAGTAGGTATTTCACTAGAATGTAATCTGAACGCACAGAAAGTATTTCTTTTCAGAACATTGCATACATTTCTTTAAAAGAATGAGGTTAAAAATAACTAAATTACGGAGGACTCAATAATCGGAAATCAGCTTTAATGAAATTAGAAAAGATTTCTTTGTTATTTTCTCCAGTACTTACTCGTACCTTCATGTCAAAGCAGCAACCGGAACATATCCGGTTGGAAAAGTACACTATTCTTCACACTGTATCATTAAATTTAGGAAATTAAGTCAACAGTTTATAAAGTACTTATTAATTTACCGTGGCGAATAAACCTATTATGTAAGCTAATGTTATAAAAGCGTTAGAATAGGCCTATTTTAGAACGATCATGGGGTTATGGCCAGGGTGTAAAGATACTTAATGAACTTTCAAGGTGTAATTTGGTTTAATTTTTAATTTGTTTTATATAAAAACATAATAGAACTAGCCAGTTAAAATGTTTTATTCACTTACTTTTACATACCTAAGGTTAAACATCCCACAGGAAATTGTGGGAAATAACGTGCTGATCAAACTAGCTAAATCCGCAGCATATTCTGAGCTTCATTATTCATTTTCAAAGTGTTCAATATACAAAATAAACTTTTTGACTATATCATCACTGATTGGAATGGATAATGACATTGGATAATGAGTGCAAATGGTGCTTTGACTGATTGGAATGAACATTGGATAATGAGTGCGAATGGTGCTTTGACTAAAGAGCTCTTCTTTCCTACAGTATACCACATGCTAAATATAAAAAAAAATATTCCAAATTTAATTTTAACACAATTTATGACTGGCCATGGAAAATTTGGGGAAGTTATTTTAGAAGATTTAATATTAACCCAGACAGTGATCATAGTTGTAAATGTCAAGAATCAATACAATCTGTAAAACATGTTTTATTTGATTGTCCTATATTCGAAAGACAACGATTCTGGTTAAACTTACTTTTAAATGATAATGAGGCTTTTACCTCAATGTGTGAAGTGATTTTTAAGAACCAAAATTATTATAAACAATTTGTGAAATTCAAAACACACATTCATAACAATATGTAGTATTTTCTAAGACACTTATAGACGATTTATGTAATCCATAACACTCATTCAAAACCACAAGATAATATTTCTGTTTTACAATGTATAGTATAATATTGTTATAGTAAGCTACAACCCTAACATGCCTTTGTGGCGAAATACGGTTTCAAAATATTTGGAGATTCAATAATAATAACATTTCGAAATTCAATTGAAATTCATGAATTAAAAATCATCATCATCATCCTTGCAAGTGTGGCCTGTTACGGTCTCAAAGAGGAATTTTCCATCCAGCGATCTTTTGCCTTGGGGGCAGTAGCGAAGTATGGCTTTTGGAATTCTATGAGACGGCATTCGTTGAAGATGGGCTTTCCAGTTGTTCTGGTAGTTTTGCCTGTGGTGAAGAATGGGTTCTACATCCAACTCTTCCATAATTTCCTCATTTCTTTTATGGTCCCACTTTGTATAGCCTCCTGTACGGCGCATAAATCGCATCTCATTTGCTGTTATTCGGCTTTCATCTCTTCTTCGCATTGTCCATGCTTCACTACCATATCTTAATACTGGTCTTGCGAGAACCTTATAAAGCCGTAATCTTGTGTTCTTCTGTACTAAAGATGGCTTCTTTATACTGTTAATTATCCCTATTGTTTTTGTAAAATTTGTGATTTTCTTTGATATATCAGCTTCATCTTGAAATGTTAAATTATAACCCAAATAATTAAATTCGTTTACTCGTTCTAGATGAATTAAAAATACGAAACAAATTTCAAGGGTAGTACTGGTACTTGGAAGTTCATGATGAAATTAACATCTCTCTAAAAAAATATTACTGAAGAGAAATAAATAACGCAGTTTGCTGTAAAAATCATTAAAATTACGTTCTTATTTATTTAGACATTCCAATTGTTTATTTTTCATTCCTGCGTTTTCCAGTTCCTGTTTGTAAGGTAAAAAAAACTTGGAAAATGTTATTATACAGTCTATTAAAACAATCAACATATATATTTTATCCATTTTCCGCACAGAAAATTGAATTAATCGAGCGAGTTGGTTAAGATGGTAGTTTTGAAATTCGTATTAACGAGGTCTCAGGATCAAATTCCGATACAGTCAACCAGTTTGGGTGCCGGTACTTTAGTAGTTTCCTCAGTCATTGAGGCAAATGCTGACTTAAATTAATTGCCAGAAATATTTAATTATTGATAATTATCTTCAAAACGATAGTTCGACCAGTTATCGTATATGGAGCAGAAACTAGGGCTGATACAACAAAAACTAAACATATAATAAGCACATGTGAAATGAAAATCTTAAGAACTATCATTATTTGATAAAATACACAACACAGAAATTAGGGACAAATGTCATATTCAAGACATAACCAAATTTATTATAGATAGACGAAAATATTGGAAGGGTCATATAGAAAGAATGGAAGACAACCGACTTGCAAAAAGAGCTAAAGAAGATAGACCAATGGGTGGGAGAAGAACAAGAGGAAGACCAGCCAAGAGATGAATAGACAGTGAATGCACATCCAATACGTCTTTCTCCGATGAGTGATTTTGGAAATAAACAGGATGAAAATCCTACAAATTAAGTTTAAGAAGAAGATAATTATCTTCTTTTCCATCATAGTTTAACCTCTCACTTTATAGGTACTTTTACGTGCCTCATGCCACCCGGGCCTTATAGTAGTACGACCTGTCGGGAGAGGGATTTTAAACATTAGATCGCACACACAGTTTTTTTACCACACAATGACATGGATGGTCTTCCCGAATGAGTGATAAGCTGAGTCCAGGGCCTCCTCCGAGACAATACGGGCATTTAAGACGAAACACACCAAACACTCACATTACAAAACATGGCGAGTATGATACACCATAGTGAAGATTATGATGGCTTGATGATGTTCGGAGACCATTTGCTGACATGCGAGGAAAAACTCCCCAAAAAAAAAAATCACCCAGGAAACTTCTCCAGTGAAGCAGCAACGCTACCCCGATACCACAGCGGGGGACCCATTGGCATTCATTTCATGATTAATTAAAAATTAATTTTTAACGTGTATAAATACACAATAACACACGCAGTTTCATGGAATAGGTCTAAATCCAAACATTCTAGATGTGATATGAGTTAAGATATTTCAAACTAAAAAAAAAAAAAAAAAAAATATGAAGTATCAATTAATTTGTATAAGACACAGTGGTATGCGGACTAGACATATGTATGCTTTCAGTAAATACTCATATTTCTATAAATACAGTATTATTCATCTGGGATGATGTAATTTCTCTAAGACAACATTTAAAAGTTGCTTGTTTGAATTTTCAGAATACATAAATATGGAGCCTTTCAATATATCCATCCATAGTAATTCTGCCCGAGGGCAGGTCTTTCACTGCAATCATAGCATTTTCATGCTATGTTTGCAGCTTTACTAGGGATTTGTAGGTGTGGTAGCTTCCCGTTGCTTTCCATACCGGTGAAGGATGATGCTGCTGCTGCTGATGATGATAAGGGTAATGATGGCCATATGATTTCGGTGACCGTTTGGGCCTTAAAGTTTTTCTGACATTTGTCTTACAGGTGAGGAAAAACCCCGATAAAAACCTCACCGAAAAACTGCCCCGAGCGGGGATCGAACCCGGGCCCGCTGCGTGACAAGGCAGCACGCTACCTCGAGACCACAGCGGTGGACTTTTCAATATATAGACTGCACAAATAGTTTAGATACAATAGGGCCTATCATCTAAAATATGACTTCCTAAAAGAAATAAATAAACCTAACGGGACTATTCGAGAATAAAGTTCATAGGTAAAATTTTGGACCAAAGAGAGATGAACAGACAGGTGAATGGAGAAAACTACATAACAGTGAACTACATGGTCTCTATAGGAAGCCAGATATAATAAGAACAGTTAAGTCTCGTAGACTGCGATCGGCAGGACATGTGGCACGAATGGGGAATGAAAGACTGCGTGCAAGCTTCTTGTAGGAAAACCAGAGAGAGGAAAACCAGAGAGAGGAAAACCAGAGAGAAAAGACCAGTCGGTAGACCAATAATGAGGTGGGAGAATTACATTAACTATGATTTGAAGGAAGTAGATTATGCAGGGAATGATTGGAAAAACATTAGCTCAGGATAGGGATGTATGGAGAGCTTATGTCCGCGCGGCCATTAACCTATGGGTTCGATAGTGCCACTGAATTACTTAGTGAATTGCCTTGTTTTGGCCCTAGACGAGTCGTTTTCAAGGTTTTGACATAATTAGGATGTACATTTGTACATATTTTTATATCTTCATATTTACCAAAAAAAAAATACTTTTTAGTTAATTAGCTCTCAAAAGTTATTTTAATCCCGCATTTGAATGAAATGGTTATGCATGTGTATATGAGCCCTTGAGTATTAAAATGAACCATGTCCACTTTTGGTGGACACATGTACACATAGCTCAAGAGTTTATGTTTATAATTGCATTTTTCTAAGTGTTACCAAGTGTCTATTGAAATAAAGAAAACATTTGTTCTTTGGGTACTATAAAAAATGATTTAAACGAGTGAATAGAATAAAATTTCAGTTTTCTTGAAATGTGACAAAATGGATATGGTCCATTTTAATACTCAAGGGCTCATATGTACAGCCATTGAAAGATTTGATGGCGCACAGATAACTTTCAAGTCCCAGAACGAAGCCATTGCGCATGATCAGAGGTCAGCTATTTGGTTAACAAGTGCACAACTATTTGAAAAACTAAAATTCGTTCTATTTCCTTGTGTGTAATGCAAGGAAAAATAATTTCACGTAAATGAGTAGTGCGGTAAATGCTGTAAATAAAATAAAAGAAAAGGAATTGAAATAAGGACGAGAGAGAGAGAGAGAGAGAGAGAGAGAGAGAGAGAGAGAGAGAGAGAGAGAGAGAGAGAGAGAGAGAGAGAGAGAGAGAGAGAGAGAGAGAGAGGGGGGGGGGAGATAAAAAGCATTACAGTGGGATCGAACTTGCGACCTCATGCATGGGAAACAGACTTTTCCTCCACTAGACCACAACCGTCCCTACTAGAAACAGTCTGTAAGAAGCGATGCAATACTCCAGGTCTTACTTGTATTCTGAAATTATATATTAACCTAGTTTAAATTAATCAGACGCATTTTGCATTAGTTGTGGAAATAAACGATCTTGTTATGCCTTGTGTTTTGTAAACAAAATAATGAGACATTACAATCGTTATTAATTTTCTATATATGACCCGTTTCCTTTAATTTATTTATTTTCATATATAGGCCCTATATATATATATATATATATATATATATACAAATTTATTTATTTAACGAAACCTGGTAACGAGTAGGCATTGTGGAAATTAACCACGTTATTAAAAAAGAAAATTCTTTCTGACAAGGATCGAACTTGGGCCCGCGTCGCCGCAAGAAAACATATTATAGATTACTCCACTGAAGCGAACGATACGAATACTGCATGAAGAAAGACTTACTTCGGCCGATTTGAACTCATAGGAGGCAGCACACGTAACAACGTACTGATGTGAATCGCTCTTCAAAACTAAATTTCCAAGAATTACGCCATCATTTTTTTGTTTCAAAGGCTGTACGTGTGTGTGTGTGTGTGTTGTGCGTGCGTGTTTTTGCATATAGTTTTGAAATGTACTGTACAAATATATTGTACTTTCGAACTTTAAAAAAATATGTTTTCTCTTCCTGCTCTTTTTGTTCTCACTCAGTATTTAACCTAATTAATACATCTTAAGAACTGTCAGAATCCAGTTAGTAAACTATTTTACTTTCAAGGTCTCGAAATTACGTTGGCGCAAGACGTAATGAGAAAAGAGTTATAATGACTGGGTATCATTATTCATAGCATCATGTACCGTGAGAGATCGGGCACTTCCTCCCTCTTGTTCTTATATAAATAGGCTACAATTTTATATTAAGCAGCATTTCCCAACCTTATGAGGTTACAGACCTCTTGATTCCAAGTAATGGACTAAGTTTATGAAGTACACAATTATTTTCCATTACATTAATACTTATCAGTTACATTATTATTCTCTGATTCGCTGCCTTGATATTGGCATTTCCTTCTTTTTTATGATGCTTCTGTTTTCTTTCTGAATATTTGTATATACGTATAGTAAAAGCTCCTTATTCGCGGTTCCCTTATTCGCGTTTTCATTATTCCCGGGTTAAAAATTTACGACACCGTTCCTGTATTCGGGACTAAAAATGTCTTTATTCTCCGATCCAGTCGGTATACGGTATTAGAAAGATTAGTATCCTTTATTAAGGCATCGGCAACTTTTTTACTGCAGGCACGTGCCAAGGCGACTTTTACAAAGAGCGATTCAAACCAAATGGACAAATTAATATCAAAGTAAAACAAACCTTATTGACACTACGCCTAAAGTTCGTTGTTAAAATCCACCGTCGTCGTTTTACACGTGCCGCTATGTCCGTTATAAATGCCGCCCTCGCGACGATCGGTGTTTTATTGTTTCAATTTGTCATTCGTTTAATTAATTTTGATTGAATAACATGTGTCTAATCTATTTTGTTGCCAATTTATAATGTCGAGTAAAAGGAAAGAAAATTAGTTCTCAAGCGGAAAAATGTAGTGTTGCCGCTTAAAGTAAAAATATAAATGCTTGACCGTTTATGCATTGGGGAGTCGTTTGCGTCTATATCACGCTGTTTCGCGATGTTATTGAATCAACTGTACGATTCATCAATAAGTCCGAAGACAAAATAAGGAAGTATAACACTGAACATCAATCTAAATTGAAATACTTTTTAAAAACTGCAAAACAGGAAAAAAATTACTAAGTTATTTAAGCCCTTGCTAATCCAGAGAGTAATAAGTAATAGAAATTGTTCAAAATCTCTCATTAATTGATTTTATTTTGACTATTTAACTCATGCCCCAAATGGAACTCAATGACCAATCACATTTCAATGATTTTTTATTTACAACCAATCACAGTCGTGTTTCGCCTAGAATTTACCAACTAAAGTTTATCATAATAAAGAAAGCACCTCCTTTTTAACATTCTGAATAGGCCATAGCATTATTTTGCAGTGACTGACTCTTTAAGAAATACGGCTACCAGATTGTATATATATATATATATATATATATATATATATATGGTATAATAAGAAAAATAAATGCCTGGACGGGATTCGAACCCGGATCTCTGAGTCTGTACCTCAGCGTGATATCCATTACACTACCAGGCGAATCCAATTCAAACACTTATTTTTCTTATATATGTATTATACTCTCCAAACACTTAAGTGTTTGAATTGGATTCGCCTGGTAGTGTAATGGATATCACGCTGAGGTACAGACTCAGAGATCCGGGTTCGAATCCCGTCCAGGCATTTATTTTTCTTATTATACCATATTAAGCTTGCATTGCTCAATGTTAAAGATTTAATTATAACATATATATATATATATATATATATATAACTTATATATATAAGTCTATAAGCAAAGACTGCAACGAGTTCATAATGCTTGTGCACGTTATATATGCAAGGTCCGTAAAGATTTAAAAAAAAAATATTACGAAACTCCGTTGAGGTCACTACCGTATGTTAAAATTTTAAGAAATATAAAACAGTACCTGAGATCTCAGTCGTTCTCAACAATCAGCAGTGCAGTTTTTCGGAAACTTAAGTTTCATCTTCTGCTTTCAGTTTGGTACCAGAAGATGAAACTTAAGTTATCGAAAGGCCTCCTCAAAACTGCATTGTTGATTATTGAGGACGACTGAGATCTCAGGTACTGTTTTACATTTCTTAAAATTTTAACCTCTGTAAATCAGACCACATAACTCCAGTATTTGAAATGTTGTCTAGGCTCCGATTGGAAGACAGGCGAAAGATGCATTGCCTCTGCTTCTTATACAACACTTTGCCTTGATCATCACCCCTTTATATTTCTACTCGCTTCCATTCGCTATCTTCCCATCATAATTTAAACACACGATCGAGAGAAAATTTAACTCTAGCTGTTCCTCTACATCTTCTTCTTCTTCACGATTTAGGCTGCTGTTTCCATCTTTTCCTTGGTCTTTCGAAATTTCTTCTTCCTCTACATCGAACATCAATTAATAGCATGGTCATCATATTTTGTTCAAAACATCTTATGTCTTTGGTTACCGATTTATATATTGTCTGTCCAACGGATCTGTGCCCCCCGTAAGATATGCGAACTAAAGCCTACTTCCTTTTGTGCCTCGGCAAATCATTTCCATTCCTGGATTCCTATCTCTCTCTCTCTCTCTCTCTCTCTCTCTCTCTCTCTCTCTCTCTCTCTCTTGCACTTGCACTCCAGTGTTGTCAACTCAACTCCAACCTTGCATTATTCAATATTGAAGAGCCATGACACTCGATAAGTTACAGTGGCTGTTGTTTAACGTAGTGGGAGGGAAGTGCGGTGAAATTGTGTGAGTATAGATATGTACTTTTCTAAGAACGGTATCAGCGCTATAGGGGCACAGATCCGTTGGTCCGAGTATATTAACTGACAAGGGACCTGCCAACCATTGCATGTCGAAACGTACATTGAAATGTCTTCCAGAGAAGAGATCACTAGAAAAAAGACCTTCACTGAAGACAGACATACTTAATATCAGAACATGAACTTAAGACACACATCTGCGCCCACGCGAAATTCCAACCAACGAACGGAGAGATTGCAACTAAGACAACGAAAAAAAAACATTATTGTGTTTATTATAAGTAATGCCACGAGTGATTTCCAAATCATCGATAAATTCACGACTCACGAAGTGATGAGTGAATTTATCTAGAGAATTTGGAAATCAAGAGCGGCATTTGTTAGGACTATTTAACGAATAAAATTAAGCTGTTTATTCACAAATCATTGTTTAACTATAATTATTTTTAAATATTTATATATTTAATGTAAACGGCGATGTTTAAAAACAAATTAGAAATGTGAGGTTATGTATATTCACTGCAACTCGATCATATTATTTATTGCCAAATAGGATCGCAATATTGTAAGAATGCACTCTAGTGGAGAAGTAATGAAACACATCAAACTATTATAATCAACATTAGAGGTTAATCATTTATATTTTGAATGAACAACTCAGTAAAATCGCTGAATCTATTCATTATTTGCTATATTCAATGTATTTGTTGGAGAAAAATAATGGTCTAACCTGTTCAGAATATTAAAAAAAGGAGGAGCTTTCTTTATCACAAAAGCAGGAGCTGATAAAGAGAAATCGATAAAGAGCGAGGTGAAACACGACTGTCATTGGTGTAAAACAGAATTCATTGAAACGTGATTGGTCATTGACTACCATTTGCGACATGAGTTAAATAGTCATAAGTAATACCACGAGTGATTTCCAAATCATCGATAAATTCACCCGGCACTTCGTGATGAGTGAATTTATCTAGAGAATTTGGAAATCAAGAGTGGCATTTGTTAGGACTATTTAACGAATAAAATTAAGCTGTTTACTCACAAATCATTATTTAAATATAGTTACTGGTATTTTAAAATATTTATACATTTAATGTAAACGGCAATGTTTGAAAACAAATCAGAAATGTGAAGTTATGTATATTCACTGCAACTTGATCATATTATTTATTGTCAAATAGGATCGCAATTTGTTAGAATACACCCTAGTGGAGAAATAATTAAACACATCAAACTGTATATTGTAATCAACATAATAGGTTATTATTTTTTTTAGTAAACAACTCAGTAAAATCAAGGAATCTATTCATTATTTGCTATATTCATTGTATTTGTTGGAGAAAAATAATTCTCTGACCTGTACAAAATATTAAAAAGGAGGAGCATTCTTTATCACAAAAGCAGGAGCTGATAAAGAGAAATCGATAAAGAGCGAGGTGAAACAAGACTGTCATTGGTTGTGAAATAAAATTCATTGAAATGTGATTGGTCATTGGCTACCATTTGGGGTATGAGTTAAATGATCAAATATACATATTGATGCTTCGAAGTATAAAGTGTTGTAGGATAGGGGCTTGTTTTTGTTTACCATCTAATACGATTCCTGAATCATAAACAATGCATCATATAATGCAAAATATCACTCGTTGGTTTTTTAAGTGATCTCCAATTTGTTCTAAAAAAGGTTCGCATCTATTATCTTAAGCATAATAATAATAATAATAATAATAATAATAATAATAATAATAATAATAATAATAATAATAATAATAATTACTAATAATAATTAATAATAATAATAATAATAATAATAATAATAATAATAATAATGTTCATCATCATCATCCGGATCATGGCAGCTGCCGCCGTCTTCCGGAAACCAAACGCCATTCCTCTCTGTCCATCCATTGATCTTCTTCCAATCCTCTGATATTCATAACCGCTTGTACCCCTTCTATCAAAGTTTTGTTCGGTCTTCCTCTTTTCCTCCTTTCCATTGGGATCCATTCCATAACAATTTTAGGCAATCTTTGCTCTGGCATTCCACTGTAATCTTTTCTATAATGTCTATGATGTCCGGCTCCTCTTGTACACCCATAATTTCCCTTATTTCTTTATTTCGTATTCTATCCATTCTAGATTTTCCAACTGATCTTCTTAAAAGATCCATTTCTGTACTTAAAATTCTTTTCATTTCCCCATTTAATAATGATCGTGATGATGATAATGATGATGATGATGATAATAATAATAATAATAATAATAATAATAATAATAATAATAATAGTAAAATTAGCTGCCTTGTCCCACACCGGGCCTGGGTTCGATTCCCGGTCCGGACAGGCTTCTTGGCGAGTTTTTTTTTCGGGGGTTTTTCGCACCTGTAAGACAAATGTCAGGAAGCTCAGGACCCAACGTCCCCGAAAATCATCCGGTCATCATCATCATCATCATCCACCGGTGTGGAAAGCAACAGGAAGCTACCACACCTATAATTCCCTAGTAAAGCTGCAAAGCATAGCATGAAAATGCTATGATTGCAGTGAAATATCTGTCCTTGGGCAGAACACTATAGATATATTATTATTATTATTATCATCATCATTATTATCATTATTATTATAACTGCAGATGAAATGAATTTTGGAGAAGAGCTGCCAGAAAATCTCGACTGAAACGTTAGAAATACAGAAATTAAAAAATGGATGAATGCAGAAAGAAGTATAATGGATGAGATTGAACACAGAAGACTAATATGATATGGACACGTAAGAAGAATGCAGGATGGAAGACTATCAAAGGCTCCATATATGGAAAATTGAAAGAAGGATCTAAAAAGGACGAACAAGAACAACCTGGAAGAATAACATTCAACATTCAATGAAGAAATTTGGTGTAACGGATCAAGACACGGAACGATGGAGAACTTTAATTAAGTGAAATTTGTCAACGTGAGTTACAAACTGATAGTCTGTAAGTCCGTAGTCATTTATGTATTTTTTTAAATTCATGTTAATTACACTGGTCAGCATGATTTTTGTCTCATGAGTATCAATAGTTGTACTTAATGCAGTTATTTATCGTGTTTTTAAATATGTATTCGGAATTTCTCCATCATCCACAGTTTTTTTATTTCAATTTCAATTAATGGATTTAAATAATTATTTTTTAATAAACGTTTTTTCGTCCATTGTACATTGTAAAATAAAACCAAATGAGTTAACTCAACACTTTCATCAGGAGATTTCAGCTATGGAAAAGAGATATCAAGGGAAATTGAATCCTAATAAGTATGCTGGCCATTATTGTTGGACCATCAAGAGGGATGCTCCACAGGCGAAATATAGCAGAAAATCGTCATTTTTTTACTTTCTAGGTGAGTCCGAATGTTCGAATATTGTGTAGTTACGAATGTAGAAAATATTAAAGTGTTTGAAATTATAAATGCCTGTCTCTCGGAAACCTTGCGTGATGGAGAAAAACCGATATCATATTTGAATTCAGGAGAAAAAAATCAGAATCACATATTTTTCTTTCTGAAAAAAAAAAGTTTATTTTTTGTTGCTCGTTGTTTGGTTGGAGAAAAACCTTAATGATGAGGAAAATTCTCAATTAATACAAATTATTATTAATATTATTATTATTTATATCAAACTGGTCGAATAAAATTTAAACTGTGGGAATATGCCCTGTAACAAGACCTAAGAATTTTAGGAACTACATGGACGTTGAAAGGAAATTTGAAGCTGCATAAGTTTTCTTCCGGCCGCCCACATGACGTGCCGGCGAACATTCGTAATCACACACAAGCACGAAGCATTTCCTCTACCTACATTAATTTCACAAACAAATCTCTAATATGCAGACTTAGACTTGAAAAAAAAAACGGGAATGGAAAAGAAAACTCATAAGGAAAATTAGTCAATAATATTGCATTAAAACTGACTTTTTTACCTTTCTTCCCCGTTTATACTGGTTTTCCTTATTGTTTTACCTTTTTTTTTTGTTTTACCTCTTTGTTAACTTTCTTTAGTTCTCACATAGACACAAGGACAAGACACACACACCCAGGCCCAAGGTGGAGATTTAAAATCCCCTACCCTGCCAGGAATCGAACCCGGGTCGCCGGAGTGGAAGGTAGGGACTCTACCGACTACGCCACTGCGACGGACTATTGTACCTTTTTGTTAAACACTGTTTTCCTTCTTGTTTTACCTTTTTGTTAACTTTCTGTTATTCTCACATATAGACACAAGGACAAGACACACATCCAGACCCAAGATGGAGATTTAAAATCCCCTATCCCGCCGGGAATCGAACCCGGGTCGCCGGAGTGGAAGGTAGGGACTCTACCGACTACGCCACGGCGACGGACGACTCTAGATACCAGTATTTACACGTGACTGTTTTTAAATAAATCCGATGTGATAGTTTATATGATGCCCTATCTTATAAAACTTAAAAAAAAAAAACACTATGTTACAGGATTTATTTATCGATTAGAACATCTAGTATAGTCGGCTAAGTTATTTAGTTTACAGGCGCTTTGCTTTGTGGTTAGGCAGGTCTATTTTGCACGCATAAGTACATAATATACCAAGCGGCGTTGTCACGTTTTATTCACTAGAATACATTTTTACCAACTAAAGATACTAAAGTAGGGCCTCTACAGGCCTCAGGAGGCCCTTGGGGTAGTAGGAGGTTAAGGCTCCTACTTTTTCTGGACAATCGGCACTTGATGTCAGCTGGGTTGTCAGCCATGCGTGACTGCCGCCTTTACCCCCAGAACAAGCGTATGGTACTCATTTCCGTTATAGGCTGAATCAACCCCAGGACCATAGTGCCGCCAGAAGGTTTGGGTCAGTTTAAAAATCCTGACCCCACCGGGACTTGAACCCTCGACCTTCCGGCTTGTAGCGTAGTGGTTAAGGCACTGAGCTACAAGCCGGAAGATCGAGGATTCAAGTCCCGGTGGGGTCAGGATTTTTAAACTGACCCCACCGGGACTTGAACCCTCGACCTTCCGGCTTGTAGCGTAGTGGTTAAGGCACTGAGCTACAAGCCGGAAGATCGAGGATTCAAGTCCCGGTGGGGTCAGGATTTTTAAACTGACCCAAATCTTCTGGCGGCACTATGGTCCTGGGGTCGACTTAGCCTCTAACGGAAATGAGTACCAGACGCTTGTTCTGGGGGTAAGATACTACAAAAGACAAAAGTTGCAACGCTGTTAAGATAATTATATCCACGTGGAGTAGACATGGAAACGTCATTTAAAAATGCGAAGACATTATTGGCAGAGAACTGTTTTCAGTTTTTGGTGATTGGAGCGGCGTCTTAGAAGACTAACAACTTCCCCAGCTCTACTTGGCAGTAGCAATGTATTTTTTAAACCAGAGGGAAACAGTTGCCTTTGATGCCGCCTGTGAACCAAATGATTGAACCGACTACATAACATGTGCTGCCTTTACTAAAATATTGGGGTGGGAGAGCACTACAATTAAGTCTAATATTAATAATTTCTTATAGAACTGCTCCATAGTAAGAATGCTGAATATACACTATATTTTTTTATTCATTCATTTTGAGAATTTTCCTCATCATTGAGGGGTTTCTCCAACCAATCTTGGTAATTAACATGATTTTTTAAAAAAAGAAATACATAAATGACTACGGACTTATAGACTATCAGTTTGCAACAAATATTCACATATTTCCCTTAATTAAAGTTCTCCATCATTCTCTGTCCTCTGTGTATTCATCTGTTACGCCAAATTTCCTCATTGAATTTTGAATGTTATTCTTCCAGATTGTTCTTGGTCTTCTTTTTCTGCTCCTTTTTTCAATTTTTCCATGCATAGACAGCCTTTGGTAGTCTTCCATCCTGCATTGTTCTTACGTGTCCATATCATTTTAGCCTTCTGTGTTCAATCTCATCCATTATACTTATTTCTGCATTCATCCATCTTCTAATTTCTGCATTTCTAATTTTTTTCCAGTCGAGATTTTCGGGCAGCTCTTCTCCAAAAATCCATTTCAACTGCAGTTATTCTGTTGACATGTTATGTCATTATCCAAACTTCCGATCCATATAACATTATACTTTATTTTTTATCAGTTAAATTTATTATTAGCAACAGTTTGGTTACGTAATGTAAGATTTAGCTTCTCTTTTTAGGATAAAACTTTATCGCTTTTGTTCACGTTTGTAATTGAATTTTTTATAATGTTATTCTCTTTGTATTTTTTTTTTAGTTTTATACTGGTTTTCCTTATTGTTTTACCTTTTCCTTTGTTTGTTTTACCTGTTAGTTAATTTTCTTTAATTCTCACATAGGCTCAAGGAAGGAGACGCACACCCAGACCCAAGGTGGAGATTTAAAATCCCCTACCCCGCCAGGAATCTAACTCGGGTCGCCGGAGTGGAAGGTAGGGACTCTACCGACTACGCCACGGCGACGGTCATTTTTAATTCCAATTACTTCACGTAGATGACAATGATGCTAAATGTTGCATTTACTGTCCGATAATGTCCATTCATACTCTGTAATTTTGAGAATAAGTTCTTGACAACGTTTATATAAAAACAAGTCTTAATGACAGAGAACGATGTGTCAGTATGGATGCGAAACAAGTGTTAATTCTTGATCTCTGTGCCCTATAGGCCTATATCCTACAAACACTTGATTTTTCATACACAAACTTCTAATTGAAATATTGGAAGTGGCAAATTCTATTATTAATTTTAATGCGAAGTGACCAGCCTTATGGGCTAGTGGTCAGCGTTTCTGACTACTGTTCATGAGGTCCCGGGTTCGATTCCCGGTCAAACCATAGGCATTTTTCCTTAAAGGGAATCATTCCTGTGGTTGTCCATGGTCTGGAATTTAGGTTAAGAACTCTCCTGGCGCTTCATTATCATTATCACCCATCATATCATCGGGGTAACGTAACTCCGCATTCTAGGCGCCCCAACTTGAGAAGTGGGTTACAATTAAGCCAATGCCAGGAGAGAGGACACCAGAAATGTCGAAATGACAACCTGGGGCATTGAATAAAAACATTTATGCAAAGTAGTCACTCTCCCCAAAGTCGCCGTAATTCAGTAGACTTCGTGCTAGGAGAATATGATTACAAATTTAGGTATGCCTATAATTTATGCCTTTAGAGAATAAATGTGTGAAACCGAATTTATCTGGTTATAGAGGAATTGCAGATAAACAATTTGAGATAACTAACTCACGCACTATCGAACCTGTAGGCTCATGGCAGCGCGGACATAAGTTCTCCATAATCCCTATCCTGAGCTAATGTTATCCAATCATCTCTTGTATAATCTACTTCTCTCAAATCATGGATAATGTTATTCACCCACCTAATTCTTTGTCTACCAACTGGGCGTTCTCCTTATGGTTTTCCTACAAGAAGCTTCCATGCACCTCTTTCATTCTCCATTCGTGCCACATGTCCTGCCCATCGCAGCCTACGAGACTTAACTGTTATTATATCTGGCTTCCTATACATTTCCATGTAGCTCACTATTATGTAGATTTTTCCATTCACTTTTGAGATAAGGAACTGTTTAATTCTAATTTTAGAAAAACTGCACTTAAACTAGCGTGAAATATTTTCGAAGTCCTATAGAACAACAGTGTGCATGCGCCAGAGTTTATAGAGCCAACGATGACCCACAATCGAACCACATATCGATGATCATTCTCGATTACTATCCGTCGCTATGAAATTTAAATGATCAATATTTGCAATAAATCCCTAAATCTATGTTAAAAAAATATTAATAATATTAAAATTACCAAACGTTTATTAAAAATGGGTGTACACTTACTTATCACTCCCTAATGCTGATCCAACCAGCGATAACCCAAAACAGCGATAGAAAAATCATAGACTAAGTAATATACTCTGTGGGGAAAATAGCAGTTGGAGCATCACAATATTGTCTAACAGTGTCATAATATTGTGATTTGTATATTTAAATATATACTTCAAAATTGTTTAATATTGTTATAAAAATCGTTTGAAAAAGTTTAAAATGTTAAATAATGTTAGTAAATACAGAAGAAGAGCAATAGTTTGCAACAATATAATTGAAAAGTCAAGCGCTAGTAGAAGTGCAGTTGAGCCCTAATTTGCATGAGTATCAAATGCAAATAACTTTAACAGTAATATTGATAATAACAATAACACAGGTATCTTTTGTATATGACCCAGGTTACCTACGTACTCCAATTATTTTCTGAAACCGGTCGATAATCAGGTAAATTTATTTACCTTAATTAATTTACATTATATGAATTGTTCTTTAGTGTCATATCTAAAGTGGTAGTTTCGTAAATTATATATATAAAATTATAGTTTCATAATAAATTAAACTATATCTTGAAAACAAATAATAAGCCAAGCCAGAATTTTCTATAGTAAGTGTTTATTCACATGCATAAGTTACTATTGATCTTATTAGTGTTTTTTATAATCTTAGTTTGGCAGAATGGAAGCCTACCGGAACTAGAGCTGTTGGTAGACCTAAGACGAGATGGCAGGATGTTTGGGAGGACCTGAAGAATATAAGGGTGAAAGCCCTAAAATTGGCAGAAGATAGAAGAGTTTGGAGGAAGATTGAGATGGCCAAAGCATTCAATTTTGAAGTTATAGTGCCTTAAGATGATGATGATGATGAAATGTTTATTTCCAAAAATATTGCAGGATAACATTTAGATTTTTATTAAAAATACGTGGTTTTAATAATAAGGCCCATGGGAAATAAATAATTTATTAAGTAGTGTAACCGAACACTCTATGGTAATACTAAATAATTTTCTAATACTGTTTATTAAAAAGTGACGTCAAAAAACTGTTCGCGAAGTTCTGTCTCTGATAATTTCAATATGTAATGTAATCATACTGCTGTTAAAACATCACGATTAATTTTTATTCAATTTAGATTATTCGTTCCCCAATAAGTGTACTTGCCTTCATAAACAAGTATATTACGAAACGTTTCAGAGTTTAACAATAATTATTAGTACGAAGAAATTGGAAGTAGAATCAGTAGAAGAAAAACTCAACAGATATAAATTAAATTGGCTAGACCATGTAAAAATAATGGATAATTCAAGAATCCCAAAAATCATGATGCAATATAAGCCCAAAGGACATCGTCGACCAGGAAAAGTCTTAAAAACTGCTAGATGGAGCCGAAACAGCTCTACAAAAGCCTAATCCATTATGGATGACATGATGATGATGATTAGTTTGTAAAGAACACTTTTACACTTCAATAATTATTAACTCTGCACCAAACTACTTCCACCATACACCACAATAATAAATAATTACTATTATATTAATTTATATTAGGCCTAGTTTTATTCTTAATCCTCGCATATGGATTTGCCACAAATATCGAATACAATACAAAATTATTAAATATCTACCAAGAAAATTAATGTAAAATAAATGACTGATAGACTTTATTGCAGCGTTCATCACCACCACAAAAACAATCATTATCATAGCAATAAATATTTTAATTGACATTTAAAAGTCTTATTTTTATTGTTAATATTTATTATTGTGTATAAAACTCACTGGGCAATTGATCTGATTTTTATTCGCTTTAAGAAAGATGGCCAAATAAAATACTCCTCTATTTGAAATCGTAATCTTATTCTGTTGTGAAGAATGACTTCTGCCATGTCAAGTAGAAGCTTGGGATCTCGATTAATGACGTAGTTGAAAACCATTCAAATCATTTATTTTTTTTTCGAATTCAATCATTTGCATTACTTTTAGATAAATAGTATTCAAATGTACAAGTGTGACTTACCCCTCAGTGGATTCTTCGTTTCCCGGAGTTTTCATTTGCCCTTTACCCACTAACAGTTCCTCCTTTGTATCTCAACTGGAGACTGGTTCGTTGCCTTCTGCTACACTGTACCGCACTGTACTGTCAGACAGGCATGTGCAGGCGGGAGACTTCGTCCGACCGACCGAGTCGAATGGCTGCTCGTTCAACCAGCCGGATGACCTTCTCCAATCTCACTTGTTCATATACAAATGTGGCATTAATTTGCGTACATTTATCTGACAGAACTATCCGGAATTGAAGTTATTTAATAATATATTGTGAGATTATTACCGATATCAGAGAGAAATATAAAAAAATTGCAAGACTAAGAGAAGAATTTGCAACAAATAGCGATCCCAATGTATTTGAAATTATTAGTATTTGAATATCCATCCATCCATAATAATTCTGCCCGAAGGCAGGTCCTTCACAGCAATCATAGCATTTTCATGCTATGCTTTGCAGCTTTACTAGGGCATTGTAGGTGTGGTAGCTTCCCGTTGCTTTCCACACCGGTGAAGGATGACGATGATCATATGATTTCGGGGACCGTTTGGGCCTTAGAGTTTTCCTGACATTTGTCTTACAGGTGAGGAAAAATCCCGATAAAAAAACTCATCTAGAAAAACTGCCCCGACCGGGGATCGAATCCAGGCCCGCTGCGTGACAAGGCAGCACGCTACCTCGAGACCACAGCGGTGGACTATTTGAATATAGATGAAGTTTAGTTATTACGTACGTTTTATGAAATAGTGATAATCACAATATCGTTTAGATTACCAAATAGGTCTGTTATCATGACCCTTCCTCTACTACCGAAAAATAATTAAAAATATTTTCCCCTGCAGAGAATATTAGCAGTCTGCCTCGACATGAAGAACAATTCTAGGAAATTTCAGGACATCTTTATCGTTGTCTAATATCCATTTTCAATTACACAGTTTGTTCATTGTCTTATTTAGTCTTGTGTCAACGTATTAAAAGCTCATGTCTGTTTTAAATGATATATGAGTTAAAAGCTGGCCTAAATCTTGAAAAAAATATAGTAAATTTTTCTTTGCGTGATTAAAATACCGAACTTAAATATTCGTTATAGTAAATTAACGATCAAATTACGAGTATTCGAAAATTGATTGCATATCGTATCCTACACTCTAAATTTGAAACAACCATTCTCTGTGAAAAATATGATATCGATATATATGATTTAGTCAACCGCTGTGGTCTCGAGGTTCGATCCCCGGCCGGGGCAGTTTTTATGGGTGAGATTTTTATCGGGGTTTTTCCTCACCTGTAAGACAAAGGTCAGGAAATCTTTAAGGCCCAAACGGTCCCCGAAATTATATGACCATCATCACCATCATCATCCTTATCATTATTATCACCATCCTTCACCGGTGTGGAAAGCAACGGGAAGCTACCACACCTACAATTCCCTAGTAAAGCTGCAAGCATAGCATGAAAATGCTATGATTGCAGTGAATGACACGCCCTCGGGCAGAATTACTATGGATGGAAATGATTTAGCACCGCAGGTATTTCCTGCGAGTCATGGAATAAAGAAAAACTCATATCAAACATTGGCATGACGATTGATCTCCATTCGTCCCCTTCGGAACATGGGCACTATAAATATCAGCGAGTGACAAGTAGTTAATACATCGCCTCGATAAGACATCTAGTAGGAAACTAAAGTATTACTTGGATGGAGTAAGATCGGTTAAATTTTAGTCAGAACCTTTTTAATCAGGCTTGAGGTTCTTTTACGAGTCTAAAAAACTTCAGACTCGGGACCCATGGATTAGAGTCCCTCCCGGAGGCTTAGTCCCTTGAAACATAACCACTAAAGTCTGTCAGCTCTTAGATTATCCTCATAAAAACAAAACTATGTGGCCTGCTCCCTTTTCATTGGTTATGGACACTGACGTACGATGTAGAAGCAGTAAGGACGCGAGAAAGTACGTAGTAACCTTCATTAAATTAAAAATATGTCCTCTGAATATACTTGTTATTCTTCGTGAATGAAAATAATGACATTCAAAACATAGAAAATATTCTAAAATATATATTATTAATAATTACAACTTAAAATAATTTATTACATATGGATGATGCATTTGAATAATGCTCAGTCGATTCTGATGCGACAATATGGCTGAACGTGTCTAGTCTTCTGTTGCTGCGTCACCATCTAAATTTTTAAAACACAAGTGTGGCAAATGTTTGACTAGAGGTCAAATAACAGTTATTTTAAATGTATTTCTACCCCATTCAATATACTTCACACGTGCTCTCTGTCAATGTGACAGTAATTGTGGCGCGAATGACGGAAGGATACAATCGGCGTTTGTTTATGTTAGGATCACTCTAAGAGCGGATAACGTCTAGACCACCGCTCCCGACAAACATTGGGAAAGACGTCAGTTATTTGGATAATACCCGAAATATTATAATTTTTTGATATCTTTTTGCATTGATTAATACTTTAATGTTCTACTAAATTTAACTAAACTGTTTCGCTGAAACTATTAAATCGAAAGTTCATACCGTGCGGCATAAGCTCTCCAAGACTCCATACATCCCTATTCTGAACTAATGTTTTCCAATCGTTACCTGTACAGTTCACCTCTATCAAATCATGGTAAATGTTATTCTCTCGCCTTATTCTTGGCCTACCTGCTGGAAGCTTTCTCGTTGGCTTTCTTACAAGAAATTTCCATTCCCTCTTTCATTCCCCATCCGTGCTAAATATCCTGTCCATAGCAGTTTACGAGACTAAACTGTTTTTATTGCATGTGACTTATTCACTGGTCATTTTAAAGAAATGTAAGAGCATGTTTCAGAAATTGCAGTGGAATGTTAGAACTTGTGTTTACATATTGACATTTGTGAAATTGGGTAAAACAGTTTGGTGGCAAGGAAACAATATTTTTTTAAAAATATTTGTAGAGAAAAATATACGCTCAGACTGCTAATGCTCTACTAACTAAGCTACCTGACCATTCCAATTTAAACGCAATTTTTTTCGTATACATTGTTAATTCCCGAGCGCCAAATGCTACGAATCGTTGCTCGAACACGCTAATGACGGCTTTTCTTTTTTCCTCTTCAAATATAATTTGTCGTTCAGTGAGAAGCATTAAATTAATAATAAAACATCGAAACAAGTACAATTGGCTTTATAAAGTATTGTTTAAATTTCCAATAAAAGTCTTCTTTAAAAAGAAGCCGCCATTTGCATGATCGATCATCGGTTCATAGCATTTGGTGCTCGGGAATTAACAATGTATAAGAGAAAAATCTGTGTTTAGATTGGAGTGCTCAGGTAGCTCAGTTTGTAGAGCATTGGCATAGAAAGCCAAAGGTCTTGGGTTCAAACACCAGTCTGAGTGCATATTTTTCTCTTCAAATATAATTTGCCCTTCAGTGAGAAGTATTAAATTAATAATAACAACATCGAACAATATTTTTATCTGACAAGTAAACGTTCTCTCCTTTGATACCGGTTTTTCCGGAAACCCATTTATTTTCTGAAAGCTTATGTCACAAGTAGACAACCTGTGAATTCTTAGGGGCAGAGGGACAAGCGTTTAGAAGTTATAGGACCCACAAAGTGTCAGTAAAGTGTGTACAGATGGACATATTCCCGTAATGACGTCTCTATTTCTTGTACATTCCCGTATGTTGCTGTCAAGTATGTCTTCTTCTTACATTGCAGATGAATCCTAAAGTCGTTATGGCTGCCTTGGTCTCCCGTTTCAGAAAATGAATCGGTCTCTGATCATCCAGAAATCGGAGATGATAAAACATTTAACTACTCTCCTGGAAAATTATATGGATATTTTGGAAGAGATCCAAACATTAGGATTTGCTGGAGGCGATGGAAAAGAATGGGACGAGGAAATGGACTTCGGAGATGATGGTATCGATAACGAATAGCAATACTCGTTACACAGTCGCGTCGCCTCCCTGTACTTCGAGTTCATCGGCATCCAAGTATATGCCTTTATGGATCGACGGAGTATTCATTTTTTTTCTCCAAATTGTACAGAATGTTCATGTTCTTAATTTTCTTGAATTGATTCATTACTGATGCATGCGATAGACGTTTTATCCGAGGTTCGCCTGTCGTAGGGTCTGTGGTCCAGTGCACTAAAGCGCTCTGTTTGTAAACAGTCCAGTCCTCTTCTGTCATATCTGCTGGACCATCGTGCTTTCGCCTTTTGGGCGAAGGCATATACTCGGATGGCGATGAACTCGAAGTATAGAGAGTATTGCTATTCCTTATCGACACCATCATCTCCGAAATCCATTTCCTCGTCCCATTCTTTGCCATCGCCTCCAGCAAATCCTAATGTTTGGATCTCTTCCACAATATCCATATAATTTTCCAGAAGAGTAGTTGCGTGTTTTATCATCTCCGATTCCTGGATGTTCGGAGACCGATTCCTTTTCTGAATCGGGAGACCAAGCCAGCCTTAACGACTTTAGGATCCATCTGCAATGTAAGAAGAAAACATACTTGACAGCAACATACGGGAATATACAAGAAATAGAGACGTCATTACGGGAATATGTCCATTTATACACAATTTACTAAGACTTTGTGGGTCTTATGACTTCTAAACGATTGTCCCTCTGCCCCTAAGATTTCACAGGTTGTCACTTGTGACATAAGCTTTCAGAAAATATATGGGTTTCCGGAAAAACGGTATTAAAGGAGAGAAGGTTTACTTGTGAGGAGTCAGGTAAATTTTGTGACGAGAACGAAAAATCTACCTCCTACCCCAAACTTTATGTTAATTTACATCCTTTATAAGCAAAATCACACAATGTACAGATCATTTTAAGTTAACATATTAAATTTTGTTTGAATAAGTCATGTATATAGTTGGAATTACCCAAAATGTAAACAATGAAACTATTTATATTTAAATTAATATTGGGAAATAAACATTGTGAGGTTATATCATTAATAGTGAGTGGAGAACATATTTTTATGGACTCACCTCATAGAATTTCAAATTTCTTTGATAGACGGTTTCAGACAATATCATGTCCCTCTTCAGTCAAATTTACATGTCATGAAAGCCATGACTGAAGTGGGACATGATATTGTCTGAAACCGTCGGTATCAAATAAATTTGAAATTCTATGAGGTGAGTCGATAAAAATATGTTCTCCACTCACTATTAATGAAACTATTATTAATTTTTACTCAATTTTGTTATGGTTTCGCGTGTTATAACATAAAGGTACTAAATGTGGATAAAGATTGGGACGAATAAGTCAATACTAGAGAATATTTGATTTGAGGTATATAGGGCAGGCTAAAGCTCAATTTGGGCTATAAATAATTAGAATAAAGCTCACCGCCGTGGTCTCGAGGTAGCGCGCTGCCTTGTCTCGCAGCGGGCCCGGGTTCGATCGCCGGGTGAGGTTTTTTCGAGTTTTTTCCTCACCTATAAGATAAATGTCAGGAAACTTTAAGCCCCAAACGGTCCCCGAACATCATCTGGCCATCATTATCATCAATATCATATTCGCCTAATTAGATTAAGTTTAAGGGAGGAAAGGAGATTACAAGTATTTGAGAATAAAGTACTTAGGAAAATTTTTGTACCAAAGAGAGACGAACAGACAGGTGATTGGAGAAGACTTCATAACAATGAACTACATGGTCTTTATAGGATGCCAGATATAATAAGAACAATTAAGTCTCGTAGACTGCGATGGGCAGGACATGTTGCACGTATGGGGAATGAAAGACTTGCATGGAAGCTTCTTGTAGGAAAGCCAGAGGGAAAACGCCCAGTTGGTAGACCAAGAATGAGGTGGGAGAATAACATTAACTATGATTTGAGGGAAGTAGATTATACAGGGAATGATTGGAAAGCATTAGCTCAGGATAGGGATGTATGGAGAGCTTATGTCCGCGCGACCATGAACCAACTTAGTGCCAATAAGTAAGAGTAAGATTAAGTTTAGTTTAAAGCCTCTCCTGGTGCATCATTACCATCATCATCAACTCTCATATCATCGGGGCAGCGTAACCCCGCCTTTCAGGCGCCCCAACCTCAGAAGTGGGTTACAAGTTTGCCATGCCAGGAGAGAACACCAGAAATGTCAAAACGACAAACCTGAGGCATAGGAAAAAAAAAAAAAGAATAAATGATACTAACCTTTATATTGTACTGCATGTAGGCTATATTTAAGTATAATGAGATATATAACAATCAAACTATATAAATTGATTTGGCAACAAAATATAATTTCTATGGTTAAGAACAGGGATTTCTAATTCTGAATATAACAACAAAAATTGTGATTAACCACCATAATAGAGAAGAAGAAGAGAGATTTGAACCTATATTACAACCTTCTGTATCACAATCACAAATAGTCTGTATGCTGTTATCAACAAACTTTGTCTTATAGCAACTCCGATGACCTTTCTTATATCCACACTCTCGTATTACAACTTCTCTATCACTTCCTGTAAATTTTACTGAAAAAGAAAGAAGAAAAAAACAAATAAGAATTGGCATATTTTAACAATGTTTAAGGACTTTAACACAAAATTTACAGGAAGAAATTGAATTGGTTATATATACTTCATAACACTAGAATGAAAGATCCCCTTAGAAATGTAAAATATGTAAAAAAAAAAGTGATAGCTTCCAATTGCTTCCTCAAAAATACTAGCTTAATTATCATATTCAATGTTAGCCCTTTTATGGTACAATCTGTAAGGATAATAATGTATCATGCCACAAACAATACCAAAGGATATGAATTATGGATTAAAAAGTAATCGACCTTCCGAAAGGAGGACATGATAAGAGGATGATGATGATACTTATGTATAGATAAGGATAGTACACAAATATTACTGATGACTAGAGCTAGGAATTTTAGGTACAAAATTTTGTTGAAAAAGGTGCAAAAAAGGTGATTTAATTTAGCAGAAAAAGGTGCAATTTTTTAATAGAAGGTGCAAATTTTTTAATAGAAGGTGAATTATCATTAAAGAGTACCAAAACCAGTTACATCAAGTAAATCACGACACAAAATTCAGTCATGTTGTCATATATTAAAAAGTCTGAGTAAGACAAGTCCCAGAACATTATGTTATTGAAATCACAATTCCAGAAAACTGTTAAAGCAAATATTATTCAACAACTCAAATGTTTAGAACATATCTAAAAAAGTTCAATATCTCAACTGTCTATCAGTGGTTTCGTCTAATGTAAAATATACTGGTTTTCACCTTCTACTTGTCTGATCTGTTTTAATTTTTCTTCATACAGAGGTTGAAGGTGTGATTTTCATGTGGGACAGACTTCCCAATATATTTCTCCAAATATGCTTTCATAATAGGGTTGTTAAGTTTGGAAAGAGGAATATCACATGCCACAAATGTCTTTGCTGTATCATTAATTTTTTTTATTTATTAAACTTGAAGAAGGCAGCGCCTCGCCAATAAACTGTTGTCGCAATACACATTTACTGCTTTGTAGTTTCTTATTTTTTGTGTTTTGCACTACATATATACTGCATAACATGATTGTGTTGGTGTTTTTCATCAATTGTTATTGAAATATCACAAAGAATGCACCTTGTAACAGATCTGTCACATTGAATTTCATCTGCACTAAACTGTTTTACAAAATCATATAGTTTGTAGGAGTTCACATTTGGTTTTGGCATACTGTATACTGGTCACTCAGGAAAATAGCAGACCACACAAGTCAAATATTATTTTGAATTGAAACATTTGAAGGGCCCAGGGGAAAAACGATGAATGTCACATTAAACTCAAATTGAGATAAATGAATTTTAAGTTTTGAAACGCTATATCATTTCCCTGTACACATTATTTTCAAAGCCTTATAAAACGTAACCCATAGCTTCTTTAAACCGTTTTCGCATTTTAAATGTTACTAGGGAACAGTACAAACACTAAGAATATGAAACCTCAGTTTTTGTGATTTTGTGACATTCATCGTTTTTCCCCTGGACCCTTCATTTGTTTATGCACTCAACAATCTCCCTTGCTTAAACAATAGCTTTTGCATAACTGTGGTGCAAGAAGGTGTGAACTAATTTAAAAGGAATAGCCTAATGGGACTGCACTAAAATGGAAGTAATGTGATGTGGACTGATATCACACATCGTTACCAACCCTTGGAAGCATATTTGAAGAAATGTAAAAAAATATATACACAATATTTTGGGAATACAATGCTGCTAAGAGACAAAAAAGGTTTCAAAAAGAGCAAAATGTGCTTGCATTGATAAAAAGGTGCAAAAAAGTGCTAGCATTGAAAAAAGGTGCAACTAAAACAATTTAGGGGCATTTATTTAATGTTTTCTTTGCAAGACAAGCTAGTTTGAGCATTGTAGTAACAAAATAAAATTAAGGTGCAGCACTTAAAATTCCTGGCTCTACTGATGACTAATGAATTGTGTAGGCCTATCTACTTGGAACCATCTATATTGCTCAAAGTAGTCAAACCATGCACTTTTAGATGTGAGTGCCCTCTCATAAAATTGTCATATGTAATGCCACGAGTAGTTTCCAATTTATCTAGAGGGTTTGGAAATCAAGAATGACACTTGTTAGGACTATTTAACGAATAAAATTAAGCTGTTTACTCACAAATCATTATTTAAATATAGTCATTTTAAAATATTTATATATTTAATGTAAACGACAATATTTGAAAACCAATGTTTGGTTATGCTTCTTTTTTTCGTAAATTAATGAGTCATTTTTACATCTTACCTCATATTTGATGTTTCTTTAAACACAAGAACTAGTTTTCAAGAAAACTATCTCTCTCATTTTCAACCGACATTATGACATTATTTCCCATATTCAACTATGAATATGCTTCTTTTGTTCATCCATTGCTACTAGATCATATTATTTATTGCCAAATAGGATTGCAATATTGTAAGAATGCACCCTAGTGGAGAAAATATGAAACACATTGAACTGTATATAATAACCAACATTATAGGTTATTAATTATTTTGTTAGGAAACAACTCCATAAAATCATTATTTAAAAACACAATTATCAAATGAGTAGTTCGAAGGAATCTGTTGATTTTTTTGCTATATTCAACGTATTTGTTTGAGAGTCAGTCACTGCAAAATAATGTTCTGACCTGATCAGAATATTAAAAGGAGGAGCTTTCTTTAATATGATAAACATAAGTAGATAAATATTGAGGTGAAACACGACTCCTGATTGGTTGTAAAACAAAATTCATTGAAACGTGATTGATCATGGACTCCCATTTGGGGCATGAGTTAAATAGTCAAATCAATATCCTTATCATGTACTGTACATTGTTATTACTTTATAAATGTTTAGTGACTATACCAAGTTTTATAAAAATATTTTGTGAAAGTATTTTTTTCTTTCTTCTTTTTTCTTTAAAAAGCATAGTTAGAATCTGTATCTCCTTCTCCTTCTTATATTTTAGGATTATATTATGAGTATATTCAAGTATCCATTGTTATGAATTAAATTAATATTTTTATTACCTCACCTCATATCCTTTTTCTTCCAAACTGTAATTTCGAAGCTACATCTCCATCATCAGTAGCCTCTCGTCGACCGGTGTTATATCGTTTCTTGGTCGACGAGAGGCTACTGATGATGGAGATATAGCTCCGAAACTGCTGTCTAGAAGAAAAAGGATATGAGGTGAGGTAATAAAAATATTAATTTAATTCTTAAATTAAACCTCATAGTATTTTTATGGAGAAGACTACATAACAATGAACTACATGGTCTTTATAGGAAGCCAGATATAATAAGAACAGTTAAGTCTCGTAGACTGCGATGGGCAGGACATGTTGCGCGTATGGGGAATGAAAGACGTGCATGGAAACTTCTTGTAGGAAAGCCAGAAGGAAAACGCCCAGTTGGTAGACCAAGAATGAGGTGGGAGAACAACATTAACTATGATTTGAGGGAAGTAGATTATACAGGGAATGATTGGAAAGCATTAGCTCGGGATAGGGATGTATGGAGAGCTTATGTCCGCGCGGCCATGAACCTATGGGTTCGATAGTGCCAGTGAGTAAGTAAGTAAGTATTTTTCCCTGTGAAAGTTAAATATATATCCATTGTTATTTTTTTATTTTCCTGTAGACTGAATATATTATGACTTTTGACATCTACATGTTATATGTATCAAAATATCTACCTATATGATATCCAGATTTTGCTGTGGCTCAGTCTGATATGAAATGAATGGGAAAGTAAAAAAAAATTATTCTAGTGAACATAGAATCACCGAGAAAACACATAATTAAATTCAACACCATGCCTTGTGTTGCTGAGGTTATGTGGATTCAAATGAAACAAAAAAAAAATTAGCTTTTTTTACAGAAAAAAAAATTGTAAAGCTAGTAACCAAGTGCATTAGAGGCAGAAATGGCGATAGAAAAATTGAAGATGTATAAAGCATCAGGTTCAGATGAGATCCCAGCAGAACTGATGAAATCAGGGGGAGAAAAATTGATGGACAAGATACGCTGGTTGCTTAATATGACTTGGGAAAAAGAATCTCTTCCAGATGAATGGAAAGAATCGATTATTGTACCAATTTATATGAAAGGAGATAAAACTGATTGCAACAACTACAGGGGCATCACATTACTTTCAACTTCGTACAAAATTCTAACAAATATATTAGTAAGCAGACTTACTCCCTATATTGATGACATTCTAGGAGATCATCAATGTGCATTTAGAAGAAACAGGTCTACAACAGATCAGATTTTTAGTATAAGACAGATTTTAGAAAAGAAATAGGAATATAATGGTACTGTACATCAACTATATGTAGACTTTAAAAAAGCATATGATTCAATTAAGAGGGAGAAGTTATATAATATCCTGCTGGAGTTTGGAATTCCTAAAGAGTTAGTTAGACTTACACGAATGTGTCTAAATGGCACAAAGAGTAGGGTGCGTGTAGGCAAACAGTTTTTTGACACTTTTGAAATCCAGAATGGGTTGAAGCAAGGAGATGCACTATCTCCTCTACTATTTAATTTTGTACTAGAGAATGCCATTAAATCTTTAGAGAATGAGGAAAGCTTACAACTCAATGGTATTAATAAGCTGTTAGTTTATGCTGATGATGTAGTACTATTGGCCGATAGCGAGGAGATACTAAAGGGCAACATGCACACACTATTGTGTAACACTAAGAAATTAGGACTAGAAGTAAATATCAATAAAACTAAATATATGGTCACATGTAGAAATACATTAGATTATGGAAATGGACAGCTAATGACAAATGAGGGAAATTTTGAGGAACTGGCTGAATTCAAATACCTAGGAACAATAATCACAAATAGGAATGAGATGCACAAAGAAATTAAACATAGGCTCAATTCCGGAAATGCGTGCTATTATGCATTGCAGAGACTCTTGGTGTCCCAACTCCTTTCAAAAAACGTTAAACTGAAAATATATAAAACTATTATTCTACCAGTTATATTATATGGGTGCGAAACATGGATACTTACTTTAAGGGAGGATAGGAGATTATAAGTATTTGAGAATAAAGTACTTAGGAAGATTTTTGAACCAAAGAGAGATGAACGGACAGGGGAATGGAGAAGACTACATAACAATGAACTACATGGTCTTTATAGGAAGCCAGATATAATAAGAGCAGTTAAGTCTCATAGACTGCGATGGGCAGGACATGTTGCGCATATGGGGAATGAAAGACTTGCATGGAAGGTTCTTGTAGGAAAGCCAGAGGGAAAAAGCCCAGTTGGTAGACCAAGAATGAGGTGGGAGAATAACATTAACTATGATTTGAGGGAAGTAGATTATACAGGGAATGATTGGAAAGCATTAGCTCAGGATAGGGATGTATGGAGAGCTTATGTCCGCGTGGCCATGAACCTACGGGTTCGATAGTGCCAGTGAGTAAGTAAGTAAGTAGTGGATTGACTACATTTTTTGTTTGTCCCTTTTCTGCATAAACATAAAGATCAAACAGTTTACTGACTCTGGAGTATGTGATGATTAATTGCCCATGACAGAAGCATTCATTTTCTAAATTCAAACTGCAAATTTGCAAAGATTGCCCTTGTGCTTTATTGATAGTCATAGAGTTGCAAGACACATTGGAAATTGAAGTTGTTTGAACTTGAATGCAACGTTGTGTCAAAATTTTATTTTACTATAAAACATGTGGTTTTCGAAACCAACGTTATATCAAAATTTCAAGTCAATCGACCAACTACTTTTTGAGTTTTACGAACACAAACATATATAGGCTGAATTTTTATATATATAAAGATTTATTTACCTGGAGTAATTAAAAATTTCTACCAAAATGTTAATTTTGATTTCAGTTTCCTAAACAAGACTTTTAATATAAGATAAAATCAAATGTTTCATACCTCTCCTCATATTAATCTTCTACGGGGTGAATCATAAATATGGCTATACATTTGATCGCGTTGTGTGATGAAAATATTACCATTACAGGAAATATGAAATTACCGTTGGAAAGGCAATTATTCAAATTACAAAAATTGAATAAAGCAATACAGTGTAGAACTTACATCATTAGTCAAAATGGCATTGAATATGCAACAGCAAATTACAATTGCTGCATGGGCAATAACATATGCTAATGATCATGAGGCCGCAAGACGGGCACGACATGAGTTTAACGTAGCATTACAGCCATCGACTGTGGGGAAGTGGAGAAAACGATTGCTGGAAATGGGAAGGATGTAGAAAATCAAACCTCCTGGAAGGCATCGCATTAGCATGGATGCAGAAACAATGAAAATTGTGGAGGCATTCGATGCTAGCCCACAAAAATCAACCTGCCAAGCTGCACGTGAGCAGTGATTTGTTTTGTTTTGTTTTATTGTTGTAATTTGAAGGATTTCCTTTCCAATGATAACATCATATTTCCTTTAATAATAATATTTGATCATAAAATTGCGATCAAACGTATAGCCATTTTTCTGAATCACTCTGTAAGTAGATCACAATTACAAGACAATAGCTGTCCCATCTTCAGTATGGTCTTGACGACTCTTAGGAGATTAATGTGAGGAGAGGTATGAAACATTTGATTTTATCTAAAATTAAACCTAATAGTGATTTATTCCTATAAAAGTTCAAGACTTTTAATTTTTGTTCTTCAGTTTTGAATTTGGTGACCTTAACACCTGAACTCAGACTTTACTTACATTAAAACATTTTGTCTGTTCATTCTTACCTCTTAGAATGAACAGACAAAATGTTTTAATTATTAAACAAATCTCTTAATGTTACTTCCTATTGTATTTTAAAATTTACTTACATTTCTGTAATATAGTTCTGCAGAAAGGTGGACCTGGAAATCCTGGTCTCAATGGACATTCCTTTAGGAATTTATTGGTTGTCGAGTTTTGAGCACAATCTTTGTTTCGATCTGTTCTACACTGATAACATTTAATTGCAAGACAAACTGAAAGAATTGAATATACTTTTGTTAATTTCAAGAATTTATTAGTGAGCTATCATTTACTTCATAGTTCATTTTAGTGAACAATTTATTGATAACTAGATTTGTTTTAGTTTTTTAGTTTGGATTTCAGTTGGATTTTAAATGGCAGAATCTTGTTTTGTCATCAACTAAAAAAAAAACAGAATTCCTAATTCATTAGTGTCTGGCACAATATGCACTTATACTAGTTTTTCATGTATCGGTACGGGTAACAGTAAAGAAGGTAGGTAATATAGATAACTACTACCGGTAACTATAATAAAAAGGAAAAGATTATTGTTGATAAATGTGGTCTCAGATATTCATAATCTTCTGGTAAAATCATATTTTTCTTGTATCACTGCCTTAAAATGAATAATATTAACCATTTACTGAAACAACTTATGAAGCAAAAGAATAGTTCACTGTGAGACAATTTTTACTAATAGATTTATAATAGTAGATTGATCTTATTTTTAATGTACAGGTATTCAATTAATCTCATACTTTTATGGGACAATCTATTGTCTGTGGAATAGGCAGAAATGCTTGAATCATATTAAAATAAATCAAAACTAATGTAATGAATTTTGGTAGCTTCTTAAATTACGTAA
This sequence comes from Diploptera punctata, assembly GCA_030220185.1. Classification (NCBI taxonomy): domain Eukaryota; kingdom Metazoa; phylum Arthropoda; class Insecta; order Blattodea; family Blaberidae; genus Diploptera; species Diploptera punctata. The sequence goes on along the minus strand of JASPKZ010000841.1, from coordinate 234,140 downwards.
CACCTAATACTAAATATAAAATGCAGGATCAATGTGATTAGGTGGAAGCAAATTCCAGTCAGCATATGCTGAGGAAACTATAGAAAATAATAAAAAAAAACAGTAGCAGGCTCAGTGACCCAAATTTTTTTTGAAAATTTAATTTCACTCTTATCATATTTTTCATAGCTAAATGCTCTAAAATAGTAATAGACTTATTTACCTGTAAAATACTGAGTCCCAAGTAAAATAAATATGAATGAACGCCTGTCCATTTTACAAATTTAACCCAAATTCCAGTGCAGCATATGCCGAGAAAACTACAGAAAATAATAAAAAAAACAGTAGCAGGCTCAGTGACCCAAATTTTTTTGAAAATTTAATTCACTCTTATCATATTTTTCATAGCTAAATGCTCTAAAATAGTAATAGACTTATTAACCTGTAAAATACTGAGTCCCAAGTAAAATAAATATGAATGAACGCCTGTCCATTTTACAAATTTAACCCAATTTGGTTAAAATCAGAATAACATAGTTTCATGTAATAAAGATTTGTTGCTCAATTGTTTTATTTAATGTCTCTGTGGCAACATGTTTATATTTTCAGAATTACCAAATTATGAATTATATATATATTCAGTTTCTTTACTCCATGCTAAATTATAGGACTTTAATATTTGAGGTCATATTACATCTGAGAGATACTGGTATATACATACATTATTGTATACAATTTAAGCACTGATTTGATATAGTCATAAAAAAATTAAGTTGATATGAAATAAATGATACTGGACCTCATGAAAAAGGACTTGTTTGAATTATACTATTTTAAAAATATAATACAAGATGAGCAAAAGCTTTTAATATTCATTTATATAATTATGTCTACAAGATATTGGCAAGCTGAAGAAAAAAAAGTTACCATAATTATCAAATCATAAATATGAGTAGGTAATCAAAATTATGTATCTTCCAATTGATGTTAGTTCAATCTGAATGGGTCAAATTAATAAAAAATTCATATTGATAAAAATTAGTGGTGGAAGCCATCCCAAACCTCGGCTTGGTCCCCTAAGGCATGATTCCTTGTATATACATGAAAATAAAGTCAGGTAAACTCAAAATGCATTATCTTGATATCAGTCAGTGGTTATTATAGTGACAGTCGTTATTGCATGGAAAACAGATGATCAATTTTTCACATCCACAGTAAACATCATCTGTTGTCTCAGGCACCTTTTCTTCTTCTTCTTCACTTCATGGGCAAATTGCCTGTTCTGCCTCACAGTTGTTCTATCCATCTTTTCACTGGGCTTCCTACATTCCTTGAATCTCTTGGCTTGTAGTTGAATGCTGCTTTTGGTAATCTTGTTACATTCATTCTTTCTACATGTGTAAACCATTTCTCTCCAGTATATTCTTTGATTTTATCATTCAGTGGATATATATTTAACTCTGTTCTTATATCTTCATTATTTTTATCCGATACAATCTTGTGCAGCCTTTTATTCTTCTAAGGAAGTCCATTTCTATGCTTTGTATTCTACTTTGTAATTTTTTGGTCACTACCCAAGTTTCACTCCCATAAAATTATCCAGGACTGCTATTATTTCATAAAACTTCAATCTAGTATCTCTTTTTGTTTTGTTCTTTAATGTTTTATGTACAGTTCCACATATCTCTTAAAATTTCGACAGTTTCATATTTATGTCTCTTTCAGTTTTTGTGTTTATAGTAAAATTACAACCCAAATAATTAAAATTTTTTACTTGTTCCAGAGATTTATTGTCTATTATGATTTTTATCTTATATGTTCATTTCTAGTCATCTGGGTCATTAAGTACTGATACCTTCCATCATGACAAGGTCTAGCCCATAGGGAGATGGCACCTTTTAAAAACAACTAAAGCTAGAAATAAATTAAAATAATATTATTGTATGAAAACCAGATGGAATTTTGTAATTTTTGTGAATTAAAATTAAGCCAATTTCACAAAAAGCATGATCTAATATCAATGAAACGGAATTGTGAAAAATGTGAAAACTCCATCACATGACAGGCCTAGAACGCTCTTGGCCTACCAACCGGTTACTGGCATCACATCTACATGTGTTAATCACATAGGTAGAAGTTGATCCTACCAGTGTAGGAGTGACATATGATCAACATTTAGGGTCCCCCTGTCGTAATTGCTGTATTTCTCAACCTGGAGCTGCTACTTATTGTAGCTACCCAAATTCCTCATGATGCTGGGTGAGCACTGGTCCCATACTGGACCATATTTAGCAGTGCATACATACTTAATCTATTTTTTCTGATTTGAACAAATTTACATGAGGTATTGTATTGGATATCCAGTTTGTATCTTCTTCTTCGTCAGGCTCTACGACTTCCAGTGGAATGTCTTGGCCTTCTCAACCAGTTTACGCCACTTCTTCCTATCTTGTGCAGTAGATTTCAAATCAAAAATCCCCATCTCTCTCAAATCTTCAATTACGTCATCTTCCCATCGATCCTTGGGTCTTCCCCTTGGTCTTGTTTCCTGTGGCTTCCAATTCAAAATATCATTCGGCAATCTTCCCTTTGGCATTCTTAGTGTATGTCCAGACCATTGTAATATTTTGGATTTGATGAAACTAACTATATTTTCTTTATTATTCTTGAGGTATAATTCGTCATTCCTTCTCAACCTCCAATTTCCATTTTCCTTTACTGGACCTAGCACTCTTCTAAATATTTTCCTCTCAAACGTTAATAGTCTTAATTTATCTGCTTCTTTTAGTACCCAGGTTTCAGCTCCATAACATATGATTGGTCTTATTATTGCTGTATATAATTTGAATTTAACATTTTTTGATATTAATTTGCTTTTGAATATATCGAAATTAGCAAAATATGCTTTATTCCCTTGCGATATTCTTGTTTTGATTTCTTCTTCAACAGTGTTATTATCGTTTAGTATTGTGCCTAGGTACTTAAAGGAGTTAATTTGATCAATACAGTCACTGTTTATAGTTAGTTCAGTCAAATTTGTTTTATTTCTCATACATCTTAAATATTTTGTTTTATTTAGATTGATTACAAGCCCATATTTTATACTTTCATTTTTCAATTTGTCAAAGGTTTCCAGCAGGGAATTTTTTGTTCTTGCTGTTATTATTACATCATCAGCATATGCAAGACATTGTTTTAGTCTTGTTGAAATATTTCCTCTTAGATCAAGTTGTTTTAAGACCATATCCATTACTATACAGAATAATGTCATAGATAAAGGATCTCCCTGTTTGACCCCAGAGTTTACTTCAATCGCATCGCTGAGTGTGTTGCTACATTTTAATCTTACTTTGGTATATATCAAGGTTAAAGCTATTAATTTATTAATTTTTTAGGTATCTCATATTCACTTAGACTTTCAATTATTTTGTTTCGATGTACAGTATCAAAAGCTTGGGAGTAATCAACAAATATATTTTATAAGTTAATATTGTATTCGTGACATTTCTCAAAGATTTGTTTCATTACAAAGATATTGTCTATTGTTGATCTGTTTGGTCTGAATCCTGCTTGGGCCTCACTCATTTTCCCATCTATTATTTCTAAAAGTCTATTGTTTAATATAATAGCAAAAATCTTGTATGCTATGTTCAAGAGAGTTATAGGTCTGTAATTATTGCATAACAGTTTATCTCCTTTCTTGAACACAGGACAGATAATTCCTTCATTCCAGGTTGTTGGCATTTCTTCTTTATTCCAAATATTGAGTATTAGTTTATGTATTTTTTGTTTTAATGTTCGTCCTCCATGTTTAATTAATTCTGGTGGAATATTATCAGGACCAGCCGATTTATTTGATTTTAAATTTTGTATAATATAACATAGTTCGTTCCACGATGGAGGTTGTATTGATTGTGAGTTGGGAAAGTTTGGAGTTTCTGGTATAGTAATTCTTGTTTGATTATCTTTATGAAAGATTTCGGTGAAATATTCTTTCCATCTTTGAAGAATTTGTTCTTTTTGTGTTAGGATATTACCTTCATTATCTCTGCATAATAAAGAACCTGCTTTGTATTTTTGGAAACTCTTTACATCTTTGAAGAATTTCCTGGTTTCATTTTTCTTATAATTTAGTTCTATTGAATTGAGTTTCATATTAAGCCATGTTCGTTTTTTCTTCTTACATAACTTATTTGCTTTGTTCCTTTTGATTTTATAACTTTCTTGATTCATTCTTGTGTTCATTAATAATTTTTTCTGCCTTGCTTCATTCTTCTGTTTTATGGCTTCTTTACATTCTTCATCCCACCATTCGTTGCGTGGTTGGACTTCTTGTTTCATTATGGTGACATTAGTTGATTCTTTAATTGGTTGTTGTATTGAGTTCCATTCTTCGTTAACATCTTCTTTTTCATCTAATTTAATCAGATTTTCATATAACTTCTTACAATATCCTTTTAATTTAGCAGCATTCTGTAAATTATTTTGATTCCATTTAATATTTAATATTTATCTCCTGTTTCTTTTTGTTTTTATAGATGGTTGGTAATGATTGTTTCATTATCACTTTCACTAAAAAGTGATCTGAATCTATATTTGGTCCCCTGAGGGATCTTACATCTTCTATCAGTTCATGTTTATTACCATTAGTCAGAACATGATACATTTGGTTTATGGTATTGTTATCAGGCGATTGCCATGTACCCTTATGTATTTCTTTATGTTGAAATTGTGTACTCAAGACTTTAAGGTTGTTCACCGTTGCAAAATCACATAGCAGTTCACCATTTGTGTTAGTTTGTTCATGAAGAGTATGTTTTCCAGTTACCGAGCTGAATGATTCTTCTTTGCCTAATTTGGCATTGAAGTCTCCAAGCACTATCACTGTGTCGCATCCAGTTTGTATGATGGTATTAATAAGCTGTTAGTTTATGCTGATGATGTAGTACTATTGGCCGATAGTGAGGAGATACTAAAGGACAACACATACACACTATTGAGTAACACTAAGAAATTAGGACTGGAAGTAAATATCAATAAAACCAAATATATGATCACACATAGAAATACATTATATAATGGAAATAGCTAATGACAAATGAGGGAAATTTTGAGGAAGTTGCTGAATCCAAATATCTAGGAACAATAATCACAATAGGAATGAGATGTACAAGGAAATTAAACATAGGCTCAATTCTGGAAATGCATGCTATTATGCATTGCAGAGACTTTTGATGCCCCAACTCCTTTAAAAAAATGTTAAACTGAAAATATACAAAACTATTATTCTACCAGTTATATTATATGGATGCAAAACATTGACTCTTACTTTAAGGGAGGATAGGAGATTTGGAGTATTTGAGAATAAATTACTTAGGAAAATTTTTGGACCAAAGAGAGATGAACAGACATGTGAATGGAGAAGACTACTTAATGATGAACTACATGGTCTTTATAGGAAGCCAGATATAATCAGAACAGTTAAATCTCTTAGACTACGATGGGCAGGACATGTTGCACATATGGGGAATGAAAGACATGCATGGAGGCTTCTTGTAGGAAAGCCAGAGGGAAAACGCCCAGTTGGTAGACCAAGAATGAGATGGGAGAATAACATTAACTATGATTTGAGGGAAGTAGATTATACAGGGAATGATTGGAAAACATTAGCTCAGGATAGAGATGTATGGAGAGCTTATGTCCGCACGGCCATGAACCTACGGGTTCGATAGTGCCAGTGAGTAAGTAAGTAAGTATGATAAAACAATTTGGTGATATGAAGCTCAATCATTCAGATATCGAAAGAGCATACGTCTTTGCTGTCGATTTAATTGTTTTTCCATTGTTCAGACGATTATGCTGACTTCCACTTCTTGATTCAACTCAAAGTATTTCTTCCTGCTAATCTGCCAATACTTCTGGTCGCCTTTGAGAAGTTACAACTCTATCACATTCATTTCCGTCTAAACGTTCTTGGTAAGTGCGGTTTGATCTATAACTTCTTGTGATTGCGTGTCGAAAACGATAACTTATTTTCGAACATGGACAAGATATTATAGATGATTAATGAATGTGGTACCATAAGACTAAATACTGCCATACTATGACGAATGTTTGAACGCATTAGACAGTAAAAGGCGTTCTCTGCTGAGAAAGTTTTATCCAAATTCATTTTGCTTACTCAGAAATCTATTAATGCGATAATAATTGTAAGCTACCTGACGAGGTACCTTAAGATCATAGCTCAAGATAGAAACTTATCGTGAAAATCTCGAAGGGAACCGATGGTAACCGATGTAGTTTGAAACCTTTGCAGCTTTATCCAAGATGTCGGACCTTGAAGACTTCGATCATGTTTTCGGTATACGCGGAGAAGAGGGATTTGATAGAGTTTACCAAAGAATTCAACTGGAAGAACAGGAGAATCGGCGTAATATTGCGCGACGCAGACGTCGTTGTATACGGTATTATTTGCGGGACGCAAGCGTAAATGCATTCCTCTATAGCAGACGAAAATAACGGAAGTGGTTTTATCGCTGAGAATTCTGGGCAATTCGTTGCCAATATTACGAAAACATCAACTTTCATGCATGACCGGTAAGTCGGCCGTTAATTCGATCTCAGCAATTGCTCACGGCGAGTCAGCTCACCAGTGATTGGAAGTAATTTGAGTAGAGACTAATGTATTTGCATACGACTCTTAAGAGTCTTTTATTATGACTTAAGGATATGAAGCTAGATCATTCAGATATTGTAACTGTATAAATCTTATTCAGATATTGCACTGTATGAATCTTATCTGTTCTTGGCGTTGTTGAAACGAGTATGCTGCTCTTCTTCTTCTTCTCGATTCAACTCATAAAATTCGTACTACGGTCACCAAAAAAAAAAAAAAAAAAACGGAAAGAAATTAATTGAATTGAATACAGCAATCAAAATCAAAGTAACTTACATTTTGATTTTCGGAAACAGGTAATTGAATAATTTCCAAAACAAAAGAAATTAATTGAATACAACAATCGGTATCAAGTTAACTCACATTTCGTTTTTCGAAAACAGATAATGAAATCACTTCCCACATAATCAAATCATTCCCAACGATTGATTATGTACACCAATATGAACGAAAACAACTTTTCTACTCCTATTCAACACGTAAAACTTGCAATATGGCCCGTGAAATGACGATTAATTGTGTCGCGCCGTGTATAAAAACGCGCGTATTCGAATGCAACGTTACGTCATAATTTAAAGTCGATCGACAGTCTACTTTTCGAGTTTTGCGAGCACAAACATACGCATGCTGATTTTTTATATATGATAAAGATAAAGATACACATAGAAATACATTATATAATGGAAATGGACAACTAATGTCAAATGAGGAAAATTTGAGGAAGTGGCTGAATTCAAATATTTAGGAACAATAATCACAAACAGGAATGAGATGCACAAAGAAATTAAACATAGGCCCAATTCTGGAAATGCGTGCTATTATGCATTACAGAGACTCTTGACTTCCCAACTTCTTTCAAAAAACCGTTAAACTGAAAATACATAAAACTATTATTCTACCAGTTATATTATATGGATGCGAAACGTGGACTCTTACTTTAAGGGAGGAAAGAAGATTACGAATATTTGATAATAAAGTTCTTAAAAAAATTTGGACCAAAAAGAGATGAACAGACAGGTGAATGGAGAAAACTACATAATAGTGAGCTACATGGTATGTATAGGAAGCCAGATATAAGAACAGTTAAGTCTTGTAGACTGCGATGGGACAGGGCATGTGGCACGAATGGAGGTTGAAAGAGGTGCATGAAAGCTTATTGTTGGAAAACCAGAGGGAAAACGCCCAGTTGATAGACCAAGAATGAGATGGGAGGATAACATTATCCATGATTTGAGAGAAGTCGATTATACGGAGGATGATTGGAAAATATTAACTCGGGATAGGGATGTGTGAAGAGCTTATGTCTGCGTGGCCATGAACCTACGAGTTCGATAGAACCAGTGAGTGAGTGAATTAGACACATATTTAATAATTAAAGATCTCCCTAATATTGTATATAAATGTATGGTCATGTTGAGCTTTCAGTGTAATGGCGTTGTGATTGTGTGTCAGTGTCAGTAGAAGCTTCTTACCTATTAAAATACTCTGTGCTTCTTAACAGTTAAGAAACAATTGACCGTAATTTTAATCGGGTAATTTTTTAGTTGAAAAGTTGGTGTTAATGAAATAACGTTTATTGATTTCGATTCGGCTCTCTATGATTTCGATAGTGAAATGGCGGTCTTATATGAATGCGACTGACAACACACAATATTAAATCTTTAAATATAGGCAGGAAAAGAAAAATAGATCCCTCAAAATGAAAACAGAATCTTAAAAAGAGGCTAAGAAATGCAAGGGAAAATTATATTTCGCAATCTGGGTAGTCAGTGGCTAAGAAAACAGCTTGTAATTGGGTAAGTGAAATACTGTTGTTCTGGGATATCTCCCATAATAATAACAATAACCTACAAGTAATAATAGTACGGCTCTAGTTTGGAATACTTCGACCGACGATTTCCCATACTACATTCTTGTAATACTCTTGCTCTACGTACTTTATTCATCTTCACTAATATTTCGTACTCTTTTAAACATTTTCCAACGATATGATTATTAAATATTTATCTATGCACGCAAATTGATCCATTTATCTCAAATTATTTTTTCAAGCATGCGCTTAAAGAAACTTCGCTAGATGGCGGAGATATCAGTAAAATCGTATTGACCAACATTCACAATTAGTTTGAAAATGTATTTTAAGAAATGGATGTTCACTCATTTCATTTTGTTAGGTGCCGATGGGACAAGTTAGTGCACATTAGATTAGTTTACATTTCAATAAATAATATGCATGTAAGGTTTAATTATATATTACCTTTACCATGATTTACCATAGTATATTCTTGTAATGTCGGCCGCGGTGGACTAGTGGTTATGCTCCTTGCCTCTGGTCCCGAGGGTCGCGGGTTCAAACCCGGCCGGGGTCGATGGATTTTTTAGGACGGAAAAATCCAAAGAGCAAGTCCTCCGGGAGGGACTTTAAGCCGTGGGTCCCGAGTCTGAAGATTTTCAGGCTCGTAAAAAATCCTTAAGCCTAAATGAAAAGGCCTCTAAGCAAAATTTACCGAATTTTCCCGTCCTAGTGCTACCTTGGTTTCCTAGATGTCAGTATGAGGCGGAACGCTGACCACGTACCACTCAAAATGACATCTGTACGAAAACAAGTGTAACTAAATTAATATGGTTCAAATTCTTCCCTGTAGGGGGAGAGCGCCTATATCTCTGTAAAGGGAAAACATGGGCATACAAAAAAAAAAATAAAAAAATATTCTTGTAATACTATTGGTCTATGTACTTCTTTTATCTCTACTAACATTTCGTAATATTTTAAACGTTTTGCAACAATATTTATAACGTTTTTTTTTTTTCAATTAATAAGTATTTATCCACGTCTGCAATGATTTCTTCGAAGTTATGCAGAATTGTTGTGCGCTTGCATGAACGTTTAAAAGAACTTCCACTAAATTACGGAGATATCTTTGAAATTGGAATGACCAACACTCAAAAATATGTTTTAAGAAATGGATGTTCACGGATCAAGTCTAATATTTGTCGATTACAATTTTCCATACAACATTCTTATGTCACTGTTGCAGTACACACTTTTACCATTTGTAATAACCAATGAATAATCATTCACAAATACACATTGAACGGCTTCTACATTAAGAAGACTTGCTGGGACTCTACCTAGTTATATCAGCACATAAAGCTGAAGGTTTGGGATTCAATTCCTGGCTCAGGCATAAATTTCTCATTATCATTGATTACAATGCTTTGGTTGTTTTCATGAATTTACTTATTTCAATCGTAATAATAGTTTTAGCTTCTTAATTTAATTTGACTATTTAACTCTTGTCCCAAATGGTAGTCAATGACCAATCACGTTTCAATGAATTTTGTTTTAAAACCAATGACAGTCGTGTTTCACCTCGCTCTTTATCAATTTCCCTTTATTAGCTCCTGCTTTTGTAATAAAAAAAAGCTCCTCCTTTTTAATATTCTGAACAGGTCAGAGTATTATTTTTCTTCAAAAAATACATTTAATACAGCAAATAATGAACAGATTTCTTGATTTTACTGAGTTGTTTACTAAAAAAATAAATGAAAACCCTATAATGTTGATTATAATATACAGTTTGATTTGTTTAATTATTTCTCCACTAGGGTGCATTCTTACAATATTGCGACTCTATTTGGCAATAAATAATATGATCAAGTTGCAGTGAATATACATTTCTGATTTTTCAAACTTCGCCGTTTACATTAAAGATACAAATATTTTAAAATACTGGTAACTATATTTAAATAATGATTTTTGAGTAAACAGTTTAATTTTATTCGTTAAATAGTCCTGACAAACGCCACTCTCGATTTCCAAATCCTCTAGATAAATTCACTCGTCAAATTTATCAATGATTTGGAAATCACTCGTGGCATTACTTATGATAAATTCTGAGTGTTCGAATCTAGAAAATAAAACCGGCTGTATTCTAAATCAGATATTTATTTAAACAATTCATGTTTGAGTTATACAGGCCATATTTTTTAAATATAATTATTACATTTTTTAACATTTGGAATATGAAATGTCATATCATAATGATAATGCTTCTAATAAAATCCATGTTACTGTATTATATTTATAGCAAGTTTGCATTAACATGACAAAAGTAAACAGACTGTAGTCAAATGTTTCATTTGTAAGCCAAAATTAAGTAAAATCGCTTCATTTAGTTGAAGTAATAAATTGTAAATTCGTAGGATACCGGTAGTGTAATTTAACTTTACAACAGTTATTGTTGCAATATAACTAATTGGTTTTTAGTTGTGACTAATACGTTCAAATAACTATATATCGTCCATCGCTGTGGTCTCGAAGTAGCGTGCTGCCTTGTCACGCAGCGGGCCCGGGTTCGATCCCCGGTCGGGGCAGTTTTTCTGGGTGAGGTTTTTATCGGGGTTTTTCCTCACCTGTAAGACAAATGTCAGGAAAACTTTAAGGCCCAAACGGTCCCCGAAATCATATGGCCATCATCCTTATCATTACCATCCTTACCATTATCATTATCATCATCCTTCCCCTGTGTGGAAAGCAACGGGAAGCTACCACACCTACAATTCCCTAGTAAAGCTGCAAGCATAGCATGAAAATAATATGCTTGCAGTGAAGGACCTGCTCTCGGGCAGAATTACTATGGATGGAACTATATATCTATCCATAATGGCATAGACCAATGTTAAGCCATAGTCTCTCCTTTATTAGGTATTAACAGACCAAGTTAATTTAGTTACCTTATCTGCTCATAGATGTTATGGGCGAGCGCGGTCAACACACCGACTCATTGAGACATCTAGCAGGCAACTAAGGCCTTACTAAGATATTTGAGATTGGTAAATTTTTCTTAGATGCCATTTTATTCAGCCATAAGGATCTTTTACGAGCCTAAAAATCTTCAGACGCGGGACCTAATGCTTAAAATCCCTCCCGGAGGACTTGCACCTTGGCTTTTTCCATCCTAAAAAATCAATCGACCGTGGTTGGTTTGAACCCGCGACTCTCGGGAACAGAGGCAAAGAGTAGTCCACCACTGTCGATTAAATAACTATATAAGCTTCCAAGAATTATTGAATTTGGAAAGATGTTGATTTTGTCATTCTTCCTTCTTAAGTAATAATCTGGTGATGCTCATGTTTAGAGGCTTCATTAAACAGTTTTTAAACCTGAACTAGTATCTATAATTAGATAACATAATGCATGAATATGCGAGAGTGTTTTAAAATTATACAATGATGACAATTAGAGTAGTGATTCCCCCTATAATTGAAATTAAAATATTATAATTGAGAGTAAAAAAGTCATATGCTGTGAATTGCAGTTTTCTAACCACGACTTGCTGTGCAAATTATTGAATTTCCAAAGCTGCGGTATATTTAATTTAATGTTAGGCATTAGAAGTAACTTCTGGAGAAGATCTGCTGTCCGTTCAGATTCTTTACTCACTAAATTACAAGGCATTGCTATAAAAAATAATGCCATGAAGTGTACAATTGACCAAAATAATGACTTATACATAATAACACGTTTTGGATACTAGATTCTCTTATGGGTGATATACGGTATCTGTATAAAAATTAATGTTTGTTTGTTTGTTTGTTTGTATGTTTGCTTGTTCGTATTTTATGCGCGGCCACACCGTTCGTCCTATTTTGATGGGGCTTTTTGCAAAATGTGCAGGAGATTCCTGGGATGAACATAGGCTATAAGAGAGTTGTATTATTCAACCCCTTCGGCCCTAAAAATCACCCTTTGTTGTGAAAAACGTGAAATAAAGTCCCTATTTTGAAGCTTAAATGGCTTACGCTGCCTAAACCATAACAAATACACCAAATTAATGTACACAGAATTGAATATCTCAAAAACCTCTACAAAAAAGTCCGCGACAGCATATGTTTATCTTTTACCGATAACTCACAATAACCATTTTTGTCTTTTCATTGATGCCAAGAATATCGGGATAAGTCGATTCCCGGACAAGCGTGCCCTGCCATATCGTTCATCCGATTAAGATGGGGCTTTTTGAAAAATGTTCAGGAGATTCCGGGGATGAACATAGGCTATAAGAGAGTTGTAATACTCAACCCCTTCACCCCTAAATAGGCCTATCACCCTTTGTAGTGAAAAACGTGAAGAAAGTTCCTATTTTGACGCTTAAATGGCTTACGCTGCCTAAAACATAACAAATATACCAAATTAATGTACACAGAATTGAGTATCTCAAAAAACTCTACAAAAAAAGTCAGCGACAGCATATGTTTATCTTCTACGGATAACTCACAATAACCATTTTTGTCATTTTGTCATTTTGATGGTAAAAACACATTAACATTTATTTAGGAGTAGCAGCGCACGCCGGGTATTAGTTAGTCCAATATATAAAAATGAATGCTTGTTTGTTTGTTTGTTTGTTCGTACTTTATGCGCGGCCATACCGTTGATCCGATTGTGATGGGGCTTTTTTGCAAAATGTTCAGGAGATTCCCGGGATGAACTTAGGATATAAGAGAGTTGTGATACTCAACTCCTATACCCTTAAAAATCGCCCTTTGTAGTGAAAAACGTGAAAAAGTAGCTCTTTGAACGCTTAAATGGCTTACGCTGCCTAAACCATAACAAATGCACAAAATTAATGTACACAGAATTGTATATCTCAAAAAGCTCTACAAAAAAGTCCGCGACAGCATACGTTTATCTCTTACGGGTAACTCACAATAACCATTTTTGTCTTTCATTGATGCCAAGAAGATCGATACAAGTATGTAGATTCGTGTGCAAGCATAGCAGCACATGGTGGGTATTCTTTTACGGATAACTCACAATAACGAATTTTGTCTTTTAGCTCATTTATGCCAAGAAGATCAAGATAAATAGATTCCCGGGCAACACCGGGTAATCAGTACGGGAATCTTAAAATAATTACGATATACGTTTATAATTATTTTTCATTTTACATATTCAACTAATCATAAGAAGTACATTAAGTTTTGTCTTTCAGCTCATATATGCCAAGAAGGTCGGGATGAGTAGATTCCCGGACAACGCCGGGTAAACAGCACGGGGTATCTAAAAATAATTACGATATAAATTTTTCCTTTCACTTATTCAACTAAACATAAAAGCACATTCATTTTCACTTATTTAGGCGTAGCAGCGCACGCCGGGTATTAGCTAGTAGTTTATAAATATGTTAATTAAGTAAAAATGTAGTATTCATTTCGAATATAAATATAAAATTAAGTTATAGCTAATAACTATTGAAGTAGTAGATGTGATAGTACAGGTAGTTGAATTGTTACTGTGACGCAATCCTGATGTTAGTCTCAGTTTTTTGATCGGATTAGGATACTTCTATTTACGTAGCTACTCGTTTATTCTCAGCAGACAGTTGAACCGGTTTCAGACCCTAAACTTAAAGAAAAAGTTTGTGAATTAATAATTCACACTAAATTATAAAACTTTTTTTTGTTATTGTAATGAACCAGAAAGATTTCTTTACTGTCTCTATGAAGAGCTATAAATGTATCTTGGAACAAATGGAATTCTTGTACAGGAAGTAACAGAACTATATAGGCTAATATTATAATTATATTGTGAAAAGAAAAATTTATGTCTGAACCAGGAATCGAATCGTGGATCTCTCGTATTCCGTATGAGTGTGCAAGACCACTACACCATTCGAGACATGGCACAAACATCAACAATTCTTTCCACATACAGGGTGATTCACGAATCATGTTTCGTCTCATTATATCAAAACTATGAACATTAGCATGAAACGAATTGTGGAAACGTGTGAATGGTTGATGTGCCTCTATGCGGAGATGCTCAGCACATTTTGATGTTAATTCGTCTTTAAGTTATGGCTTCGAACTTCCTTATTTTAAATTGATCATGGAACATTTCTTTCCTTCGTTCGAAGTGTCCTTGAAAAAGAAATATATTGCCGTTGGAATGAGGTTTCTATCTTTATTGGTTAATGTCTTACAGACGTGTGAAAGTTGACATCTGCTACTGCTAACTTTTGCTAATAACACACAACAACAAAGAATTACTCTCAGGCTCGAAATGTATCAATAACTATGTTTTCGGACTCGCAGAAGACGAAAATGATATTAGTTTTTTCCAATCACCTAACCGGAGTCAGATATTTCTACGACAACCTTTAGCAGAAGTGATCGTTTCCGTGAGAGTCGCATACGCTATTGTCTTTCAAACTGGTCACTCTTCTTTTTCTTTTGCGCGGTTTTATTACTCTTAGGAATTGTTAAACCTTCAGGAATGCACAGGTATACAAAATGTTTTGATTGCCCCCGTGAAATACGTGAAGTAATGGCTTGTTCTGTGCAGTTCGTCTTACATTACATCATTGTGATTGTGAAGTGTCGATATATGCATTATTGTGTATCATTATAAAGAAATTGAATTAAAACAATCTACTATAATATATTTTAATACGTAATTTTAGTGTTTTTATAATTTTGCAATGTCTCGCCGCTGTAAGAATTCTCCTAATTTTACGTATGTGGAGAGTATTGTACAAAATCTCAGCGCAGAACTAGTTATAAAGGTGTAAAATTTATATTTTGGGAACTATAATAAATTTGGAGATACTGATAAATATTGGGCCCCCAATTTTTTCTGTACAAACTCCCAAAGGATTTTAATAGGGTGGTTAAAAGGTTCGCATTCGTGCATGTCTATTTGCCATTCCAATGTTGTGGAGAGAACCTATGGGCCACATCACTAACTTATTTCTGTTTGGTTAATATATCTGGTTTCAGTTAAAAGAATAAGCATTCTCTTCAGTATCCAAATTTGCAGTCAGCCATGCGACCTGTTAAACAAAGTGATTCTTCACCGAACTGGGTGACGTCAGTGATGAACATGGCGAAAGGTTCCATGAAGACATTTTAGAAATGGAAAGGCGCTATAAAGGGAAATCAGTGGCCAACACGCTTGCTGATTACTGCTGGCAACTTATCACAGACGTTTCGGAGCCATCTTATCGGAGTAAGTCATCCAGGAATAAGTTTTGAAAAGTGAGATTTTTGCTACAATTTAAGCATGTGTTGTAACGTAACTACTTACTTATCCTTCTTAGAAAAATAATATTTTAACTTTTTGGATGTTATATGATTTGGTTTTACATAGATCAATTGCTTCTAGCAATATTATTGCAAAACAAATTGAAACTAAGTGCAGATAAGCAATAATATGCGAAATATAACGAAAAACGTTCAAAACGTCCTCGCAATAAACTGTTAGGTGATAGAGAAAAACGGACTTCAAATTCGAAATCAGCGCATGCCAATTAACTAAAATCGCCTATTTTCATTTCTGCGAGCGACAAAAAGTTCAAATTTGTTGTTGTGTGTAATTGGATTAACTTATTTCTTATGGGAATATGTGAAACAACGTGTCTATGCCACGGAACCAATCACTCCTGACGATATACAACATCGGATCAGGGAAGCATGCCAGTCCATTTCAGATCACTAACTAGTCCTTGTAAGAAGATCCTTTTGGAAACGTATTCGTGAATGCGTAAACAATAACGGTGGCACTTTTGAACATATACTTGGTGATTAGACACCTGTTCCTGTAGTAATAGGGTAAGGTATTTTGAAACAGGAAGTCTATACATTGGTATACAGCCCATTGCTCTTGCCAATACAACATCTTGTAGGAACTGTTCTAATATGGCATAACTAATTATTCAAATTGTATTGTAAAGCCAATAAATAGATCTTTCATTCCATCTAAAATAAAATAGGTGGTTGCATTTAAAATAACAGTGGCCAATGTTGTATCTTTTCTATAAATGTATAGAAACCTTTCCTAAGTGACTCCGCATACTCACAACATTATGCGATTCATCTTTCAAGTATCAAACTCATGATAAAATATATGGTTTTCACATAACAACAGCAAACACAATTCGTGAATCACTCTGTATATAAATATATAATTCTCGTTTCGTCCGCATTTGTATATGTGGAAAGAATTGTTGATGTTTGTGCCATGTCTCGAATGGTGTCTTGCACACTCGTACGGAATACGAGAGATCCACGATTCGATTCCTGGTTCAGACCTTAATTTTTCTTTTCACAATATCTTTATAATATTATAATATGATCCATTATTGGAACTGTGTTAAAAATAACAGTATTGGAAAATGTTAAATAACAGAACTATGTAGCTAGAGAATTTGTGAAAAATTATACAATTTTAACGAACACATTTTAGGAAAATTGTTTGTTTTAAACGTACTCTAGGTTCCCCAAATGATCAATACATTGCTTTATAATATGCCTTAAGACAATTAATAGACCTATATATATATATATATATATATATATATATTCCATTCCATAAACTTAGTTTAACCTCTCACCTTATAGGTACTTTTTATATGCTACGGGCCACCCGGGCCTTACAATGGTAATATCTGTCGGGAGAGAGTTTTTAAACTATAGATAACATCATTAAATACCATATGGTGGGATAAACATATTTGGAAAGAAACAAATAAAATATATTGGTAAAACATTGGTGGAATCTGTTACAGTGTATGGAAGTGAGATATGGACAATCAATAAGTACTACAAGAATAGACTAATAGCTCTAGAAATATACAGTGAGGTCAGTATAGTATTGGACAGCAGACGCGGGGTTTGTGCTGTGCAATGACGAAGGCTACACGTGCAGACACGGGACTTGAAATGTACGCTGACTCAGTAGTATACGAGTACATCCCACGCATTCACGGTCACAGTCAGATAGTGTACTTCGAGTAGATAAGGTGCTCGGTCGCTTTTTCTTCTGAACTGAATGACGTGTGTATAATGTAAACTGAATGAAATGTGTATAAGTTATTTCAATTATAAAATTTGTATCTTATAAAACAGGCTTGTATAAGTGTACACTGAATGATGTGCGTATAAGTATAGAGTGTATACTGGCTAATAATTTTTCTACTGAACAACGTGTATTTATTTATGATCAATATTTTTTAACTCAGTCTGTCAGCCAAGTACGAATACTTTTTGAAACACGATTCCCGGGTGTAAAAATTCCATTACGTTCAACAGTCCATAATCTGTACAACAAATTTTATAAAGAGGTGTCAAAATGTATGGACAACGAAGGCGAACAGTTCCAGCACCTGCTTCAATAAAGTTGGCAAGTACGACAATTTATAAAATAGTTATGAGAATGTGTGTGTGGTTGTTTCACCGCGATCCTATGCTGTCCGTTCCCCGCCGCGAGTGCGTCAGCAGTGTGTAGTGGAACCCCCGCGTCTGCTGTCCAGTGCTATACTGATCGCACTGTATTATTTACGCAGAAGTGCCAGAAAGTCAAAATTAGAAGATGTCACAAATAAGGAAATTAGGAACATAATGGAAGCAGAAGAAAGCATAATTGAAATAATTGAGGAGAAGGAATTAAAGTGGTTAGGACATATTTTAAGAATAGAAGATGAGCGATGGCCGAAACTACTATATCAATGACAGCCGATCAGAAAGAAGAAAGGAGGGAGACCAAAGTTAACATGGAAGGAAAACATGAAGACAGTAATGCAAGCAAGAGGGCCAAACATTGAAGATGCCCAATATCGTAAGCTTTGGAGGTTTGGCACGGGAAGACGGCAGCAGCTGTAAAAACATGAAGATAGATAGATAGATAGATCACTCACATACTTTTTTACCACTCAAGGATATTGTGGCCTCCCTGAATGAATAATCAGCTAAATGTCAGGGCCTCCTCAGAGACAACACAGTGAATAATCCAAGCTAGAAAAAAACTTTATAAATACATTATAACTCTAGGGATCTACTATAAATTTAACAAACTTATACACTGAACTAAGGGAATATTTATAAATTGATACATTGAAACACACAATTTACACACGCTTTTAGAATAAACTTGGCGAATGTGATTACTAGAGACCACGGATTACATGCATTTGCATGTTACATATGCATTTGCATATTTAGACATTTTTCACCTGTTATTGCATATTTTAACTAAAAAACTAGCGACAACGCATATTTACAACATTTTAAAAATCTGTGTTTTTTACAACGAACATTTCGAGGCCATCAAAAGTGTAGTAAACGATTTCAATAGTGCAGAGTTTTGGTTGTGTGCCAATGCAAAGAAGCACTTACCGATTACAGTATTAAAAAAAAATGCTACGGTTAGCACTCATTTTTCTCATATAGCCTACCTGCAACTATTAAAAAGCTTGAAACCCAAGGTTTGGCGTTGATTGATTCTATTCAGTTAATGGATAAAATCCGTCAACTGAACTCCTTATTATGGAGGTATTTCCAAGCAAACTTAAGGAAACGTTTGAAGACATTTTGAACGATAACCCAGGCTTTGAACCTTTGTGTCAAATTAAAAGTTTTATAAATGAGACGGGCCAGCTTTTCCAGAAATAATAAGTGCCAAAATAGCACCCAAATTCAAATACTGCCCAGTTATTTCAGTTGACGTAGAACGGTCCTCTTCTATTTATAAAAATATTTTGAGCGATCGAAGGCATAACCTTATTACCGAACATTTGGAATAGTACCTGATCGTTTCTGATTACAATAGTAGTAAAATGTAGAATATTCTAATTTGTGAACAGTCTGCCTGATACTAATTGATAATTTATCATTTATCAGTGATAAATGATAATATTAATAAATAGATAATAAACAACTAATTATTATGTTAATTTAGAAATAAAATATCTAATAAAGTAATACTTATTATGCTTTTTTATTATTTGGTATTGCATATATTGACATTTTTCATGCATATTTTAAGCATTTTTCATGCATATTTCGAGCTTGTTACGTTGCATATAATCCGGTCTCTAGCGATAAGCTTGATTATGAGGGTCAGATTATGTTCGGGGATATTTGTGTCTTAAAGTTTCCTAACGTCTGTCTTACAGGTTAGGAAAAAAAAATCGCCCAGGAAACTAGTCCGACCGGAGATCGAACCCGGGCTTCCTGCGTGCAAGGCAGCGATTATACCTCGAGACCACACCGTGGACCCTATACATATTACAAAACAAAAGAAAAACTACATGAATCATAAATTTAGAAGGTCAGATAGGGCCTACATTATTTTTTATATAGGGCCTATTTTATAAATATTTTTTTTAGAAGTTCAGTTTCAATAAACGGAAGAAATTCGTTGTATGTTATTGAAATATTGTTTTTCTTCGCCTGTGGATCTGGTTTCCGAAAGAAAGTGTCCGGCGGTCTGACGGCAAAATGCTCCCTACATCGGCGGAAGTACAAATGAATTGTGCACTTATCGTACATCAGACACCAATTTCCTGTTATAATGTAGTTCATGCAAAAGTAACTCTTCATAAAGATCAATACCGCACAATAAACAACTGAAACCTCACTGAAGTTGCGACACGTTTTCATATCTTGAAACGTTCCGGTTTTGCATTTATTTATTGATTTCACAATAGACGATCATAGTTTAATTTGAATTAATAAAAATATGAAACACAAGTTATCAACATTAATCAAACGAAAATCTTACAAGGTTTCTCTCTCTATGGAACACAGTAAAGGATATTTTCTATGTTTTTCCACATCTGATTGCATTCAATTATATGTTTTACGAAATTCGATTAAGGCGTAGAATCTTCTTCTTCTTCCTTCCAAGTATTAGGCCAAGGCCTGTTACGATCTTATAGAAAATTTTCCCTCCAGCGTTTCATAGGACGGCCCAGCGATCTTCGTCCTCTTGGTATATAATTATAAATAGCTTTGGGGATCCGATTTGAACTCATTCTTTCAAGATGGTGTTTCCAATTTAGTTGGTACTGTTTAATATATTCCAAAATTGGTGTAGTCTTCAATTCTTTTAAGATATCGGTGTTCCTTTTCCGATCCCATCTGGTGTAACCCGCTGTTCTGCGCATGAATTTCATTTCACAAGCCGTTATTCTGCTTTCATGTTGTTTTCTTAGTGTCCATGCTTCACTACCATAGGTCAACACTGGTCTAGCCAAAGTGTTATATAAACGTAATCTGGTGTTTTTTGTACAAGGGATGGTTTCATAACTTGATTAATATATCTTTAAAATATTATTCACAGCTGATAGTAAACATATTGTTGGTTGTGCCTCAACTTGAATCTCTTCTTAAAATAATGAAGGATGAATATGAAATTCGTAGATAATAGTATAGTGATGTAGAATGTACTGCATTCTCTACACGTCAGATTATATATATATATATATAGGGTGTAACATAACTCAATGGCAAAATTTCAAGAATGAGTTCATCATATGTAGAGAATAAAAAAAGTGTATTACAACATGGGTCCGGAAACTGATAATTACATATTTATTCGAACTTTTATTAATTTAGGTTATTAAAGTTTACAGTAGTTATTGACAGTCTTTTCTGTAGACTGTTGATTGTAGACTGCTGTGATGTACACAAATGAAGAATATGCCTGTATGCATTTCATCTATGGTTTGGCGGATGGTAATGCTTTGAGGGTGCGTCGTTTGTATCAGGAACGATACCCAACGCGGATCGTAAGACTTTTGAAGGAATCCATCGCCGCTTATGCGAATACGGGAGTTTTACACGCCCACCAAGGACCGGGGGACGGCCAACAGTTGTAAGACCTGAAGAGGAGGTGGCTATTTTCAACATAAGTAAAGTGATCCCACAACAGGCCCGGAGGCCCTTGGGGTAGTAGGAGGTTAAGGTTCCCACTTTTTCTAGACAATCGGCACTTTATATCAGCTGGGTTGTCAGCCCTGCGTGACGGCCGCCTTTACCCCCAGAGCAAGCGTCTGGTACTCATTTCAGTTAGAGGCTGAGTCGACCCCAGGCCCAATATAGTAGATGAAAATACTGGAATAAGCACACGGCTGTTAGGACTGCAGACCAATTTGTCTCACATGTCGGTATGGAGACTACTAAGGGAACAACAATTGTGTACATATAATCTAAAGCGTGTACAAGCCTTGTCTCCTGCGGATGATCCTGCACGGGTAATGCTCTGCCAGTGGTTCCTCCAACAATGCGGTGTGAATCCTAACTTTGGAACTGTCGTGTTGTTCACGGATGAGGCAACATTCACAAGGGATGGGATCCAGAATTTGCACAACCAGCACGTGTGGGCAGTCACGAATCCCAATGCAACAATAGCAACATGTCACCAACAGATATTCTCAATTAACATCTGGGTAGGCAATGTTGGTGATATTTTGTTGGGATCCTACGTTCTTCCGAACAGGCTCAATGAACCTGAATACACACGTTTCTTGCGCAATCACTTACCTCGTTACTTGGAAGACATGCCACTAGCATCCCGACGGCTGATGTTCTTCATGCACGATGGTGCTCCTGTACATTTCAGACTGTCTGCTCGCAGACTACCTTAATCGAACATTTGGTCTCCGCTGGATTGGTAGAGGAGGACCAATTTCTTGGCCACCACGATCTCCCGATTTAAACCCCTTGGACTTTTGTCTTTGGGGACACCTCAAAAGTCTTTGGTGTTTTCAAGCCCTGTGGATGATGTAATAACTCTCCGTGCACGCATTGTGGCAGCCTTTCAGACAGTACGCACTACACCAGACATTTTTTTTATTGTGTTGGAGACTCAATGCTAAGAAGAGCAGCTGTCTGTATTGAGGCACAAGGAGGCACTTTGAACAGTTCATCCTTTTAGAACAGAGCGCTCCAACAAGTCCCTTGCATTTTTGTCGCTATGTAGGCCTACTAACATTCATAAAAGTTCGAATAACTCTGTATTTGTCAATTTCCGGACCCATGTTGTAATACACTTTTTTATTCTTTCCATATGAGGAACTCATTCCTGAAATTTTGTCGTTGAGTTATGTTACATCCTGTATATATAAACGAATGTATGTCTGTGTGTCCTTCATAGACTTCTATAACGTTCAACCGATCTTCGTGAAAATTCGTACATACAGGCTTTCAGATGCGGCGAGCATTTAGCTGTTATCTAATATGTTCTACAATCATTAGGTGTAGGAGTTCATCTGAAAATTTAAAAATCGCTCTAGCGATCGCTATTTTCGATGTTTCACAACAAAACTCGGAATATCCTATTAAAATAAACCGAGGTTTTATTATCAAAAAATCAGCGAAATTCGACCGTTAGAAGTGGGAGTTTACCTGAAATTTGAAATTAAAAATTTACTCTAGCGACCGCCATGTTTGGTTCATTGCAGTGTATACCATATAATTAATTAACCCTCAATATTTAATTTATTTAGGCGTAGCAGCGCATGCCAGGTATTAGCTAGTAGTTAATTATAAAATAATTTAGGTTTGATGTTGATTGTATGAAATTTGTTACAAATATTACTAATACCTGTAAACCATACATGGAATTCACTGACATAGCTACGTCACATAAGGTATCTTGCATTAGTCTCAATGAAGATATACATGATGATTTGTTAAAGTTTCTATTATCCTGGGAATGATAATACAGTCCTGTTGCTCTACTTAAGTGTTGTTCATTGTAATCGTTATTGTTATTTATATAAATGTACATTTTGTTTATTAATTTCCACTGGCTTTCAGTGAGATTATCATAAGTAATGCCACGAGTGATTTCCAATTTATCTAGAGAATTTGGAAATCAAGAGTGGCATTTGTTAGGACTATTTAACGAATAATATTAAGCTGTTTACTCACAAATCATTATTTAACCGTAGTTATTTTAAAATATTTTTATATTTAATGTAAACGGAGATGTTTGAAAACAAATGAGAAGCAATAGGTACGCTTCATCTGCTTCTTTTGTTTATCACTGCAACCAGATCATACTATTTATTGCCAAAGGAAAGCAATATTATAAGAACGCTCTCTAGTGGAGAAAAAATGAAACACATCAAACTGTATATTAATTCATTTCCGATGTCGTATGATGTAAATATGACAATTATATTTTTCTGGATTGTTACCTGGGAAAAAATACATTTAAGAAAGTGCAAACAGTGGTTCCTTTTTTTGGTGGTATAATCAATTGCTACAAATGTGTTTATATTAACTCCCACATGCGGCATGTGTTGACATTCATGCACTATATATACAATCTGGTAGCCGTATTTCTCACAGGCTCAGTCATTGCAAAATAATGGTCAGACCTGTTCAGAATATTAAAAAGGAGGAGCCTTCTTTAATATGGTAATTATAACACTGATAAATATTTCATGAAACACGACTCTGATCGGTTGTAAAACAGAAATCATTGAAACATGATTGGCCATTGAGTCCCATTTGGGGCATGAGTTAAATAGTCTGCAACAATTTCAGAATATGTCAAAGACTTATTGATTTCTTGAATGCTTTTTTTAATTAACAATACAAAATCTATGAATTATAACATTATAATTACATTAACCAAATTTAATTTATCTTCCACCATTACATAAATATTCCAATAACTATCATTATTACACCAAATAAACACATCTGTTAGCCAAAGTACAAGGTAAAATATAATCACAAAATAAGTTTCTCTACGGATGAATTTAGCATAATTTGAAAATCTTTTTCCTCTAATTTTCAAATATTCACCTAGAAATGTTAGTTTTTGAAATGCTTTACTCATTTCACTAGGAAATTTTATAAGAGAAACTGTTAAATTTATAGTAGTTGCCAGTCCCATAGTAAGCAAATCTAGAAAATGCATGCCAAGATTACTTAGTTCATCTTCCTTTGTGTGTGGAGTGATATTTACAAACACAAAAATTGTGCTAACGAATATTAATATTATTAATGTTGATGTATATATTGTATCACTATTTCTGTAAAATTGTTTCTTTGTCATTTCCTCTTTTTCAAATAAGCATTTCTTAGAAATAGGTGCAAGTCCAAATAATTTTAATGCATAAAATAATGGCTTAACTGTTACAAAAAGTTCATATGCATTTCTTTTGTAGTTCTTCATTGTAAGATATTTGCAGCTAACTTTCATAATTTTAATATGCTACTATATTTTGAAAAGTTACCACTTGGAACTTAACAATACCAATTCTCAGTATTGATTAATTTCTATTGGCATTCAGTATAATTTGTATTTTCCTAATTTCCTTAAAAGCATGGGCAATATTAATTAGTTTATAGTGATAATGTATATTTCAAGTATTACTGAATAATTTACATAGCATGTTTACATTCTTACCTGGAATTAAACATATTAGAATAATTTCTAAGATACAAGAAAAATGTATGGTGCAAATAATAAAAGATCAGATCAAACTTGGAAAATGAAAACAAATAGTGAATTGAATTATATATATTTTCTTTTAAATCAAAATATATTAAATTATATCAGATCACTTAGGATTAGATGGTTTAGTCATCTGATACCAGACTACGTTTATATAACACTTTGGCTAGACCAGTTTTGACCTATGGTAGTGAAGCATGGACACTAAAAAGACAACATGAAAGCAGTATAACGGCTTTTGAAAAGAAATTCATGCACAGAACAGCGGGTTACACCAGATGGGATCAGAAAAGGAACACCAATATCTTAAAAGAATTGAAGACTACGCCAATTTTGGAATATATTAAACATTACCAACTAAATTGGAAACACCATCTTGCAAGAATGAGTTCAAATCGGATCCCCAAAGCTGTTTATAATTATATACCAAGAGGACGAAGATCACTGAGCCGTCCTATGAAACGCTGGAAGGAAAATTTTCTATAGGATCTTAACAGGCCTTGACCTAATACTTGAAAGGAAGAAGAAGAAGTCATATGATAAGAATTGTTGAACAGAGATTAGTTTAAAAACTATATAAATGACAATGGCGGCTGGTGGATGAAAAAATAGGTGAAGTGATGACATGATAACATATTTAAATATAGTACAGCCCTAATGACTAGCTAAAGATTTGTCGATTCACAGAAACACATTCATTAAATCAAAGAGTATACAGTCTTGCATTTTCCCATAGAGCATCTGTGATTGTATTAAAGTTTTCAACTGCAAATGTCACTTCAAATGCTCCTCGGAATCTTTATGATTGTTTAAAGCACGTGTCACATTTTGAAAGTCACAAAATCCTTGTTTATTCCAGACACCAAATTTATTACTAAACAAAACACATGGCCAACAAAAGAGTTTTTTGTAAAGTCACACAACTGCATAACCATGAGTATTGTTCAAACCAAGATTTTTTAAATGAAGATTGTATGACTTGGCTTCTTCTTCTTCTTCACGGTTTAGGCTTATTTACTAGCCTGTTCTGGCTCCAAATTGCTGCTCTTTCCATCTTTTCCTTGGTCTTCCCAAACTTCTTCATCCTTGTGGTGAATAGTTGTATGCTGCTTTTGGTATTCTATTCTCAGTCATCCTTGCCAAGTGTTCTTTCCAGTTTGTTCTGTATTTCTCTATTGTTGAGTTTAATTCCTGTATTTTTAGTTGTCTTATTTTTGTGTTATGTTTTTTGTCTGATGACTTGGCAGTACCATTAAAAAAACGCCTCGTGGGTGTAACAAGAAGTGATATGATATTTGTGTTTTAAGAAATCAAAGTAAATTAGGCACAAATTATATTTGAAGAGAAAATTATATGCTGAGACTGGGGGTTGAATCCAGGTGCTTTGGCTTTCTATGCTGCAAGGCTACAAAAATGCTCACCATTGAGTCAAACTAAAGGGAAATCTTAAATGTAGATACTGTGGCGCCAATTGAAGGCAATGTACTAAACCAAAACACACTTATTGTCCAACACAGATACAGTTTAAACGCTGATGTGTTTCACTAAAACGCACAGCACGTATTCACCCCCAGTCAGAATTTTAGAAGTCTAGAACCAGTTCTCTATGGTCTGGATATCCTTAATATCTGTTGACGTTGCGGTTCCATAACAATTGTGAGAAGGCAAAAAAATTTGCCCAAAGTTGTTAAGTGTCAAATATATAATCTATTAAATTTTACTTCAGTTCTGGGGATTGAGTTTCAGAAAAGCCTCCATCTAACTTGATCATTCCATGTCACCTCATCCAATCATTTCCATTTATCAAACATATTTATCTTGCTCAGGATGGAATACTGAGGAATTTTTACTTGCGTTCCATATTACTTTGTCAAAAAATTTTAGAGTGATCGCTTAAAAATGTTTTTAACAAATTCCTAGAATTCTTATTGAAAAAAAAAAACCAAAATTTGAAAATATGATATGAAATTTTCACTAAGATATGAACATTTTGCCAAAATATTATGAGATATAAAAAAAATTGCCTTATTTGTTTCTACACTTCTTCTTCCTTCCAAGTATTAGGCAAGGCCTGTTATGATCCTATAGAAAATTTTCCCTCCAGCATTTCATAGGACGGCCCAGAGAACTTCGTCCTCTTGGTATATAATTATAAACAGCTTTGGGGATCCAATTTGAACTCATTCTTTCAAGATGGTGTTTCTAATTTAGTTGGTACTGTTTAATATATTCCAAAATTGGCGTAGTCTTCAATTCTTTTAAGATATCGGTGTTCCTTTTCCGATCCCTTCTGGTGTAACCCGCTGTTTTGTGCATGAATCTCATTTCACAAGCCGTTATTCTGCTTTCATATTGTCTTTTTAGTGTCCATGCTTCACTACCATAGGTCAACACTGGTCTAGCCAAAGTGTTATATAAACGTAATCTGGTTTTTTTTGTACAAGGGATGGTTTCATAACTTGATTAATAATTCCCAAACTTTTATTATAAGTATGTAGTAATTTTTTCAGAGATATCGTTTTCATCCCAGATAGAGAGATAATATCCAAGATATTTAAATTGATTAGATCTCTCTTGTTTCTACACATAAAATGTAAAGATAGTTCATCACAGTGTTCTCCGACTAATAGTTTAAAACATGAAATTTGATATAATTCCTTACTCTAGCAAGGAATAGTCATTCACAAATACACATTTAATGGCTTCTATGTTAAGAAGACATGATGGGACTCCATGTAGCTATAACAGCACATAAAGCTGAAGGTTTGGGATTCAATTCCCAATTCAGGCATACATTTTTCTCTATATTGTAGATTACAATAGTTTAATTATGTACATTAATTTACTTATTTCAATCATAGTAATAGTTTTAGCTTCTTAATTTAATTTAATCAATTTTGAGTGTTGGAATTGAGACAATAATATCAATTGTATTCTAAATCAGATATTTATTTGAAGAATGGTGTATTTGAGTTATACAGGCTATATAATTTTTTATATTATTATTACATTTTTTAACATTCTATATAAGAAATGTCATATGTTAATGGTAATACTTCTAATAAAATTCACATTACTGTATTTACATTAACATGATAAAAGTGACCAGACTGTAATGTTTGATTTATAAGCCATAATTAAGTGAAATCACTTCATTTAGTTGAAGTAATAAATTGTAAATTCATAGGATAATGTAGGCCTAATTTAATTTTAGAATATCTAATTAATGCAATTTTACTAATTAATATTTAGTTGCGACTAATACTTTCCAAATAATTATATATTTACCTATAATGGTGCAGCCCAATGCTGATCCATAGCCTCTCTTTTGTTAGCTGTTAATAGAGTAAGTTAATTTAGTTACCTTATTTGCTTATAGATGACATGGGTGGCATGCAGTCAGCACACCAACTCATTGAGACATCTAGCAGGCAACTAAGGTCTTACTAGGATATTTAAATTTTGCTTAGAAACCTTTTTATTCAGGCTTAAGGATCTTTTACGAGCCTGAAAATCTTTAGACTCAGGACCTAATGGTGGTTAAGTCCCTCCCGGAGGACTGGCACCTTGGATTTTTCCATCCTAAAAAAATCCATCGACCATGGTTGGTTTAAACCCGCGACCCTTGGGACCAGAGGCAAGGAGCATAAACCACTAGCCCACCACTGTCGATTAAATAACTCTATAAGCTTCCAAGAATTAATTAATTTGGAAAGATGTTGATTTTGCCCTTCTTCCTTCTTAAGCAATAATCTGGTGATGCTCATGTTTAGAGGCTTCATTAAACAGTTTTTAAACCTGTACTAGTATGTATAATTAGATACCATAATGCATGCATATGCAAGAGAGTCTTGTCTTAACTTATGTTTGTTAAAATTATACAATGATGACAATTAGAGTAGTGATTCCCCCTATAATTGAAACTAAAATACTATAATTGAGAGTAAAAAAGTCATATGCTGTGAATTGCAGTTTTCTAACCATGACTTGCTGTGCAAATTGTTGAATTTCCAAAGCTGCGGTATGTTTAATGTCAGGCATTAGAAGTATCTTCTGGAGAAGATGTGCTGTCTGTTCAGATTCTTTACTCACTAAATTACAAGGCATTACTATAAAAAATAATGCCATGAAATGTACAACTGACCAAAATAATGAACTTATACATAATAACACGTTTTGGATACTAGATTCCCTTATGGGTGATATATTAATTATAAAATAATTTAGGTTTGATGTTGATTGTATGAAATTTGTTACAAATATTACTAATACCTGTAAACCATACATGGAATTCACAGACATAGCTACATCACATAAGGTGTCTTGCATTACTCTTAATGCAGATATACATGATGATTCGTTAAAGTTTCTATTATACTGGGAATGATAATACAGTCCTGTTGCTCTACTCAAGTGTTGTTCGTTGTAATCCCTATTGTTATTTATATAAATGTACATTTTGTTTATTAATTTCCACTGGCTTTCAGTGAGATTATCTGTAACAACCATTTCAGAATATGTCAAAGAGTTATTGATTTCTTGAATACATTTTCTAATTAACAATACAAAATCTATGAATTGTAACATTACAATTACATTAACCAAATTTAATATATCTTCCATCATTACATACATATTCCAGTAACAATCATTATTACACCAAATAAACACATCTGTTAGCCAAAGTACAAGGTAAAATATAATCACAAAATAAGTTTCTCTACGGATGAATTTAGCATAATTTGAAAATCTTTTTCCTTTAATTTTCAAATATTCACCTAGAAATGTTAGTTTTTTAAATGCTTTACTCATTTCATTAGGTACTTTTATAAGAGAAACTGTTAAATTTATTATAGTTGCCAGTCCCATAATAAGAAAATCTAGAAAATGCATGCCAAGATTACTTAGTTCATCTTCCTTTGTGTGTGGAGTGATATTTACAAACACAAAAATTGTGCTAACGAATATTAATATTATTAATGTTGATGTATATATTGTATCACTATTTCTGAAAAATTGTTTCTTTGTCATTTCCTCTTCTTCAAATAAGCATTTCTTAGAAATAGGTGCAAGTCCAAATAATTTTGATGCATAAAATAATGGCTTAACTGTTAAAAAAAGTTCATATGCATTTCTTTTGTAGTTCTTCATTGTAAGATATTTGCAACTAACTTTTGTAAATTTAATATGCTACTATATTTTGAAAAGTTATCACTTGAAACTTAAGAAAACCAATACACATTATTGATTAATTTCAATTGACATTCAGTCTAATTTGTATTTTCCTAATTTCCTTAAAAGCATGGACAATATTAATTAGTTTATAGTGATAATGTATATTTCAAGTATTACTGAATAATTTACATAGTATGTTTGCACTCTTACCTGCAATTGAACATATTACAAAACAAATTGTGTAGAAACTCTGAACATATTAAAAAATAGTGTTGAAACATTCTAATTAACTTACACTAAATAAAATCAGCATTCATTCTTTCACAGGTTACGTACTTACTTTCTCACTGGCACTATCGAACCCATAGGTTCATGGCCGAGCGGACATAAGCTCTCCATACATCCATATCCTGAGCTAATGCTTTCCAATCATTCCCTGTATAATCTACTTCTCTCAAATCATAATTAATATTATTCTCCCACCTCATTCTTGGTCTACCAACTGGGCGTTTTCCCTCTGGCTTTCCTACAAGAAGCTTCCATGCAAGTATTTCATTCCCCATACGTGCAACATGTCCTGCCCATCGCAGTCTACGAGACTTAACTGTTCTTATTATATCTGGCTTCCTATAAAGACCATGTAGCTCATTGTTATGAAGTCTTCTCCATTCACCTGTCTGTTCATCTCTCTTCGGTCCAAAAATTTTCCTAAGTACTTTATTCTCAAATACTTGTACGGGTCGAATCTTTGAACGCATTAGACCGTAAAAGGCGTTCTCTGCTGAGAAAGTTTTATCCTAGTACGATTTTGCTTACTCAGAAATCTATTCATGCGATAATAATTCGTAAGCTACTTGAGAAGGTAACTTAAAGATCATAGTCTAAGAATAGAAACGTATCGATAGAATCCCCAAAAAAAAGGGACACGCTGGTAAGCGATGTATTTTGAAACCTTGCTGCTTTATCCAAGATGTTGGGCCTTGAAGACTTCCTTCAATCCGTTTTAGGTATACGCGGATAAGAGGAATTTGATAGAGATCTACCAAAGAATTTCACTGGAAGGAACAGGAGAATCGTCGTAATATTGCGCGAACGCAGACGTGCGTTGTATATGGTAGTTTTATGCGGGATGCAAGCGTAAATGGTTTCCTGCTATAGCAGACGAAAATAACGGAGTGTATTTTTATGGTCGACTGAGAATTCTGGGTTATTTCTTGCCAGTATTACGAAAACGACGACTTTCATGCATGACCAGTTAGTCGGTAGCTAATTAGATCTTAGCACTTGCTCACGGTGAGTCAGCTCACCAGTGATTGGAAGTAATTTGAGTAGAGACTAATGTATTTGCATGCGACCCGTAATCTCCTTTCCTCCCTTAAAGTAAGAGTCGATGTTTCGCACCCATATAATATGATTCTTTCACAGGTTAGAGTGCTTATTTGTTAGGTTAGCTTTTAGATTGATCTTTTACAGGTTTGAGTACTTAAATTGCATTAGGTTAGCTTTTAGGTAAAACCTTCTGCTGGCACTATAGCCTTGGGGTCGACTCAGCCTCTAACAGAAATGAGTACCAGGCGTTTTTGGGGGTAAAGGCGGCCGTCATGTAGGACTGACAACCTGGCTGACATCAAGTGCCGATTGTCTAGAAAAAATGGGAGCTTAACCTCCTATACCCCAAGGGTCTCCTTTGGCCTGTTGTGAGATCACTTTACCTTTACCTAGCTTTTAGGCTCATTGGCAACATGAGTTCAAATATCATGTACATGTTGGCTGCATCCCATGATTCCATAGTGTGAAGTGCTTTGCATCTGTTAGCATGTGCATGGTGTATGATTAGAACTTAGAACAATTTTCCACATCACATGTTGCAAAGTATTTCCAAAAAGCCTGTACTTCCATTTAAGAATCTTGCAAAATGGTAGGAAGTTTAAGTAAATTTGTTGAAGCTCAAGAAAATGATACATGTTTCAAGTTTTAAATTAAAATTTTGTCTATTATATAAAACTAAACAAACTAAAGCAAACAAAAATTACAAACTTTTTTAAATTGAACAGTAGAATTAGGCCTACAGTGTATTACAGTATGTATTATGATACAGTATATGTTTTACACTGGTTGTATATCTACTAGTGTATTTTACTTGTGTTTTTATTTTAGTGTGTGTAATTGCTTTCATCATTATGCTGTAATGATAAGTACAGGTATTTATTTCATGAGTATTCTCTTCATATTCTACACAATCTAATTTCGATAAAAATTCACAGGCTGATTAATTCAAATTTTGGATAATTCAAAATTTTTAGAATCCAGCTTGAGGTTAAAATTAAAAAGAATCTTCTGTATTTTTACCTCAGCCACTTTTAAACACCTACTCTAGAGGTGCTAGGGGCTCTTACCCCTTACAGCGTTTTTTCCATTTTGCATTTTGAAGGTGTACCAGGGTTGGTTGAAATTGCTCCAGGTAATCTAGAGTTACGTTGCTACATACATACACATGTATATGTGACAGTCCACCGCTGTGATCTTGAGTTAGCATGCTGCCTTGTCATGCAGTGGACCCGGGTTTGATTCGCGATTATCACAAGCTTCCTGAGTGAGGGTTTTTTCAGGGTTTTTCCTCACCTATAAGACAAATGTTAGGAAGCTTTGAGGTCCAAAAGGTTTCCAAACATCATATGGCCATCATCATCATCCCATGGTGTGGAAAGCAACGGGAAGCTACTCACCTATAACTTCCTAGTAAAGCTGCAAAGCATGGCATGAAAGTGCTATGATTGCAGTGAAAGACCTATCCTAGGGCAGAACACTTAAAATAGAATATATATATTAGGGTTATAACTTTTTGGACTTTTATGAAATAAAATATTTTCTGTACAATTAATGGGTAAACTTTTACTTAAAATCATTGAAAATGGCCTTCATTTCACTGAGCTTCAAGAAAAGGTCACCCCCAAATTTATTTATATATCAATATTTAATATTGATTTGGGGGTGACCTTTTCTTGAAGCTCAGTGAAATGAAGGCCTTTTTTAAATGTTTTTAAGTAAAAGTTCACCCATTCATTGTACAGGAAATATTTTATAATTCACAAAAGTCCAAAAAGTTTAATCCTCTAGAATTATAACTTTTTGGAGTTTTGTAAAATAAAATATTTCCTGTGCAATGAATGGGTAAAATATTTCATGTGCAATTAATGGGTGAATTTTTACTTAAAACCATTGAAAAAGGCCTTCATTTCACTGAACTTCAAGAAAAGGTCACTCCGAAATATATTTATATATCAATATTTAATATTGATTTGTGGGTGACCTTTTCTTGAAGCTCAATAAAATTAAGGCCTTTTTTGATGGTTTTAAGCAAAAGTTCACCCATCTATTGCACAGGAAATATTTTATTTCACAAAAGTCCAAAAAAGTTGTCATCATCATCATCATCCTGCCAGGTATTAGTCCTAGAAGAACTGTTACGGCCTGAGAAAGTGGTTTTCGTGCCATCTTTTCATAGGTCGACCAAGTGACAGTTTCCCATTTGGACAGTAGTTCGTTATTGCCTTGGGGATCCTGGATCTAGCCATTCTTGAGACATGTTCCTTCCAGTTTAGCTGATATCTGGAGATGTAGTCCAGTATTGGTGACACATTAAGTTCTTGAAGGATTTCTAGATTTTTCTTTCAATCCCATTTGGTGTATTTTTTGTTTCAGCTCCTGTTGTCTTCTTTGCAGGGATATCTCTTCTGTTGTCCTCAGTCCTCAGCCTGATTTTGGAGCCTTTTTTGCTAAGAAATCTGCTCGTTCTTTACCCAGTAATCCCACATGCGATGATACCCACTGTAATACAATGTGTTTACCTTGAGCTTCTTCAATTTTGTACATGGTTCTTATGTTCTGAATAATTGGGGTGTTTTGTTGGTTACCAGTTATTGCTTGTATTGTTGACATTGATTCTATCAATATTACCATCTTCTTGCTTATACTGGGCCTGTATTAAATATTCTGTGCAGTTTCTATTGCCTGAAGTTCTGCATCAAAATTTGTTGCTCCCGGTCCAAGTAAAATATATTGGGAAAAGATTTCACTGTATAAAAAAAAACTATGATATATTAAAAACATTAACTTTTATTTAAAATATTTTAAATACAAAGAGAATATAAAAATATAAGCAATGGAATAGTTGTATTATAGGAAAAACAAAATCATCCAACATTAATAATTTCATTGAATAAATTGAAAATTTGTTTTCAGCAACATGGATATTGGCATACTAAACATTCTCTTATAAAGATATAAGAGAATTTAAATAAATAAAAACAAAATGGAGGAATTGAAATATATATATATATTTAATTTTTTAATCGCATATATATGTAATATTTTTCATTACAGCAGTCAAATTAAAGGCAATATGTTTTCCGTCATATAGGTTTACTTTTCAGATTTACAAAACTGTGTAAATATATTTTGAGCAAATAACTAATAACAGTAACTAAACATTTTTAAAACTTATACAGTCTTTCTCATTTTGTCAATAATCTTCACTGTCTCCCAGATATCGTCAGCAAGGAGTTCAGGTTCCTCAAAAGCAGCAAAATGACCTCCACGAGGCATGTTAGTAAATCTGACAATATTTTGGTATTTTTCTTTCAACAGACACTTGGACTGATAAGCAAGTTCATTGGGAAACATTGCACAGCCTGTTGGAACGTGGGAAGGTATTCTGAAATTTAAAAAAAAGTCCCATTAATACAGAAATTATGAAATTGCAAATTAGGCTATAAGATTGGATTTAAATAAAGTTTATGTTTCTAAAAAATGGGGAAAATTTTTAACTAAATTTTGTGGTAGTCATCAACCAATTATTGGTAAAATAATTTATTATTGTAAACTAGCAGACCCGGCAGATGTCCTGCCCAAACATTCAATTCTCGTGTCATGGCTGGACGATAAAAATACAAGTTACTTTTTACCATAAAATTCAGTAAGTAATAAGTTCACAAGAAAACTCCACACTCTCATCAAGTAAACCTCTATTTCTAATTGTCTGCTTTTGCTCATTTTTTGATAATATCTACATCAGTTTATTTTAAAAGGATATACTGAGTTTTGTGAAACATCAAAAATTGTGACCGCTAGAGTGATTTTTAAATTTTCACTTCATGTGCACTCCTACTCCTAATGGTTTTATAGGGTCCAACTGTGAATATAAAACCATTGAGGGACCCAATCAGACACACGCAAAAAATTTCATCAAAATCTGTCCAGTCGTTTAGGCAGTTTTTAATTTCAGATTTCAAGTAAACCTCCACTTCTAATTGTTGGATTTTGCTCATTTTTGGATAATACTTACCTCCATTTATTTTAATAGGATATATTGTGTTTTGTTGTGAAACTTCAAAAAATGTGATCACTAGAGCAATTTTTAAATTTTTGTTCCAGGTGAACTCCTACACCTAATGATTTTAGAACATAATAGATAATGGCTAAACACTCGCCGTATATACAAATTTTCACAAAGATCAGTTGAATGGTTTAGAAGTCTATAAAGGACAGTTTGAGAGAATGAATAATTTTCAAAGAAATTGAATTGAGTTCTTTAAACATCCAATTATAAATAGTAAAATTAAAATTGTGATTTTATTTTTGTCCCTTAAAAATAAATTTTATGTTTACTTATTTACTTACTTACTCACTGGCACTATCGAACCCGTAGGTTCATGGCCACGCGGACATAAGCTCTCCATACATCCCTATCCTGAGTTAATGCTTTCCAATCATTCCCTGTATAATCTACTTCCCTCAAATCATAGTTAATGTTATTCTCCCACCTCATTCTTGGTCTACCAACTGGGCGTTTTCCCTCTGGCTTTCCTACAAGAAGCTTCCATGAACATCTTTCATGAACATCTTCATTCCCGATACGTGCAACATGTCCTGCCCATCGTAGTCTACGGGACTTAACTGTTCTTATTATATCTGGCTTCCTATAAAGACCATGTAGATCACTGTTATGTAAGTCTTCTCCATTCACCTGTCTGTTCATCTCTCTTTGGTCTAAAAATTTTCCCAAGAACTTTATTCTCAAATACTAGTAATCTCCTATCCTCCCTTAAAGTAAGAGTCCATGTTTCGCAACCATATAATATAACTGGTGGAATAACATTTTTATATATTTTCAGTTTAACGTTTTTCTGAAAGGAGTTGGGGACGTCAAGAGTCCCTGCAATGAATAATAGCACGCATTTCCAGAGATTCGAGCTTATGTTTGAATTGTTTGTGCATCTCATTCCTATTTGTGATTATTGTTCCTAGGTATTTGAATTCAGCCAATAAATTTTATGTTTAGTATAAAAATTTAAAACATTAAAATATGTCTTAAATATTATAAATTAAACCTTTTAAACCATGATCTGCTTTAGGGATAATGTTTTCCCCTCATTCAACAGGCAAGGTTTGATTGCTAGTTGGGTTGAAATTTTTGGTGAATATTTTCAGAGTTCCTCTTAATTTTAAAGCAAGTTCCAGGAAAGTCATCCCTCAACTTCCTTGACAAATCCCCAACTCATAATTATCAACTTTTTTTCCCTGGCATGCCAGGTCTATAAGGTCCTTACTCATGAGAAATTAAGAGGGTCAATCTATATTTGAAAAGAAAAATATACGTCTAGACTGGGGTTTGAACCCAGGACCTTTGACTCTCTATGTCAATGCTCTATCCAAGTGAGCTACCTAGGCCTCCAATCTAAATGCATATTTTTCTCTTCTACATAGTTAATTCCCTAACCCCAAATGCTACGAGCCGTTGCAAGTTAGGGAATTAACTATGTATAAGAGAAAAATACACGTTTAGATTGAAGGCCTAGGTAGCTCACTTGGAAGAGCATTGACATAGAGTGTCAAAGGTCCTGGGTTCAAACCCCAGTCTAGGTGTATATTTTTCTTTTCAAATATAATTTGTCCATCATTAAGATGTTTAAAAACGAATAATAAAACCAGGGTCAATCTAGTTTACAATAATAGAATCATTTATCGTAGTTTCATCAAAAACTTAAGAATTTACACTGCTAGTGTCTGTTAAGGGAGACTTGAAATATCAATCTAAGAGATTCAAGAATATATCTTTAAGGCAAATGAGAATGTTGAATTTACAACCAGACACAGCAGTAACTATAGAAAAATTATATAGTTAAAGTGTCAACCTCTGTGGTCTCGAGGTAGTGTACTGCCTTGTCACGCAGCAGGCCCAGGTTCGATCCCTGGTTGGGACAAGTTTCCTGGGTGATGTTTTTTTTTTGCGTTTTTCCTCGCCTGTAAGACAAATGTCAGGAAACTTTAAGGCCCAAACGGTCCCTGAACATCATCTGGCCTCATTATCATCATTAACATATTCACTAAGTTTAGGATTAAGGCCTCTCCTGGTGTATCATTGCCATCATCATCATCATCTATCATATATCATCGGGGCAGCACAACTCTGTCTTCTAGGTGCCCCAACCTCTGAAGTGGGTTACAATAACGCCATCCCAGGAGAGAATACCAGAATGTCGAAATGAAACGTGGTGGCATTGAAGAAAATATATATATATATATATATATATATATATATACAGATAAAGTGTTATAAATAACAGAAAATTAAAAATAAATCATTAAATAGGAATATTATCTCTGTACCTATCTAACTTCATTGCAAATTGAGCCTTGTTAAATGTCTCACTGTAGAGGCGGACAGAAGTAGTTATGGATCCAGTCACCCAGTAGATCATCACATTATCCAATAAATCAGCCAGTTTGTACTTCCTTGTCAAACCTCCATCAGGGACAGTTCTCCATTCTTTTTCAGTCCATGTTGAAAACTTTTCCAGTATATAAGCAGCTAATCCAACTGGTGAATCTCGCAATCCAACACCTGCATAAATAGAAATGAAATAAATTATCATTAAAATTATGAATCTGTATTATCCTATCATACATATTTATATAAACAATCTGAGAACTATATTTGAAGAGAAAAGTTGTATGTTCAGTCTGGGGTTTGAACTCAGGACCTTTGGCTTTCTAGACCAATGCTCTTCCCCTGAATTACCTGAGCACTCCAATCTAAACACAAATTTTTCTCTTATACGTTGTTAATTCCCGATCGCCAAATGCTATGATCTATGAGCCTATGCTCGATTATGCAAACTGTGCCTTCTTATTTAAGAAGACATTTAATGAGAATTTAAACATTACTTTATATAAAGCCAGTAGGGCTTCTTTTGATGTTTCTATTATTAATTTAATACTTCTCATTGAAGGACAAATTATATTTGAAGAGAAAAATTATATGCTCAGACTAGTTTTTCAACCCAGGACCTTTGGCTTTCTAGGCTAATGCTCTTCCCCTGAGCTACCTGAGCACTCCAATCTAAATGCAAATTTTTCTCTTATACATTATTAATTCTCGATCGCCGAATACTATGAGCATTTGCTCGATTATGCAAACTGCTGCTTCTTATTTAAGAAGACATTTATTGAGAATTTAAACACTACTTTTTATAAAGCCAGTAAAATGTAAAAACTGCCAAAGATAATGATAGTAATAATAATAATAATAATAATAGATATTAATATAATAATACTAACCGACAGTATCAGGTTTAGTTGATTGGATGTGCATATAACCTGATTCTAGCAAAATTTCTATGAAATGTTTTCCAAGAGGATACATTTTATCCACATTAGCTTCGTCTACGACGAGACTAGGCCAAAAACTGCCAATAACTCGCAATATGTTAGACAATGGTGTATTTGTAAAACATAAATTTGCATGAACTCCATATAGGCTGAAAAATGAAAATTATTTGTTATCAGTACTTGAAAGGAAAATTGTATGAAGATAGGTTTCAACCAGGAAGCAGACTAGTTGGGTGCACTAGAGCTCAGACATCAGGTTGATTTGTTTATTCATTGCTTGTCAGCCAATGAAATGAATAAGTTGTTTAGATATAATATCTCAAAAAAAAAATTAATATAATGATTGTATAATATGACTGCTATAGCATGTGACCTGTGTCTCAGGCAAAAGGCCGAACATGCTTCCCACTATTTGAAAGCACAAGAACCAGAGCATACAAGGATTACCAACCAATCCATCCATCCATAGTAATTATGCCCAAAGGCAGGTCCTTCACTGCAATCTTGAGCACAGTGTCCTTTATATCCCTCCTCATCATACTACCTATTATTCGAAATCTTTTACAGTTTCTCTTGCTAGAACATGGAATTCACTTCCACCCTATGTCAGAGACTGCCAAACTTTACCATCTTTCAGAAATAAATTGAAAATAAAATCACTAACAGAAACAACTCACTAATACTACTTTTTAAGAATTAATAATGCGTTTTTGCATTATTTAATAAAAATAGACTTAGGATTTGTTAATATATTTACCTAATGCCTTGTATAAAAAGCGTAGATTAATTCATTGTAGTTTATTACTTTCTTTGTATTTTTTTTCTTTTCTTTTTATGTATAGTAGATTCGAGCTGTTATTCCTTTTTTTATTCATTGTATCATTAATTTAATTTTAATTGTATTTAGTTTCATTCTATTATTAGGCTTTAATTTCATTATTATTCAATATGACAGATAATTAATTGTTCAATGACTATTATTGTAACTTTTTTTTGTATTCATATGTAACATATGTTTGTCCTGTTTAATATGACTATTATTGTAATTTTTTTGTATTCATGTGTAACATATGTTTGTCCTGTTTAATATGACTATTATTGTATTTTTTTTTGTATTCATACGTAACATATGCTTGTTCTGGTGAGTGGAAGAGAAGGCCACATGGCCTTAACTCCACCAGGCTAAATAAATCTAAAAAAATCTAAAATCTAGCATTTTCAAGTTGTGTTTTGCAGCTTTACTAGGGAATTGTAGGTGTGGTAGCTTCCCGTTGCTTTCCACACCGGTGAAGGATGATGACGATGATAAGGATGATGATGATGGCCGTATGATTTCGGGGACCGTTTGGGCCTTAAAGTTTTCCTGACATTTGTCTTACAGGTGAGGAAAAACCCCGATAAAAACCTCACCCAGAAAAACTGCCCCGACCGGGGATTGAACCCGGGCCCGCTGCATGACAAGGCAGCACGCTTCCTTGAGACCACAGCGGTGGACTACCAAACAATAACAAAAGTTAATAAAATATAATAACAAAAGTATTTTCGGCTAAATTTTACAACCTGTGACACGACTTTTTTAAATTCCTTTATAAACTCCTATCAACTTTTATTCTTAGGGTTTCATTTTTCAAATTATTTTCCACCATTTAAAATGATTTATATATATATATATATATATATATATTTCCAACAGTTATTTCAATATATTTTTCTATGATATTTAACTACATACATAGCATGAAGATGTGGCAGCCATATTGATTTTAATGAATATTCTATGCAACCATAAAGATGTGTTCCAGTGCAGCCATCATGGAGTATGGTACTAATTAACTCTACACATATACTTTAGAATTTCAAAACTTACTATTTATTTTTGGGCATTGAATTCTTTCACAGGTTAGAGTGCTTTAATTGTGTTAGGTTAGCTTTTAGGTTGGTCTTTCATAGGTTAGATTACTTAAATTGTTCAATGTTTTTATTATTCATTTCATACATATCAATGATGGATGAATCATATTTGAAGAGAAAAATTATATGCTCCCCCCCTAGGTTTTTCATATATTTTTTTAAAATCCACCTCTGATATAATGTGCATTACCTAGGCCAAAAATGTTCAGTTACAACTTTAGACACTTTTATGAAGATTTCAAGTACAACACGAAGGAATTCATGGAAAACCCAAGGTTGAATCCATCCCCTTCTATAAAGACCTAACGGTACCTGCAGTCTCTGTCACTTGCTCATCTGTTGTCGTCAGTCTGAATAGAGTTAGGTATCATTGTGCATTGGTAACAATGTTATACCATTATAGCGTCAGTGTTGTTAAACTCAACTATGGGAACAAAGTATAACAGCTACACTGCAAAATTTTAAGTTACAAGTGGTAAATTTCTCCAAGTAAAACGGAGTGAAATACACCTTCATTGTGATCTACTGTACCATTATTGTTTGTATGGTTTGAGTGTCTGAAAATAGAGAAATATTAAACACATCTTATTCTTTCAATTTCTCAAAATGTCTTTGAGAGTAAAGTTCAATAACCATGATGGAATTACTGTAGATGTCTAATTGATAGTGTTCTACATTGTGAAAGCATATTGATATTTTCATAGACATCGCATAATTTCCCCCTCGAATTTTCACTCCTAAACCTTGAAAAGAGTGGAAATTACTTGAGTAAATATGGTATACTATTGTAGAATATGTGTGTTTCTTAGTTGTAATTTAACCAAGTTTTATACTCAACATATTACAGTCCTGAAACATTTTAGGTCCATAGCAGTAGACAAAGTTGCTTAAAGTTAAAAATGAGCTAAATACAGGTGCAAAATAATAAGAAATATAATTAGAAGTTAAAGGAAATGTTTGGTTTATCTAAAATTTAAAACGGTGATTCAATGCATGTTTATGTTTTTTATCAAAACTTGAAAATGGCAATTTAGTATACAGTATGTTTACGAGGTAAGACATAATCAATGAATAAAAAAAATCTTAAAACCCAATTAAAATGTCACTAAGCTAACTAAATTTTAATTTACTGATAACTTATGGTAGGCAAAAAGATAAATATGGTTAGAGTGAGTTATTTAGTCAGCTTTTTTAAATTTACACTTAACTATCTTAAACCATAAATATGTGGAATGATAAACATGATAACTTTTTTTAAATCTTGTGCATTAAAAAAAAAATAGTTCACTAAAATGAACTAGGTCAGTAAGAATATTTCAATAAAATGAACTAGATTAATGAGAATAGTGCTGTAGGAAATATTTAATATAATTAACATTTTCTTAAAAATATTTTAAATAATATGAATGAAATGAAAGATTGATGATGCCAAAAAATCAGGAATATACCAAATAAAATATGCAGATTGTGATAAAGTATACATAGGGAAAGCAAAGAGGAATTTAATCATTAGAACTAAAGAATGCATAAGAAATGTAAAAGAAAGGAGAAGTAGAAAAATCTGCAGTAGCTGCTCATATTTGGTGAGAGAAACATAAAATAGATGTAAACATCAAATTATTAAAACAGTTTGAAAACATAAATTAACTCATATGGGAAAAAACCTACAGAAGAGCAAGGAGACAATCAAGAATTTTGAAATCCCCACGGAGAGAAATTTAGTAAGCAAGTTCTTTTGATCACAAAAAAGAGGGAGCAGGAGTTAACATTCAGGGTCGACAACTTATAGATCATCAGTCTGTGCAACTGAAGGTGAAGCAAAGATGCTGTGAAACATGTCTTACAAGAAACAACCAAATATGAGATTAGATGATGGCAGATCCAACTTATTTATCAAGTGGAACATCATTGTTACTTCCTATTGTATTTTCTAATGTTTTAAATGTTTCATACAATATTTAGAATACATATCTTACCTATCAGGGAATAGTGTTTGCATATGTTGAACAATAATTCCACCCCAGTCTCCACCCTGAGCATAAAACTTCTTGAATCCAATTCTCTCCATCAAATCTTTCATCACTACAGCCATCTGTGCTGCACCTAATCCTGGTTTTGATGCACCTTCTGAGAATCCATACCCAGGTAACGAAGGTGCAATGACTTCAAATACAAAATTCACATCCTTACGAGGTGTGGTCAGTAGTGGTATCAGATCATAAAACTCTCTGATTGAGCCTGGCCAGCCATGCAGAAGTAGCAATGGAAGTACACGAATATTTTTGTCTACATTTTTAGGTTTAACGTGAATAAAATGAAGATCAAGTCCATCCACTATTGTTTTGAAATGGGGAAAACTATTCAAGAAAGCTTCTCTTTCTCTCCAGTTATATTTTGTTTTCCAGAACTCTATCACCTTCTTCAAGTAATCTGTGTTGAAGCCATATTCAAAATTGGTATTTTCCAGTGGAGGTGTGAGAGGTGCATAATTGTCTAATCGTCTTTTCAAATCTTGTAGCACCTGTCACAAAGACATGGAATTATTGATTGGATGGTAAATATAACAAAAATTAAAATACTTAAATATAGTTATTTTTTAAATCAGGATATGTATCCACTCTATCACTGAGTTTCTTAAATGAAACAAAATATATGTAGGGTCTTCAAAAAAACATCGAAAATACATACAAAAATTATGTTATTGTTTATTTACATGAGAGATTCCATATCCAAAAATATGTTGTTTGAATACTAAGGAAATCAAATTACTACAGTGCTTTGGACATAAGACATGAAGTCAATTACAAAATTAATCAGTAAGATTTCTCGACTAACCCAACAAGAGGATGGGATTACGGACGTGGTAATTATGTATTAAGAATTTCAGAAATATACTTGTGTTATACGAGAGATCTTACATTCTTTCTGCAAATTCTTTATAGCATCCCAAATCAGTGCTCTAGTTGCTTATTATAAAACAAAATGGAATTTTAACCCAACTTTGCTTCAATGAGTCAAATCATGCACTTAAGATATGGGTTTCACTTTTATAAAATTATCAGATTTTTTGTTCTATTACATATTGCAAATTCATTTTTATGAATTACCAGTAGCTTCTAGAGTCAAACATAACACTCATGTTGAAATTCGAGTAATTCGTTTTTGTAACCAATGAGATCTTAGATGGAAATCACAAATTTACTAACTACTGATTTAAAACACATGAGAGGATTAGGTAAGGTTTATCAGAATCAAGACAAAGTTAGAAACCTGGAAATTACAAGAAAAATACTGTAGAAGGATTTTAATCTAGGTAGTTTTGAATTATAGGATCTCTCAGGATTGGGTGTTGCTTTGGTTGGTTTTAATTTAGCAATGAGATTATCTCAGGGAATTCAGAGAACGAGTTTTAATAAGTCAGGAATTAATCAGGGGAGATGATAATTTATTTTGGTGGCATCACAAATAAATTGTACATATTAAACAATCAGCTTGCAAGAGCCAAACTAGTCCCATATTTAATTTAAATCAGAATTGATCGCATTAATTTTCGGTTATTTACTTATAATCAAATGAGAAATTTTCAATAAACTTAGAATTGAATTTATTCTACTGCATTATTTGTTAATACACAAGTGGTATTTAACAATCATGATTCTCAGTGACTCTTGAATTGTCAAAGTCCCAATTATTAGTCACTGATATGTTTTATAAGTCAAATTTATTCTAAGTTCTTAACTGGTGTTTGCCGACTCATGTTTACAAGTTGATGTTGCAGTTTGGGCAAGAAGTTGTTGTGATTTGTTGGAACTCCATAGTCTTTCGGAAACTTGCCAACATTACATTGGTTTATAAATTAAAATCATTGCCTCTTCACTCATGAATGGGAATAAGACATTCCCTATAGATTATTTTAGAACTATCTCTTTGCAGAGTGTATAAAATAATTCTGTCAACTTCTGCCCTACAAGGTATA
The DNA here is from genome assembly GCA_030220185.1 of Diploptera punctata. NCBI lineage: Eukaryota > Metazoa > Arthropoda > Insecta > Blattodea > Blaberidae > Diploptera > Diploptera punctata. The sequence continues at coordinate 189,494 of JASPKZ010000841.1, read as the reverse complement.
AACCTATCTAGTTTATATTCAAGTTTTGGAGTTTAACATTTAAAGTGTTTTATTTAATTGGGAAATGATTCTCTTACTAACTCAAACATTAGTTGGGTTTTCACGAAGCCATAAATCTTCCTTGCTGAAAGATTGAATAAAAAAGAATACTTTACCCCATTCACCCAACAATATAAGTTATTTATTGGTAGGTAGGATGAGCAGTTGTCCTCCTCCTCAGTAAATTCATCTAACAGTACAAATTTCAACTCTGTCTCATTTTTTTTCATTTATATCTTTACCTATAAACTGGTTATTTCCTTGATTGCTGGTAAAACCATTTGCTAAGTTCCCTTTACTTTTATTATAACTAACTAACTAACTCACTGGCACTATCAAACCCGTAGATTCATGGCTGCACAGACATAAGCTCTCCATATATCCCTATCCTGAGTCAATGTTTTCCAATCATCCACTGTATAATCTACTTCCCTCAAATCATAGTTACTGTTATTCTCCCACCTCATTCTTGGTCTACCAACTGGGCGTTTTCCCTCTGGTTTTCCTACAAGAATCTTCCATGCACGTCTTTCACTTTAACCCGTCAGCGTGGAGCGACGTGACGTGTACGCAAGTTGAATTCTTCACCAAATGCGGAACGACGTGACATGTACGCTAGCTACACGCACTGCTTTAAACTGTAATTATGACCTTTGTGTTTACATTAACTATTTACAGTTTATACAAATTTTATGTAGAGACTTCAAAGTTTATATTAGTGCATATATTAACTGATTACGGCCCTCAGTAACAAGTTAAAATAATTTTATATTTGCATTTATTCTTGCGGCCTCTGACATTTTTCTTAAATTTATAACTTGATAAAGGATTTCTTATAAAACTAAATTCGCCTTTTTTTGTAGATTAGCTTGTCTATCAAATTGAATCTATTTTCAAATCTCTTCATTTTTAATAATAATGTCGCAAAATTCAGTATATATAAAGACCCAACAAAGTTATTTCCGATTTACGTTACAGTACAGGACCACAACAGTAAATTTCAGATATATATATATATATATATATATATATATATTTCAAATGACGATATCCTTACATTATGGAAAGGTAGTTAGTCTACAATTCAGTCAGTATCTAAAAGGTAAAGTGGTCCACTACAGACCTTAGAAGGTTCTTGGGATATTAGGAGGTTAAGGCTCCCACTTTTCTAAACTATCGGTACTTGATGTAAGCCGAGTACTTATTTCTGTCTGACGGCCCATAACAAGCATCTGGTACTCATTTCAGTTAGAGGCTGAGTCAACCCCGGGTTCACGGTGCCGCCTGAAGGTTTGGTTCAGTTTAAAAATCCTGATCCACCGGGACTCAAACCCTCGATCTTCCGGCTTGTAGCATGTTGATCTTTTAAGTCCACACCTCCGGCGAAACTATTATAGTCATATTTCATCAACTGGTTTCGGTTTGGAAACCAGAAGAAAGGCATTGAAATTTAGGGTTGATGAAGGTCTTAGTACAACAGGTCTGATGTGTAGAAAGACCATTTTTTGAAGGCACACGACCTAAAATAATGTTTCCAAAGTGTTAGAAAGACACATTTGGAGAAGGCTGCCCCCCCCCCTACAAGAAAGAAGGTCAGCGCATAGAAGCAATGTGTTTGTAATAAACATGAACAAAGTAAACACAAGGGGAAAAAAATACACTTATTGTTGCCCGAGTGTCAAACAGCTGGTTTACATTTTGAAGATTTATCACACCAATTTTTGAAGTTCATACTTTTTTTTTCAAGACCCTTTTCTTTGTGTAAATATTTCGTTTTGTTGTTAGGTAAAGCCGGTTCTCTGAATTCTTCAAAGAATCCCTAGTGCAATACACTGTGTCACTTATGTGAGAAATTTACAAAAAGGACCTATTTCAACTGTGGCACAACAACCATAAATAAGTCTGCAAAAAATGCAGAGATGTTACGTGAGAACCGTAACAAATTTAATTAATTAAATATTATATTAAGGGTTCACCATAAACGAATTGCAAAAACATTTAAATTACTCAAGATATATCAATTTAAATGCGTTATTGGAATACTGGCACTGAGCGGCTGAGTTTAAATACCGGTGAACTTCCTCCCGCATCAGAGTATTCTCGGCCATTTAAATCCATCCGCTCTGAAGAGGTTAAATATAATGCAGGAGAAAAAGCATAAGTAGAAGGTATAAACAAAATTATGGTGGACTGAAAGAATAAAGTTAGCAAAGGAACAACAATGTCTGGAGGGAGTGGTTTAGAGATAAAACTAAAGAAAAACAGGATACATTTAAATATTAACAAAAAAAATCAATTTGAATAAAGAGAAACATGATTAAAATTTACAGGAGAAGTAGAGAAAGATATGAAAGGACGCAAGGAAATATTTTATGTATTATGAAACACAAAACAAAGACAGAATAGACAACATAAGAATATTTGTTGATGAGGGATCTGTAACGAGGTGAACAAACAAAATTATAAATGTATGGTACAACTATTTAAAAATGTTATTAAATGGAATAGGATTAAATATGGAAGAGGTGTTAAACGCAATGCTAACAGAAGAGATAGAAGATCTAGATATGCTTAAAGTAGAAATTGTAATATAAGAAATAACAAATCAGCAAGTGTAGATAAAATCATACTAGAAAAGTTAAAAACAGCTTACCAATTTTGTATCATTGGTTTTATAGAATACTGAGGATAATTTGGACAGAAAATGTCAACCCAAATGAAAAAGAGGTATAATTATTTCAATCTACAAGAAGGGAAACAAATGTTACGTAAAATTTATATGTGCATAATTCTGCTTTGTCACTGCTTTAAAATTTAAAAAAGAATTTTGGCCAGAAAATTAAACGAAGTAATAAAAAAATTAAGAAAATAATAATAATGCCTTCAGAAGTGAAAGATAAACAATGTATTTAATCTTATGTGAAGACAACTTATTGAGAAGAAATGGGATATAGAGCATAAGTGTACATTGCCTTCATTTATTTTGAAAATGTGTATGATAGAGAGATACATACAAAAATATACATGAGACAATGTCTATATAGGACAAACTGGTAGACCTTTTATCTCTCGGATAAAGGAACACATGAGAGCATATAACAGAAATTTAGAAAATTCAAAATATGCTAACCACCTATTCCAATTTAATCATTGTTTCGATCCAAATTTTGAAATTTTACAAATTTGTGATAAGGGTAAGAAGTTAGATCTTTTGGAGGCTGTAGAAATTAATAAATTTAAAAGTAGTAAAAACTGTTAAATTCTCAACTTGATTTGAATGAATCCCCTTTGTTAAATTAAAAAATTTAAATAAATATTGTTGTATTGTTGCTTATATCAGTTGGAACACAATTCATAATTTGTTAACATGTCTGAAGAAGGTACAGTGTACCGAAACAGCTGTCACTGAATTATATAATAAATATGAAAATCAAATAAAACTACGTTTTATTTTTATTTAATTAAAAAATATGGGTAGTCTTGCAAAATTTAAAGATCTCTAAGAGCTTCATTGTAAAAATTAAAAATGCACACAGGAAATCTAAAAACTATATGAAAATTCCAGTAGGAATGACAGTGATTCAAAAAAAAAAAGTTAGAGTTAGACAAGATAATTTATTGACCCTATTTTGTTTAATGTCACAATGGACAAAATTGCAAATAAAGTTAAAGGGGATGGCAAACAAATCACACATGAAAAGCTTAATATTTGTGGATGATATAACGATTTGAGAAAATTTAAAAAGATTCATAGAAACACAGACATGAATCTAGGAAAACAGTTACAGAAGAACATGGTTTAAAGACCAATACTGAGAAAATGGCAGTCATGCAAGTATTTGGAAACTAGAAATTAAGTTCTCTAGCATAAATTTACAAAAAGTGGAAAAATGTACATATATAGGAAAGTGATCAATTCAGGTAAAATTTGGAATAGAAATATACCTATCAAAAGTGAAATGGCAACGTATCAAATGTATTTCAAACCAGTTTGTACATATGCATCAGAGATTTGGATATATACAAAGAAGTAAATGAGCAATTCAAGCTACAGAAATGAAATTTTTATGTCAAATGATATATAAACAAGAGACAAGATATAAATGATAAAATTAGCGAGACGTTAAAAGTAGAAAAATTAAAACAACAAACATAGAGAAAAACAGATTAAAATGGTTTGGACCACAGAGAAGTTAAAGCTGAAAATACAAGAAAAATGACGGAAAAGAAAACCATGGGAATGATCGATTAACCAAGTACAGAAAAACTCACAAATATGGGGATACAAATGGGAACAATTGAGAGGAAGAAAGGCATGAGAGGAGAGGGACGAATTAAGGTTTATTTCGAATTGGTCTTCCAATAGGAGGATACGTGTAAGAGGGTGATGATGAAGATGAGTTTGTGTACCTCTTCTGGAACGTTGATTTTGAAATTTCTAATTGATTCGTCTACTTTCTGAGGTTGACCAGGACCCCACCAAGTGCTCTTCAGTTCAGGGAGCTCTGGTACTTGATTCAGATTGTACACAATGTAGCCAATTCCAACAGCTGTTAAAGTTATGCTGATTAGCACAAGTTTTCCCAAGAAACCCATTCTTGTAGAGGTATCACTGAAAATTAATTTGAATGCTTTATAGAATCAATTTTTTTTTATTTGAACTCTGATTGACAACTTGATTAATATATAGAAGTTAATTTTAATTGGAACTTGTACATCATCAATCAACTTACATGCATACATAATCATTAGACCTTCCATATGCTTTATATATATATATATATATATATATATATATACAGGGTGATTACAAATGATTGGAGCGATTTCATGATTTTATGGTAGCTGTAGTATTCGACATATTTTCACGAACTTTTACAGATACATAGAGCAACTTCCCAGGTTTTTTTTGAGATGTTACAGGTGCTCCATATGCTCCCCCTTGGTGATTCTGCAGATATCAAGTCTGTAATCAAGTTCGTCCCATACTCGACGTAACATGTCCCTATTAATTTGTTCAAAGGCATTGATTATGCGAGCTCGCAGTTCTGGTAAGTCTACTGGTAAAGGAGGCACAAACACTGAATCTTTCACATACCCCCAAACAAAAAAATCGCACGGCGTCAAATCGGGGGAGCGTGGAGGCCATGACAACAATTTCTGATCATTCTCTCCACCGCGACCGATCCATCGGTTTGGCAATCTCATGTTTAAAAATTCACGAACATCGTGATGGAAGTGTGGTGGAGCACCATCCTGCTGGTAGATGAAGGTCTCACTGTCGGTCGTCAGCTGCGGCATGAGCCAATTTTCCAGCATGTCCAGGTACACGTGTCCTGTAACGTTCTGCTCGCAGAAGAAAAAAGGGCCATAAACTTTGAACTGAGAAACCGCACAGAACACACTAACTTTTGGGGAGTCGCGAATGTGCTGCACAATAACGCGGGGATTTTCTGTGCCCCAGATTCGCACATTGTGTTTGTTCACTTTGCCATTCACAAAGAATGTTGCTTCGTCACTGAAGACAAGTTTCTCACAAAAACCATCCTCATCCATAAACTGCTGCATTTGTGTACAAAATTCAAACCGACTCACTTTGTCAATGGGCGTAAGGGCTTGTAGAAATTGCAAGTGTTAAGGTTTATGCTTCAATCTTTTCCGCAAGATCTTCCAAACGGTCGGTTGTGGAATGTTCAGCTCTCTGCTCGCTTTTCGTGTTGATTTCTGTGGGCTACGTGTGAAACTCATCCGCACACTCTCAACCTTTTCTTCACTCACTGAAGGACGACCCGTTGATTTCCTTTTACAGAGGCATCCTGTAGCTTTAAATTGCGCATACCATCGCCGAATGGAGTTGGCACTCGGTGCATCTTTCTCGAACTTCGTTCTGAAGTGTCGTTGCACAGTTATCACAGATTGAGTTGAATGAAATTCAAGCACAGCATATGCTTTCTCCTCGCCTGTCGCCATCTTTGATAACTGCTGCGCTCTCTCGGTTTAAAGCTGAAACACGGCTGCGAGAGAAAACAAAAAAAAACCTTATGAGTTTTTATACATAACTTTAAAGTTCTGTGAAGATATGTCAAATAAGATCGCTACAATAAAATCATGAAATCGCTCCAATCATTTGTAATCACCGTGTATATATATATATATATATATATATATATATATATATATATATATATAATTCTTCTGTATGTCACTGAATTTCTCCTAAATGACTGGACCAATTTTGATTATATTTTTTGTGTATGTTTGAGTGGATTCAGATGGTTCAGAATCACAATTGGATCCTCTAAAACCATTAGGTGTAGGAGTTCATCTGAAGTTAAAATTTAAAAATCGCTCTAGCGGTCACAATGTTCAATGTTTTACAATAAAACTGAGTATATCCTATTAAAATAAACCAAATTAGATATTCATATTTAAAGAGAAAAATTATACGCTCAGACCGGGACTTGAACCCGGGACCCTTGGTTTTCTAGTCCAAGTGCTCTACCATTTGAGCTACCTGAGCAAGTACCGATCTAAACGCAAATCTTTCTCTATATACGTTCAAATTCCCGCCCACCAAATGCTTTGAAGCCTTTGCTTCTATCTTTGCAAATGGCGGCTCCTATATTAAGAAGACATATTTGGGAATTATACATTACATTATAAATGCCAGTACGGCTATTTTCGATGTTTTTATTATTAATTTCATACATCTCAATGATGGATAAATCATATTTAAAGAGAAAAATTATACGCTCAGGAGCCGCCATTTGCAAAGATAGAAGCAAAGGCTTCAAAGCATTTGGTGGGCGGGAATTTGAACGTATATAGAGAAAGATTTGCGTTTAGATCGGTACTTGCTCAGGTAGCTCAAATGGTAGAGCACTTGGACTAGAAAACCAAGGGTCCCGGGTTCAAGTCCCGGTCTGAGCGTATAATTTTTCTCTTTAAATATGATTTATCCATCATTGAGATGTATGAAATTAATAATAAAAACATCGAAAATAGCCGTACTGGCATTTATAATGTAATGTATAATTCCCAAATATGTCTTCTTAATATAGGAGCCGCCATTTGCAAAGATAGAAGCAAAGGCTTCAAAGCATTTGGTGGGCGGGAATTTGAACGTATATAGAGAAAGATTTGCGTTTATATCGGTACTTGCTCAGGTAGCTCAAATGGTAGAGCACTTGGACTAGAAAACCAAGGGTCCCGGGTTCAAGTCCCGGTCTGAGCGTATAATTTTTCTCTTTAAATATGATTTATCCATCATTGAGATGTATGAAATTAATAATAAAAACATCGAAAATAGCCGTACTGGCATTTATAATGTAATGTATAATTCCCAAATATGTCTTCTTAATATAGGAGCCGCCATTTGCAAAGATAGAAGCAAAGGCTTCAAAGCATTTGGTGGGCGGGAATTTGAACGTATATAGAGAAAGATTTGCGTTTAGATCGGTACTTGCTCAGGTAGCTCAAATGGTAGAGCACTTGGACTAGAAAACCAAGGGTCCCGGGTTCAAGTCCCGGTCTGAGCGTATAATTTTTCTCTTTAAATATGATTTATCCATCATTGAGATGTATGAAATTAATAATAAAAACATCCAAATTAGATATTATCCAAAAATGTGCAAATTGCGATAATTAGAAGTGGAGGTTTACCTGAAATCTGAAAATAAAAACTGACTAGCAACCGCCATGTTTGGTTAGTCTTGTGTATATCATAAAATTTGATTAACCTTTAATATTTAATTTATTTAAGCATAGCATTGCATGCCGGATATTAGCTAGTTTACCTGTAGTTTTGGTAGAATACATTTTGTACTAGTTTAAACCAGAAATGGAGTCAAAATAAAGGGTGTGCATATGAAGCATAAAATTTATCTTAAATATTTGTAAGTGAATCATAATAATGTATATAAGTGGGCTCAATTCCTCTATTAAAGTCTTTAATTATAATATTACATATTGCATGCACTGTAGCTGAGCGGTTCAAGGTGCGATGCCTTGATGCAGAGCTACAGACTTAAGTAGGAAGAAATTTTCTCATGAAATTTCGTACAGTGTGGGGTGGGATAGATGATCCTCCATCATTATGAATGGCTATAATGATTAGCAGATCTAAATTATGAAAACAAGTTATAACAGCTGGGGCCTGACATGGTGACCACATGTCACTGCTAAACTGGCTAGATGATTGTAGTAAAAGTAAAGTGATCCCACAACAGACCCGGAGGCCCTTGGGGTAGTAGGAGGTTAGGGCTCCCACTTTTTCTAGACAATCGGCACTTTATGTCAGCCGGGTTGTCAGCCCTGCGTGACGGCCGCCTTTACCCCCAGAACAAGCGTCTGGTACTCATTTTCGTTAGAGGCTGAGTCGACCCCAGGGCCATAGTGCCTCCAGAGGGTTTGGGTCAGTTTAAAAATCCTGACCCCAACGGGACTTGAACCCTCGACCCTCCGGCTTGTAGCTCAGTGCCTTAACCACTACGCTACGGCGTGCCCCCAGATGATTGTAGATCTCTGCAATTAATAGCAGCAGTTTCTAGGCTTGTTGCATCATGGAGTATAATTTCACATTTCCTTTCTCTTTCAAGATTTTTCTTTTCCTTCCTAAATCTTACAAGCCAATGTCTCTGGTGAAAAATAATCATTTGTAGAATATATGTATTAGCATAAGATATTAAATATAAAATTGATACCAGTTAAAATGCAGAAGATGAAACATTGTTTTTAAAAGGCCTCCATATTGGATGAATTTTAATAATTTAGTTGAGGACGACTGACTTACCAGGTACCAATTTTATATTTAATATCTTATTACATAGCCTCAACGAATATGAATTTTAAAAGTATTGAATATATTTTACATGTGGACACGGGAGAATTCCTATGATGTGTGGTCAGTACTATGCACAAACCACCTCTTATAATCAACACAAATAGGCCTACTCAACAAAAGAGAGACATATATTTAGGGTATGCATAATGGCATTAAATAGCCTAATATTTAAATCCAGCTCTGGTCTAAAAAATATGAATAATCTATAGTAAGGTTTAGTCGGTCGCAGTGAACCACTGGTTATGTTCTTTGCCTCTGGTCCCGAGGGTCGTGGGTTCGAACTCCGCCAGGGTCGATAATTTTTTTTTTGGGATGGAAAAATCGAAGGAGTAAATCCTCCGTAAGGGATTTTAAGCTGTGAGTCCTGAATCTGAAGATTTTCAGGCTCATAAAAGAACTGCAAGCCTCAATAAAAGGGCCTCTATACAAAATTTACTGACTTTCATCCTAGTAATATGTTAGTTGCCTTATTGGATCGGTATGTTGTCCGCATACCATTCATGACATCACTAGGGAAATAAGCGTAACTAAATTAACTTGGTCTGGTAACTCCTAACAAAGAAGGGGCTAAGGCCCAAAATTGGGCTCTTATGCCATTGTAGATGTAGATAGTACCGTAAACCGGGGCTACTTTGACTCTGGTGGCAGTGCCGTCTTAGACCTTGCCAGGGCCCTTGGGCACACGAAAATTTGGGGCCCTGTTGGAAAATAAAAAAAGTGTAAAAAGTAGTTTAGCTATTTATGCTTTTATGCTACGAGATATACAGTTAAGTCTCGTAAACTGCGATGGGCAGGACATGTGGCATGAATGGGGAATGAAAGACGTGCATGGAAGCTCCTTGTAGGAAAACCAGAGGGAAAACGCCCAGTTGGTAGACCAAGAATGGGAGAATAACATTAACTATGATTTGAGGGAGGTAGATTATACAGGGGATGATTGGAAAACATTGGCTCAGGATAGGGATATATGGAGAGCTTATGTCCGTGCGACCATGAACCTATAGTGCCAGTGAGTTAGTTAGTTATGCTACGAGACATAGAATTGGCCAATTATGTCATGGGTAAGTTCCAGCACGAGCCGATGGGGGGGACGCTGTGTCACAGGAGAATGAATGGAGATTAATTTATCATCACGAGCGTAGCTTAGTGTAAGCGAATATATCGGTCTTCGGTGCCCCCGTGAGGATGGGGGCCCTGGGCACGGGCCCCCTGTGCCCTTATGGTAAAGACGGTATTGTCTGGGGATTACTTTACAGAAATCGGGGCTACAGTAACATTTTTAATTTGCTGCAAGATGCCCGCGCTATTCGTCAGTAGTGTAGGCTACTGTTGTGGATAATATTACTGCATACACACACGTTTTATGGCACATCAGAAGGATCACCGCTATCGCCAAAGATGATCTAGAACTCCAAACACCCTTATGATAACTGGATTGTCGGAGGATCAATCGGGACAATCTACAAGAACAGCGATTCCGACTGGTTTGATATGGATCTTTTTGAAGCATGATTGTTTCAGATATTGCTACTCCACAAGGTGCAATAAATAGTGCACATATCATGAATCACGTTAAAAAGTTGTATAGTAACTGCATAGATTATTTAGAAGAGTGGACGGTACATTACAATGATATTGAACATTTTCATTGGGTTACAGTAAAACAAGAACTTCATTGGAACGATGTATAAAAATCATTCGATCAAATTACTGAAAATTTCCCATATAGTAATATTTCAGAAAATATTTTAATGAGGTATCATTATTTTAAAAAAATATATTGATAAGGAAAAGGTTAAATCTTGGGCATCAGCAAAAATCACAATAGAGAACAAATGACTAGAAATATTTCTCATTTTGAAACAAACCATGTTCCATAAACAGTGCACTAAACATTGTGGAATACGCGCTGTCCTTATCAGGAACTAATGCTGCGACTGAACACATGCTTTTTTTTCTACGACAAATAAAGATTAGATTAGATTTATTTAGCCTGGTGGAGTTAAGGCCATGTGGCCTTCTCTTCCACTCACCAGGAAAAACATATATTACATCAGAATATAACAATCACAATTAACTCTAATATTAAATACTAAATAAAAATTTGATCAAAAAGATAATATCTATTATATTACGATCTATAATGCAACCAGTTAATGTTAGTTAAAATTAAGACTAAAACTAATAATAAAGTGTATACAAGCAAGACCTATTAAATTGTCCCTGTCTAATATTTATAAAAAACAAATAAAAATAATGAGATATAGAAAACTAATTTTACGTATGTACAATATTTAAAACAAAACAAATGAAAATATTTGTTAATCTTAATATTATTTTCATAGATAATTAAGTTTATTAATTGTTAAAAGAATACTATCAGTGAGGTGTATAAGTTAGTTTGTTGTTAAATAATTCTTTAATTTGTTTTTGAAGGATGTTATAGTTTGACAGTCTCTGACATAGGGCGGAAGGGAATTCCATGTTTTGGTAAGTGAGACCGTAAGAGGTAATGAATAATATACAGTGTGATGCGGAGGGATATAAAGGACAATGTGCTGATGGGATCGAGTGTCAAGATTATGTGTGTCGGATAGTCTGATGAAGCGGCGTGATAAATAATTAGGCGATGATGTGTGAAGGATTTTATAGAGAAGGGATAGGGAATGGGCAGTTCTACGATCTCTTAGACGAAGCCATGATAATTGTTCCAGGGACGGTGTAACATGGTCAAATTTGCGTGGGCATCAGAAAAATCACAATTGAGTGTTGAGACTTTGAAAGCCATTTTATGTGTGAAATATAATTTAACAAATTCTTGTGAAAAATTGCATGACATTTTAAACGACAGCAATCTACTAAAAAAAATTCACTAAAATGAGAAATATGTCAAAGAATAAAATAATACCGGTATTATACATACTTTTCTAATGTATTACATTTGTAAATATTGTACTATGTTGAAATTAAAATAAGCACATTACAATACTATTTTTGCGTTCTATAAAAATGTTTGTTGCTCCGTGTAGACAAAATTTTAAATCAAGAACCCCCTCCCCCGGGCCAGTGGTGTCCTGCTTTACCAATGTTAAAATCTGGTCACCTTAGCATAACATTAATTTAATGGATATTTATTGACTTTTGACAAATAAAATCATATCGAATCTAAGAATTTTTTATTGTATACAGCAGAATGCGCATATTAAATCACTGCGTGTAGTCTTGTTTACCAAGAAGTTCAATTATCCAATTTTAATGATGAGGCTATAATGAAATATTGTTTATGATTAAATGGGTCCTGGCGATAAAATTTCAATCCGGCATTTGCTTTGAAGATTGAAGAAAACCAGGAACAAATCTCTGAGATTAGTTGGTAGGCCTACCTATGTTTAGCAAGGGTTCTGAAACACTACCTCCTGAACCAACTCGGGTCGTTTAATTATTTTATAAAACTAATTCACTGGCACTGTCGAACTCGAAGGTTCATGGCCATGCGGATTTATTATTTTATAGGAATACAATTTTTTTTCTACAAATAAATAATTTCTCATATATAGACTGTATACTAGGGTGTCCCATGACATAAAGGATTTTTTTTTTCGCAAAATCAAATACTCATACCCTCTATTTTTTTTTTTTTTTTTCCTGTTTGACCTTAATAACTCAAATAACAAATATTATTGCGATTGGATCAAGACATCCCGTGTCGACTTCATGCCAAACATAAAGTAAAGTGATCCCACTACAGGCCTCAGGAGGCCCTTGGGGTAGTAGGAGGTTAAGGCTCCCACTTTTTTCTTGACAATCGGCACTTGATGTCAGCCGGGTTGTCAGCCCTGCGTGACGGCCGCCTTTACCCCAGAACAAGCGTCTGGTACTCATTTCAGTTAGAGGCTGAGTCGACCCCAGGGCCATAGTGCCGCCAGAAGGTTTGGGTCAGTTTAAAAATCCTGACCCCACCGGGACTCGAACCCTCGACCTTACGGCTTGTAGCGCAGTGCCTTAACCACTACGCTACGGCATAAGACAAGAAAATTTGTATAATGGAGTGAATATTTTAGTTTTCAGGCGCTTTGTTTTGTGGTTAGGTAGGTCTATTTTGCACGGATAAGAATTCAACATATCGAGCGGCGTTGTCACGTTTTATACACTGGCACTAACATACTATATTATAATAATACTGCAAAAGACAATAGTTGCAACGCTGTTAAGATAATTATATCCACGTGGAGTTGACATGGAAACGTCATTTTATACGCCAATTATAATGCGAAGACATTATTGACAGATAACTGTTTTCAGTTGTTGGTGATAGGAGCGGTGTTTTAAAAGCCTCTAACAACTCCCGGCTCTGCCTGGCAGTAACAATGATTTTTTTTAACCAGAGGGAAACAGTCGCCTTTTATGCTGCCTGGAAACTAAAATACCGAGTTTCCGGTTGCTGTAGGCATAGAAGGATTCTAGAACTAAATGTGTATTTAGTAAATAAAACATCAATATGCCAAAAACGTATAAATATTTACTATTTTACAATTAAAAAAAAACAAATTGTTCAAATTTCGTTCGCCTTAGTTAGCAAGTACTGACAAGTTTCGAAGCAAGTCGGCACGGGTTGCCGTGGATCTATGTATACCAAATTGTACCTACAATTGTTTTAACATTATACAAATAATTTAATTGGGTATGCGTTAAAAATAAGACTTCGATTTTTGGGACACCCTAATATAGGCCTATATACTAAACATTATAAAATGAAGAGTCGCGTATTAATAAAGTAAGTTTTAAAAATGTCACATTGTTTATTTTTAGGCTTTTCTCTATAAGATTATACATCGAATTTGGCATTGTACTGTCTATTTTTTTACTGGTATCAATTACATGTTTTGAACAGGAATTTCGAATTTTTATGAATATGCCTTAGCTATGTTGCTTAGATATATGCCTGGTAATAAAATAAAATCTCTATCTTAGGTTTCATATCTAATGTTGAGGGCATTTTGTCCCTAATTATCCCTTAAAATTGAACAGTGAATTCTTCACACCTAGATTAATACTTACCTGTAACTTTGTCTTAACTAACTTGCGTGTACTGACGTTATAAGATAATCACATCGTCCAGTCAACGATGATTCTGCGACCTTCGTACAATGTCCTTGAGTGATGATGTGCTGCATCACGATTACGTAAACTAATATTACAGATATCTTTTTTTTTTAGATAGTATCCAATATTGAATTTAAAAATAAATTCGAAACGTCATAGGAAAATTAATAATCGACTAGTAGTTAATTTCTGTGTAGGCCTACGCGTAAGAAGAAGGAATATTTGAGAGAGAAAATTAATGATCTTGAAATGAATGCAAAAAGTAGGAACATCAGAGAATTATATCAGGGAATTAGGATAGAGAAGAAAGGGTGTCAGGCTAGTACAAACATAATTAGGAATGAAAATGGGGATATGATTGCAGATTCCAGGAGTGTATTAAACAGATGGAAGATTTACTTTAATCAACTCTTAAATGTACATACAGAACAGGATATTGAAGAGGATAATTTACAGACAGCAGAAGTGCTAGTCGCAGAACCAAGTGCATTAGGGGTTGAAATGGCGATAGAAAAATTGAAGCTGTATAAAGCATCAGGATCAGATGAGATCCCAGAAGAACTGATAAAATCAGGAGGAGAAAAATTGATAGACAAGATACGCCAGTTGCTTAATATGATTTGGGATAAAGAAGCTCTTCCAGATGAATGGAAAGAATCGATTATCATACCAATCTATAAGAAAGGACATAAAACTCATTGCAATAACTACAGGGGCATCTAATTACTCTCAACATCGTACAAAATCCTAACAATTATATTAGTAAGCAGATTTACTCCCTATATTGATGACATTCTAGGAGATTATCAATGTGGATTTAGAAGAAACAGGTCTACTGTGGATCAGATTTTTAGCATGAGACAGATTTTAGGGGGGGGGAAATGGGAATATAATGGCACTGTACATCAACTAAATGTAGACTTAAAAAAAAAACATACGATTGGAATTCCTAAAAAGTTAAACTTATACGAGTGTGTCTAAATGGCACAAATAGTAGGGTGCGTGTAGGCAAACAGTTTTCAGATACTTTTGAAATTCACAATGGGTTAAAGCAAGGACATGCACTATCTCCTCTACTATTCAATTTGGCATTAGAGCATGCCATAAAATCTTTGGAGAATGAGAAAGGCCTACAACTCATGGTATTAATAAGCTGTTAGTTTACGCTGATGATGTAGTGTTATTGAGCGATAACGAGGAGATACCAAGGGACAACGCGCACACTCTATTGAATAACACTAAGAAATTGGGTCTGGAAGTAAACATCAATAAAACTAAATATATGTTCACACATATAAATGCATTATATAATGGAAATGGACAACTAATCAAAAACGAAGGAAATTTTGAAGAAGTGGCTGATATCAAGTATCTAGGAAAAATAATTACAAATAGGAATGAGATGCACAAAGAAATTAAACATAGGCTCAATTCTGAAAATGCGTGCTATTATGCATTACAGGAACTCTTGTCTTCCCAGCTTCTTTAAAAAAATGTTAAACTGAAAATATATAAAACAATTAGGCTATTTCTTCCAGTTATATGAATGTGAAACATGGAGGAAAGAAGATTACGAGTAGGCCTATTTGAGAATAAAGTTCTTAGGAACATTTTTGGACCAAAAAGAGATGAACAGACTAGTGAATGAAGAAAACTACATAGGCCCCTAATAGTGAGCTACATGATATGTAGCCTATAGGAAGCCAGATATAATTAGAACAGTAAAGTATCGTAGGCTGCGATGGGCAGGACATGTGGCATGTATGGGGGATGAAATAGGTGCATGGAAACTTCTGGTAGGAAAACCAGACCAGTTGGTAGACCAAGAATGAGGTGGGAGAATAACATTATCCATGATTTGAGGTAAGTAGATTATACAGGGGACGATTGGAAAACATTAGCTCAGGATAGGAATGCATGGAGAGCTTATGTCCGCGCGGCTATGGACCTACGGGTTCGACAGAGCCAGTAAGTTAGTTTATGTAGGTTTACGCATTTTTAGCATCTTCCTTTACCGTGACGTGTTTAACATAATCTCTTTGTACTATGATGCTGATTATTCGGAGCAGTTAGCTCCTGCATCTTGAAATTTTACCAGATATATGTCTTGCATCTCCAAATATTCCTTGATGTGCCCACACATTTCCGTGACATGGGACTGGCGGTACATAACTTCCTGTCCTAAGAAAAGCCGCATTCTCTATTCCCTCACTCGAAAATTAGATGACATTTAGAAAAGGGGGAAAATCAACATCAAAAGACAACATAACACTACTCAATCAACCACTACAAAAAGTGGGAAAATACAAATATTTAGGATTCACTCTACAGACAACAGCAACGTCCTTCGGAATACACATCCAAGAAAGAGCAGCGGCAGCCATCCGAACATCATACAATATCCCGAATCTGGCCAACTTATCGACAGGTACAGCAATGCAGTTATTCAAAACGACAGTGGCACCAGTTATTACATATGGAATAGAGATAATTTGGGAAAAACTTAAGATCGGAGATCTGATAAGAATCGAAAAAGTGAAAGCAATGTTCATGAAACGGATCCTGAGAATAGGAAAAACAGCGCCATCTCGTTTTGCTTATGAACTCATGAGAGAGACCTACTTCATAGAGGACATAAGAACCCAATTCTATCTACAATCCACAGAACCATACCAGAAATTCATAAGCATCAGAAATAGGAAGAGAGAAGAAGGAAATAGACATAGATTTCTACACCACAACTGCCATGCTGGACGACAGATGGACCAGAGAGTGCAACCCCCAGAGACACGTCACAACACGACTCGCAGTACACGGATTTCACAACAAGATATGTACAAACAAGAAATTCCACGAGCCGACCGAAGAATGCAAGTGTGTGTTGTGTGGACAGAGATGCGGCAAATACCACATCATAACATGTGCGAAAAGGACAAAACCCATTACAGACTACAGCAAAGACTAAACCACCACTAATGCTCAACCTGAGTGCACATTTATTATTATTATTATTATTATTATTATAAATTATTATCGTCCCACGCTGGAAGGCCGCTGATGTCACAAGCGTAGCAAAACAAATATATTATTTATAATCTTTTTGCTCCGGATGAAACTTGCAACTCAAAAGAGTCTTGTGGCGAAATTCTTAGCCCGAAACCATGCCTGGTTGTACATTGAGTTAGAAAGAATATATCTTGAGTCTAACATTATTAAACCTCGGATTTTTTGGCAGTAAAATGTAGATTTAGGCACCTAAAATACATTTCAAAAAAGTAAAATAGATTTTTAAAATACTGTACTTCTTTATGCTTTTAAAAAATGAGTAATTCAACACCATTAAACAGTCACCGCTGTGTCTCGAGGTAGTGTGCTGCCTTGTCACGCAGCGGACCCCGGGTTCGATCCCAGTCGGGACAAGTTTCCTGAGTGAGTTTTTTTTTCGGGGTTTATCCTCACCTGTAAGATAGATGTCAGGAAAATTTATGGCCCAAACGGTACCCGAACTCCATCTGGCCATCATTATCATCAATATCATATTCGCCTAATTAGCTTAAGTTTAGTTTAAGGCCTCTCCTGACGCATCATTACCATCATCATCAAGTCTCATATCATTGGGGCAGCGTAACCCCGCCTTCCAGGCGCCCCAACCCCAGAAGTAGGTTACAAGTATGCCATGCCAGGAGAGAATACCAGAAATGTGGAAATGACAACTGGGGGCATTTCGAGGTAAAAAAATCATTAAACAAAAAATGGATGTAAAGATTATGAAAATAATAAAATAAATAAAGTTAATTAAATATAATAACTTATGTCATAATTAAACAATGTGGTTCATGTTACAATAACCTTTATGTGATTAAAATCTCAAAATATGAATATTAGCTGAGAGCCCCAACAGGCTGAATTGGAAGGCAATGATAGAGGTGTGCACATTGATTACTATGAGAAATTCACACATAGAAATACATTATATAATGGAAATGGACAGCTAATAACAAATGAGTGAAATTTTGAAGAAATGGCTGAATTCAAATACCTAGGAACAATAATCACAAATAGCAATGAGTTGCACAAATAAATTAAACATGGGCTCAATTCTGGAAATGCATGCTCTTACTTTAAGGGAGGAAAGGAAACTACAAGTATTTGAGAATAAAGTTCTTAGAAACATTTTTTGGACCAAAGAGAGATGAACAGACAGGTGAATAGAGAAAACTGCATAACAATGAGCTACATGGTCTTTATAGGAAGCCAGATATAATAAGAACAGTTAGTCTCGTAGACTGCAATGGACAGGACATGTGGCGCAAATGAGGAATGAAAGACGTGCATGGAAGTTTCTTATAGGAAAACCAGAGAAAAAACTCCCAGTTGGTAGGCCAAGAATGAGGTAGGAGAATAACATTAACCATGATTTGAGGGAAGTAGATTATACAGGGGATGATTGGAAAGTATTAGCTCAGGATAGGGATGTATGGAGAGCTTATGTCTGCATGGCCATGAATCTATGGGTTCAATAGAGCCAGTGATTTAGTTAGTTAAGAGTCATGGGAAAGCGGCAGCCAGTGATAATGGATCATGCTATTAAATGTATATAAACATGGCTTGTTGGCTTGGTTTGTGGATAAGAGTATATTATTGTTGAATTATACACCATTGTTAATGTATTCAAATTAAGCGATTTATGTTTAAATCACATATTAATTTAACTCTCTGTTTTTGATGTTTTTAAAATAGAAAGATATTGAATAATGGAAATATTGCCAAGTATCTGCTTCAACAGTTGAGAACTTTGAAAAGTAAAATGAAGGCAACAGGGAGTATTTTGGAGCATGAAAATAAATGATTGATGATATGACATTATTCCAAGATGTTATAGAGGTTGATACTTCTAAATAGAAGACGTCAGTTGGTGAGATGGTAGCGACAGCTATTAGCCTTCGGATGAACCAGAATTGTATAATTATATTTGAAGAGAAAAATTTTTGCCTAGATCGAGACTCGAACCCGGGACCCTTGGCTTTCCGGGCCAAGTGCTCTACCAACTGAGCTACCGAGGCGAGTTGCGATCTAGATGCAAATTTTTTCTCTTATATACGTTATAAGAGAATTGTATAAGTTGAAACAAATATTAACATTTACATCGTCATTTGAATGGTGTAATGGACAGCACACTCATATGGAGAACATGAGGTCCAGGGTTCAAATCCTGGTTCTTTCTTAAATTACCCCTCAGGGGGTCCTCATCTAGGGGATATGTGGATAGTGACCACAAGGTACCCAAGCTGTGCAAAACATTTCTTCCACTTACTTGTGTTTTGCACTCTTTTAACTTTACTATCTAACCTCTCTTGGTTAACTCTTGTTTTTTCGACACCGATGCTATTAGGCCATCCGAGGGCTAGGGAGTCTTTCCTTTCTTCCATTTCTTCTTTCCTTTATTTTCTTTTCTTCTCCAGAAAAGCCTGACCAGAGGCTATAAGATGGCAACCCCATCACTGGTCTTGCCTTCCTTTGGCCAGCAACCAATCGAAGGGACTATTATTATGTTTTCAAGTCTTACATGAAAATTTACCTCAAACGCTGGAGGGAAAATTTCCTATAGGATCGTAACAGGCCTTGGCCTAATACTTGGAAGGAAGAAGAAGAAGAAGAAGATTCTATCCAGGTTTGGAAATTGTTAATTTAAATGAAAACAAAAAATATTGATACCACTTAATGTAACCTTCGAGTGTATATCTTTGTAGGAATTTTATTACATTTTATAATAGTTGGTTATAAGTTGTTCGTGTGTGGAAAATGAAAATTTTGGTGTTACAGGTGCTAAGATTTATTGTGTTTAATTATCATCATCATCCTGACAGGTCACAGTCCTTGAAGGACTGTTACGTTCTACTGAAATTTTCCTTCCACCTCTTCATGGGTTGTCCCAGTGTATTGTGTTTAATTTAAGGAAAATATTAAACATCAAGGAAAATGGTAAGCCAGCATAACATGCCTGAGCTCAGTGTAGGTAGACGTGAAGTGCAGTGGAAGGGCGGCATATTCAAGAAAGATTGATAGACAATCTATGTCAATATTTCTTGGGTGTGTCATTCTGAAGAAATTAACCATATTTATTCTTTAGGTGTCTCCTCTTTGGCAATGGTTATGACTAGAGATTGGATGTTAGGGAAAATGCCTACAGTTATTTATTATAGATATTGTAAAAGTGACTTCATATAAGTTCATGCCGACGACCCTAGAGTTGTTTTCCATTAAGTTAATTTTGCCTATAAATGCCTATTTCAACTTACAATGCCTATAAATGCCTATTTGCCATTTTTTTCTCGAAATTAACTTAGTATCTCAATGAAATTAATTGAAATGGACAAACTTCATGATACATACCTATTATTTTTGATCTTGATAACACTGCATTCAGTCTGTAGTCCTCATTCACAGACAGGTGTTTCAAAGACAAAGTTGTGCAGTTTTTTAATATTTTTTTATCTTTAGAATAGTTGTTTCACGATGCCTAAAGAAAGGACAATAGTAAAAGACAAACTGACCAATTTCGTGAAGAAATTTGGTGCGGAAATATTCTCAAGCGACATTGTTTTGCAAAGTGTGTAAAGTTTCAGTGAATTGCGCGAAGAAGTGCCATGTTTCGCAGCACGTACAGACTGCAACTGCAAAACATAAGTATGCTCTTTGTAAAAAGGCAAAACAAGTTCCAAAATCATCTCTGATATCTTCGTATAATATTGATAGCATATGTTTATATTCTTTACGTAAGGCTGTAATTTTATGTTGTAGTCCATTTTTGTAAGAGCCTATTTTGATTTTTGAGTGCCTATATTCATGATTTTTAGTGCCTTTTTGCATGCCTATTTTGAACTTTTTAAGTGCCTAACATCTGGACTCTAGTTATTACACATGGATGAAA
Organism: Diploptera punctata; assembly: GCA_030220185.1. Lineage (NCBI taxonomy): Eukaryota > Metazoa > Arthropoda > Insecta > Blattodea > Blaberidae > Diploptera > Diploptera punctata. The sequence goes on along the minus strand of JASPKZ010000841.1, from coordinate 168,579 downwards.
AATGGAGTATGTGGCCTGAAACATACTATCTAACTCACTAGCACTATTGAATCAGTAGATTCATGGCTGCACAAACATAAGCACTCCATACATCCTTAATCCTGAGCTAATTTTCCCAATCATCCCCTGTATAATTTACGTCTCTCAAATCATGGTTAATGTTATTCTTCCACCTCATTCTTGGTCTATCTACTGGGTGCTTTCTCTCTGATTTTTCTTGAGTTTCCATGCCCCTCTTTAATTCCCCATTTGTGCCACATGTCCTACCCATCACAGTCTATACTACATCTGGTTTCTCATAAAGATCATGTAGCTCACTGTGATGCATCTTCACCATTTGCCTGTCTATTCATCTCTCTTTGGTGAAAATATTTTCCGAAGAACTTTATTCTCAAGTACTTTAGACTTTTTCTTCTCCCATCAAATAAGAGTCCATGTTTCAAATCCATAGAAGTGGGAGAATAACAGTTTTAAATATTTTCAGTTCATCTACAAAATAAAATTAAGAAACACAAGTTTTCTGCCAAACACAAGACAAATTAAATCAGTTTTTGTTGTCTTGGTGCCAGTTATATTTCCAGTAATTTAAGTAATACATATGCAGAATCCATGAGATCGGGTCCACCGCTGTGGTCTTGAGGTAGCATGCTGCCTTGTCACGTAGTGGGCCCGGGTTCAATCCCCGGTTGGGACAGTTTTTCTGGGTGAGGTTTTTAAAGGGGTTTTTCCTCACCTGTAAGACAAATATCAGGAAAACTTTAAGGCCCAAATGGTCCCTGAAATCATATGGCCATCGCAATCATCATCATTCATATTCATCTTAGTTTAGGATTAGGAACTCTCTCGGCGCACCACTATCATCATCATCACCCATCATATCATCGGGGCAACGTAACCCTGCCTTCCAGGCGCCCCAACCTCAGAAGTGGGTTACAAGTATGCCAGGAGAGAAACCAGGAATGCCAAAAGACAACCTGGGGCATTTGCCAAAAAAAAAAAAGGAATCCATGAGATCTCTCAATAAAACTGTGATAAATTATCAGGAATTTCTGTCTGCAATAACAGATGATCTAAAATTTTATGCCCTTTCTTTGATATGAGAAAAAGTTAATATCTTATTATGAAAGCAGCACTTATACATTTTATAGTTTTACTTCCCTGTCCTCCAGACAGCTGGCACTCTGAGCTAAAGTTTGACTTTAGATGCAATTGACCAAAAAAGTGCATTTAATTTTATTGGCTTCTAGACGCCTCAATTATAATACATTTATGAGTATTGTGGAAGTAAACTTAGGTCACTGACAGCCCTTTCTCCACGTTCTCAATCCACCAGCCACCACTGAGGAAAAGTCTACAGGAGTCTCTGCTTCATTCAGTTCTGAAGCAACACTTCAAAATTATGAAAAGAATATCTATACCCTTGAAAAAAAATTGCAAAATTATATGAATAATCATTTGATCTAAAATAATAATGTGCAGATTCCACATATTAACAAGGACTAAACTCATGCCCCAAATGGAAGTCAATGACCAATCACATTTCAATGATTTTTTATATACAACCAATCACAGTCGTGTTTTGCCTAAAATTTACCAACTAAAGTTTATCATAATAAAGAAAGCTCCTCCTTTTTAACATTCTGAATAGGTCATGGCATTATTTTGCAGTGACTCACAGTTTCTCTATGGCAGCGACTGGCCCACTAAGAAATACGGCTACCAGATTGTATATAGTGCATGAATGTCAGCAGAAAGCGCATGCGATAGATAATATAAAAACATTTGTAACAGTTGATTATACCACAAAAAAAAAAGAAACCACTGTTTGCATTTTCTTAAATGAATTATTTTCCAGGAAATTACGTTGCAGAAAAATATAATTGACATATTTACATCATAGGACATCAAATTAATTAATACCTCACTTCGTGAGTCGTGAATTTATTGATAATTTGGAAATCACTCATGGCATTACTTATGAATATAAGTTAGTGTTACACGAGAAACATCATGTAATGTCAAGAGAAGATAAAGTGAAGGATACAGGGGGAAAAAAAAAAACAGATAATTCACTTTTCCTTGAACTCGAGAAAAAACTTTTAAATATACACAACATGCTTACATATTTACCTGCATGCCAAACTTTAAAGGCAAATAAACCCATGACTAAACTCTTTTCTTTACTGTTTCAAACTTCTAAAATATATTTAATTTTAGGAAGTGATATTTTGAGGTTATTTTAATTATATTATTTTTAGTCTGATCATCTTACCTCAATATTAATGTTGATTTGTTTCTTTGAGGACATGTTTCAAAACGCCATTTGTTTTGAGTGTCACGACTAGAATCCAGACTGGTTGTTTTTTTGCTAGGGTTATGTTGCACATCCTGGATGTCTATGTCATTTTCAATCCTGTGGTTGGGCCAAGAACAAAATTATTAAAACAGTGTAAAAAAAAGAAATCAAAAGCCTGACTGAGAAAAATCTATAATATTCAGAATAACAAAACGGACTGGGGTTATAAATTTTGAAATAGCAGCTGAAGTGAGGGCCATGACCTTGTTTGGAGGTTCTGTGGCCAACCACATGTGGGAGCGTGGTATCGACATCCAGGGTGTGCAACATAATGCAACATAAATCAAACCAGTCTGGACAAGCTGACGATAAAACAGAATTGTTTTGAAACATGTCCAAGAACAAATCAACATTAATATTGAGGTAAGATGATTAGACTAAAAATAATATAATTCTAAAAGATAGTCCTTTCCATGGAAAATCTAACTCTTTTTCTATTTAACACTTTCCATTACTGTTATTTTTAACACAGTTCCAATAATGGATCATATTATAATAATATCGCGAAAAGAAAAATTAATGTTTGAACCAGGAATCAAATTGTGGACCTCTCGTATTCCATACGAGCATGCAAGACAACTACACTATTCGAGACATGGTACAAACATTAACAATTATTTCCACATATACAAATCTATAATTCTCATTTTACCCACTGCCAGCTAGATGTCACCACCAACGCCAACGGTTGGCTTCATTTAGAAGTATCTATATTTGAGAATTTTACACCACCACTTTTATAAGCAGTAAACTTTCCAATACTGTTATTTTAACACAGTTCCAAAAATGAATCATATTATAATATTATAATGATATTGTGAAAAGAAAAATTAATGTCTGAACCTGGAATCGAGCCGTGGACATCTCGTATTCCGTACGAGCGTATTGGAAATTGTTAAATAACATCAATTACTACTTATAAAAGTGGTGGTGTAAAATTCTCAAACTTAGATACTTCTAAATGAAGCTAGCCGTTGATGTTGGTGGTGACATCTACCTAGCAGCAGATGAAACGAGAATTATAGATTTGTATATGTGGAAAAAATTGTTAATGTTTGTGTCATGTCTCGAATAGTGTAGTGGTTTTGCACGCTCATATGGAATACGAGAGGTCCACGGTTCAATTCCTGGTTCAGACATTAATTTTTCTTTTCACAATATCATTATAATATTAAAACTCTATTTCAACAAAAAAAAAAGTTTATATATTAAATTTGGGAATTTTTAACATTATGAGGTTCAATTAATAATAATTAAATGAATCGTGATTTATTCTTACCTCATACATCTATGTTTCTTTAAACACAGCACTGCAGTATCGGCGACACTTTGTCGTCATCGTCAGCTTTCACGAGTCGTGAAAACAGCTGACGATGACGACAAAGTGTCGCCGATACTGCAGTGCTGTGTTTAAAGAAACATAGATGTATGAGGTAAGAATAAATCACGATTCATTTAATTATTAAAAAAAAAGTTACTTTCCATGGACCCTTCATATGCCCAAGCAGTTAAGTGTTTTGTGTTTGCTAGATTTAGAAAGGCTTATAACGTGTCACAGTACCTGGAGAATAAGAACTAACCAGGAAATATATGACCTATATAAAGATAACGATATAGTTATAGATATTAAAGTTAGACGTATTCAATGGTTGGGCCATATTTGCAAAATGAACGAGACATGTTTACCCAGGATGATATCAAATGCTAAGCTGGATGGAAGGAGAAAAGTTGGGAGGCCTAGATTACAATGGATTGACGATGTACAGGCAGACCTACGAAAGATAGGCATAACAAATTGGATAAATAAGGCCACTGACCGAAGAGAATGGATGGTTGTTATTAGGGAGGCTTAGATCAAACTAAAAGGACCGTCACACCAATGAAGATGATGATGTAACATGTCACAGAACATTCATGATAGTGATGTGGTTTTCAGGTTTCCCAAGAAATTGATTTTACTAATTGCAAAGCAAGTATTAGCTGGCTTTTGAAATTCAAAAGGCACTATCATATTATAATGAAGCCAAGATGAAAACTAGATTTCTTATAATATTCACAGGTTTCTGAGAAGTGTGCAGCATTTGTTTTTTATTTCATCGTAATTATTATTTGTTCTATGCTATATTTATAGACTGCATGAGAGATCAAGTTTTTCTTGAGAGGTTAGGAAAGAAATATAAAAAAATGTTTATGGCATATTACATAACAATAATCACAAATGTTTGTTACAGCATATGTACAAACAAGCAATAAAGCATATCACTACAGTCTCTGCAAACATTTTAGAAAATGTTGGACTTTCTTCAAATAATTCCAGAATGAAAGCTGTAAAATTCATCTCTGCCTATTGCAGCATAACTTTTATTTATTCTTAATTTTTTTTTAAATTTTTTAGGAAATAACACTATGAGGTTTCTTTTAATTACTATGAGTTAGTTATTTTGAACCACCTCATTTTTTTTTTGGTATTCTGCAGACTATAGTTTCGTCACATCTATGTGACATTGTCAATGCATTCTAACAATTGGAATTCATTGACAATGTCGCATAGATGCGACAAAACTATAGTCTGCAGAATATAAAAAAGCTGTGAGGTGAGTCAAAATAACTGACTCTCAATAATTAAATAATTTCTGTTTCACAAAATGTATAAAGGAAAAATTTCTTTTTTCGGATGGTGTTATTTCATTAAGACATCTTCAAAAATAAAAATGTTATGCTTCTTTTTCAAGAAAATAGTAATTTTAAACCAATCTCTGAATTTAAATTGCCATTGGATGTCCCATGGGATGTTCCGGGCATTTAAATGACTGCCAGTTAATGGAAAAGGAAATATAAAATATAAGAAAATAATAAATTTATTTTCTGTATTCTGTACAAAAACCATATTATATAAACAAAACCATTTATTACAAAATAATTTCTATTACTAAAAATGCAAATTACAATTTAATATATAAAAAATGGAATAGCTGCAAATAAAAAAAAAATATTCTCATATTAATAAATTCAAATCTCACAATTTTTTAAAATATAAATATGGACTGACTCTGTACGAAAATTTAAATATAATTGGTTTATAGCATATTAAAATGGTTAATTTGCAGTTTATCTTTAAATGCAATTTAATATTTTTATTTTTTTATTACAACAAAGCACATTTCGTGATGTGAAAATTACAATTGTAAAGTAGTACAGCTTGTTATTGAGCAAAGTCTATTGTTCAAATGTGCGTAGAAATGACAAGCTTATACAGTTTTCCTCATGTTTTCTATAATCTTCACCGTCTCCCAAATGTCATCAGCAAGTAGTTCTGGTTCCTCAAAGGCAGCAAAATGACCTCCACGAGGCATGTTAGTAAATCTAACAAGATTCTTATGTTTTTCTTTCAACATACACTCAGACTGATATGCAAGTTCATTAGGAAACATTGCACAGGCTGTTGGAACGTAAGAAGGTATGCTGTAATAGAAAAAAATATATATATTTAGAAACATGTACCACAGTAATGTATCACTTGAAGTCTTATGCAAGAGTTGTAACTACAATAATGGCAACACTATCAAGATGATATACAATCCTACAGATTCAATCTCAGATAATGTTAGGGCATCTTTGCATAAAACCTGGAAGCAGCTGACAGAGTGAATGTTATCTGTATGTGCAGATAAAGTGGGCAATGTGTTCTAAAACAATTTACAAAGATAGAACATCAATCAGATTTAGGGTCGTATGCAAATACATTAGTCTCTACTCAAATTACTTCCAATCACTTGTGAGCTGATTCACCGTGAGCAATTGCTGAGATCGAATTAACGGCCGACTTACCGGTCATGCATGAAATTTGACATTTTCGTAATATTGGCAACGAATTACCCAGAATTCTCAGCAATAAAACCACTTCCGTTATTTTCGTCTGCTATAGAGGAATGCATATACGCTTGCGTCCCGCAAATAATACCGTATACAACGACGTCTGCGTCGCGCAATATTATGCCGATTCTCCTGTTCTTCCAGTTGAATTCTTTGGTAGACTCTATCAAATTCCTCTTCTCCGCGTATACCGAAAACATGATCAAAGTCTTCAAGGTCCGACATCTTGGATAAAGCTGCAAAGGTTTCAAACTACATCGGTTACCATCGGTTCCCTTCGGGATTTTCACGATAAGTTTCTATCTTGAGCTATGATCTTAAGGTACCTCGTCAGGTAGCTTACAATTATTATCGCATGAATAGATTTCTGAGTAAGCAAAATGTATTTGGATAAAACTTTCTCAGCAGAGAACGCCTTTTACTGTCTAATGCGTTCAAACATTCGACCCTTAGAATCAGGTAGCCTGTGACAAAAATATATGAGATGCCATGTACTATCATATTATTTATGCTAGTATAAGTTTTACTATAATCAGAAATTAATTATTTTAAATTTACTTAACACATTACAGGTCTATAAAAATACAAATAAAAAAGTAAAAATATATTTTTAATGGGTAACTCTTAGGGCATATACCATTATGAAGGCCTAGGCATAGCCGGAGGATATTATTTGGATCAACTGTATAGCAGAAATGATCTGAATTTAGTTGGCTGAGAATAGAGACTAGTGATTGGCCTTAGTGAATGTGGAATTGGACCTTAAAGTTAATTAGTAGTAGTAGGCTCGAATCTATGAATGCATTAGACCGTAAAAGTCGTTCTCTTCCTGTACTCTGCTGAGAAAGTTGCATCCAAATACGTTTTTGCGTACTCAAAAATCTGTTCATGCGATAATAATTGTTGAAATTCCTAAGCTACCTGGCGAGGTGACTTAGCAGAAAAACAAAACGTGAGCAACCCGATGGGAACCGATGTAGTTTGAAACCTTGCCGCGTACCTTGCTGCTTTATCCAAGATGTTTGACCTTGAAGACTTCGATCATGTTTTCGGTATATGCGGAGAAGAGGAATTTTATAGTCTACCAAAGAATTCAACTGGAAGAACAGGAGAATTGGCGTAATATTGCATGATGTAGACGTCGTCATATACGGTATTATTTGCGGGATGCAAGCGTATATGCATTCCTCTAGCAGACGAAAATAATGGAAGTGGTTTTATCGCTGAGAATTCTGGGTAATTTCTTGCCAATATTACGAAAACGACGACTTTCATGCATGACCAGTTAGTAGGTAGCTAATTCAATCTTTGCACTTGCTCACGGAAAGTCAGCTCACCAGTGATTGGAAGTAATTTGAGTAGAGACTAATGTATTTGCATGCGGCCCTTATATCAATGAGACTTGGGCGGTCTTCCCCTACAGGGGAGAAATTCAACCATACTAATTTAGTTACACTTGTTTTCGGATAAATGTCATTGATTGGCCAGGGGTCAGTGTTCTGCCTCAGTGACATCTAGAAAACCAAGGTAGTAGTACTAGGATGGTAATATTCGGCAAATTTTGCTCAGAGGCATTTTTTATTCAGGCTTAAGGATCTTATTATTTATTTTGGTTGTGGATGATGTAATGAATGAATTGAGTAGCAGCAGACATCGTGGTATATAATTGGATTTGAATGCAAAATTAGAAAGTTTAATGCTTTCAAGTCTTATACGAGAATTTCCCGGAAGGATCAAACTAATGACGACCAAAGCATGAAAAAGGACAACTCTTGGAAGAAAAAAAATATTTTGCTTTTTAGCACATGGAATGTACAAGGGATTAACTATAAAGATGATCAATTAGATGATATATTGTGCAAAAAGGGGATTTCATTAGCTGTAATATCAGAAACAAAAAAGAAATTACAAGGCACCAAAGAAACTCAAAATTACATTCAGTTTTATAGTGGTGTAAAAAAACATATTCATGCACAAGCAGGAGTAGCCGTTATGATTCACAAACGATTTAGAAATTCAATACATAGCTATACTTTTTGGAATGAAAGAATAATTCAAATCCGAATAAAATTATCTCTAGGATACTTAACAGTGATAGGTATATATGCACCTGTAGAAGGAGATGAAGAAGAAAGTGAAAAATTTTATCATGACTTCCAGAAAGTTATCTGCACAATTAATAATAATGATATGATTATAATTTTGGGTGATTTAAATGCCAGAATTGGTAATACTAAATTTGATACATATATAGGACCATATGGAGAGCAAACCTGTAATAGAAATGGCTTACGGTTAATTGATTTTGTCATGTTTAATCAATTCACAATAATGAACTCAGTATTTAACCACAAGGATAGTCACAAATATACATGGGAAGCCAGGGGTCTTAAATCAATAATTGACTACGCTATATGTAATAAAAAATTAGCATCTAAAGTTCTTGATACAAGAGTTTACAGAGGACCTGAAATCGAATCAGACCATTACTTACTTGTTTGTCCAATTCATATGCCACCGAGATGGAAAAATAAAAATAAAATTAATAATGTAAAATTTGAAAAAGTGGACTATACTTATAAAGTAAGTCTTTTCCGAGATCCCACTATTACCTGGCTATACAAATGCAGATTAGATCGTCTAGTTCAAGAAACACCGGTTGGTGAAAATATTGAAGAAGAATGGCTTGCTCTACAAAGTATTTTGACACAAGCAGCAAATGAAAGCCTGGGTATCAAAACCAATGGAATCGAAAAAAGGACTACGGATACGGGATGAAAACATAAAAAAAGTAATTGATGATAAACGTGAAGCATACAAAAAATTTCTGTCTACAAAAAAAGATGAAGATAAAGTAGAGTATCATAGGAAGAGAGCCATAGCTAAAATTGAAGTTCGCAAAAAACATAGACAAAGCTGGGAACAATTTGTCTCATTTTTGGAAAATGATATCACTAGGCCTCAACCAAAAATATATAAAGTTTTAAAAAATTTAAATAATGATTCAAGAGAAAATGCACATTTAAATTGTATATCTAAAGAATCTTGGCTTACCTACTTTCATCATTTATGGACACAAAAGGATGATTTATTACAAATACCAATCTCTAATAACACTGCTTTGGAACAAATTTCTATAGATGAATTAACTGATGTTGTTAAATCATTAAAAGTAACAAAGCTCCCGGAGAAGACACACATTAATCAAGAATTATTTAAATTTTCAACTAAAAATTTTTTAGACAGATTTCTTATTCTCCTTAATATGATATGGGAAGGACAAGAACCACCACAAAGCTGGAACAAATCCATTGTAATACCAATCTTCAAAAAAGGAAGTCGCCAAATCAAAGATAACTATCGTGGAATTAGCTTGTTGAACTCTGGATATAAAATTTATGCTAATATAGTTAAGAATAAATTGAGGAAAATTTATGAAAATATAATTGGAGAAGAGCAGAATAGATTCAGAAAGGGTAGATCTTGTACAGATGGATTCTTTACTCTAAAACTACTATTAGAAAAGCACAAGGAATTCAATATAGAAACTCATATCGCCTTCGTTGACTTCATAAAGGCTTTTGACAAAGTAGACAGAAATATATTACAAATTTTAGCTGATGATAACATTCCACAACAATATATTACTAATATCTTCAACATCTATAAAGATAATGAAATCTCTGTTAAACAAGATGGCAAATTATCTTCTTGGGAAAAGATCAACACTGGAGTAAGACAGGGATGTGGACTTTCACCGGTGCTTTTCATTATATACATGAATAAATTAATAAATGAATGGAGGAAAACACAACGAGGATATATACCCATCAATAGGAACCTCAAACTCGATGCTATTCTTTTTGCAGACGATTTAGCTCTTCTGGCACTCTCCGAAAATGATTTGCAACGATCAATTTATAATTTACAAAAAATAGGTCCCAATTTAATATGGAAATATCAATTAACAAAACTAAAATTATGGCATTTCATGGGAAGGACCCCATACAAAGTAAAATCTGTCTCCAGAATAAAATTTTAGAGAGATCTAATCAATTTAAATATCTTGGATATTATCTCTCTATCTGGGATGAAAAGGATATCCCTGAAAAAGTTACTAGTTATAATAAAAGTTTAGGAATTATTAATCAAGTTATGAAACCATCCCTTGTACAAAAAAACACCAGATTACGTTTATATAACACTTTGGCTAGACCAGTGTTGACCTATGGTAGTGAAGCATGGACACTAAGAAAACAACATGAAAGCAGAATAACGGCTTGTGAAATGAGATTCATGCGCAGAACAGCGGGTTACACCAGATGGGATCGGAAAAGGAACACCGATATCTTAAAAGAATTGAAGACTACGCCAATTTTGGAATATATTAAACAGTACCAACTAAATTGGAAACACCATCTTGAAAGAATGAGTTCAAATCGGATCCCCAAAGCTGTTTATAATTATATACCAAGAGGACGAAGATCACTGGGCCGTCCTATGAAACGCTGGAGGGAAAATTTTCTATAGGATCGTAACAGGCCTTGGCCTAATACTTGGAAGGAAGAAGAAGAATAATTAGAAAGTTTAAAATATACAGATGATGTTTGTTTAGGCTAGCCCATAGATTTACTGATATAAATGCAAAACTCCCAAGATCTTTATAAACTGGCAGCTAATGCTGGACTGGAAATAAATAAATATAAAACAAAAAGAAATGAGAATTTATAACACAATTGATTCTGATCTTATATTAGAAGGAGAAGTAATAGAAGCTACAAATGAATTTACATATCTGGGTAGTATAATATCTGTGAATGGTGGTTCAGATGAAGATGTTAATGCCAAAATAAAGAAAGCAAGATATGTTTACATTCAATTGAAATAAATTTGGAGGTCAAAACAAATCTCCTTAAGACTTAAACTAAGATTATGGTGTGAAATCAATTTTATTATATGGCTGTGAAACTTGGAAGGCTACGAAAGAAATTGCAAATCTTTGTAAATCATTGTTACGAATACATAGATTATTTTAATTATTTCATAGATTATTTTAATTATTTCATATAAAAACAGCTGGTGAAATATAAAGCATTTAGACATATTATATTTCATGATAGAATTTTGACTTATGGCAGGAACAAAGTATTTCAAGGCTAACTGTAAAATCTCTGCATTTAGACTATAGGAATGTTAGTACAGTTAGTTATAGCTGTAGGTGCAGTAGCTTAGTATATAAACCTTGCAAAATAGGGGACTCGTGTCTGTTGAAGCAGTGAGCTGATGGGTAAGTCTGCATACCATTTTTCTTAATAAAAGTTGCCTAGGACAATTAGAAATGACATAAAGTATTTTTATTCGTAATATTAAGTTCCGAGTGAACAACCATATTTCAACATGTAAGCTTTACTAGATAATTATTAGAATGTAAATTAGGGTAGATTCATAACCCCGTATCTCCCTCTCTCGAAACTCAGGAAAGTTAGAATGTAGGTTTTCTTAATATAAGCATAGATTAGTTATTTAGGGTCGTATGCAAATACATTACTCTCTACTCAAATTACTTCCAATCACTGGTGAGCTGAGATCGAATTAACGGCTGCCTTAACCGGTCATGCATGAATGTTGACGTTTTCGTAATATTGGCAACGAATTACCCAGAATTCTCAGCGATAAAACCACTTCCGTTATTTTCGTCTGCTATAGAGGAATGCATTTATGCTTGCATCCCGCAAATAATACCGTATACAAACACGTCTGCGACGCGCAATATTACGCCGATTCTCCTGTTCTTCCAGTTGAATTCTTTGGTAGACTCTATCAAATTCCTCTTCTCCACGTATACCGAAAACATGATCGAAGTCTTCAAGGTCCGACATCTTGGATAAGTTTCAAACTACATCGGTTACCATCGGTTCCCTTCAGGATTTTCACATAAGTTTATATCTTGAGCTATGATCTTAAGGTACCTTGTCAGGTAGCTTTACAATTATTACCGCGTGAATAGATTTCTGAGTAAGAAAAATGTGTTTGAATAAAACTTTATCAGCAGAGAACGCCTTTTACTGTCTAATGCGTTCAAACATTCGACCCTTTGGGTTAGAATTAAATAAGGTTATTGTAATCATTTTACGCTAGAAATAAAATAGTTAAGTTAAGAATCCATTTATTTATGTTCAAAAACACATATACCTTTATAACTAATACATCCACATACTAACGCTCGGCTAGAACCTCATGCTACCAAAAATCCATGTCCCAAAGGTCCTTTAAACCCTAAGAAAGCCTGCATTTTGTAATAATCATTGCCTGAGAAATATCTTGGGTATATGGTGGCTAGAGATTATAACAAATCAAGAACTTTGGAGAAGAACGAATCAAAACAAAAGTTGTAAAGAAATTAGATTTAGAAAATGGAAATGGGTTGGTCATGTGTTAAGGAGAGAGAATGATAACATCACAAAAATGACATTTGATTGGAACCCCCAAGGATTGAGAAGGCGAAGAAGAAGACCTAAGGCATCATGGAATAATGCCATCAGTGATGAAGCTGAACAGGCAGGGATGAGTTGGAATGCTATTAAGGCATTGGCAAATAACAGAATTCTTTGATGAGCTTTTATCAAGGCCCTATGCTTCCCAATGGAGTGACCAGGACAACTACTACTTAAGGATCATTTACAAGCTTGAAAATCCTCAGACTCGGCACCAATGGCTTAAAGTCCCTCCCAAAGGACTTGTCCCTTGGCTTTTTCCATCCTAAAAAATCCATTCACCAGATTTGAACCTGCGTAGTACTGGTATATTTTTTTTTATATTACTCTATTCATATCTCTTAGATCTACTGTATCCATTTAACTTCAAAATAATTACACATACAGTATTAAAAAAGATAATAGGTAACTCTATATGTTATTTATTTTAGGAAGTAACATTTTGAGGTTCTTTTTATCAAGTTTTTTTGAGTCTAGAGATATCTTACCTCAATTTAATGTTGGTTTGTTCTCGAAAATATTTCGATATATGATGACAATGATATAGAAGATATATCGAAACATGTTCGAGAACAAATCAACATTAAATTGAGGTAAGATATCTCTAGACTCAAAAAACTTGATAAAGTCTACATGTACTAAGATTTTATGAAGCACTAGATTTTATTTATTTATATGCATTATTATTACCTATCCACTTGCAGTGCAAATTGTGCCTTACTCATTGTCTCACTGTAGAGTCGGACAGAAGTAGTTATGGATCCAGTCACCCAGTAGATCATCACATTATCCAATAAATCAGCCAGTCTGTACTTCCTTGTCAAACCTCCATCAGAGACAGATCTCCATTCTTTCTCAGTCCATGTTGAAAACTTCTCCAAAATATATGCAGCTAACCCAACTGGAGAATCTCGCAATGGAACTCCTGCAAAATAACACTTTAAAATTAAAAAAAAGATAACAATATAAGAAACCAGATATAATACGAACAGTTGAAACTCGTAGACTGCAATGGGCAGGACATGTGGCACAAATGGGAATGAAAGACGGGCATGGAAGCTTCTTGTAGGAAAACCAGAAGGAAAATTCCCAGTTGGTAGACCAAGAATGAAGTGGGAGAATAATATTAAACATGATTTGAGGGAAGGTAGATTATACAGGGGATGATTGGAAGACAATAGTCCATCTTTTTCGATCACCCCGTTCCCTTCATTAACAAAGGATAATCAAGGTTATTTTTAAATTTGGCAATAAATTATATTGAATATTTATGACAAATATTTATAATAAGAGTTATTGAAAGAATGTATATTGGAATGTTACCACAAAACTCATGAAGACATTTTGTATTACTCTGTATTTTACTTACCAATAGTATCTGGTTTTGTTGCTTGGATATGCATGTAACCCATTTCCAACATAATTTCAGAGAAATGCTTTCCAATTGGATACATTTTATCCACATTAGCTTCATCAACAATAAGAGTTGGCCAGAAACTCCCAAGAATTCTTATCAAATTGGCCTTCATAGTGTTTGAAAAGCACATGTTAGAATGGACACCATACAGACTGAAAAAAAAAATCCATTTATTATCTCTGTGTTTCATTATTTTTTAATAACTTTAATCAAATGTATAAAAATTAGATACAAAATCACGGAACTAAATCCTTGTTTCATTACAAATTTGCATCGACAAAACAATCAATTTTACAAATAATTATATTTAGCATTAAATAATCAATTGAGTTGGTGTTTACTTGATGAAAATCCATAACTTATTTAATTAAAAATAAAACTTGAAGTTTTATTTTTGTTTAATTAAATTAATTATTCAGCATTATTTATGTTTCAATCTCTATAGATTACAGTACTAAAAATTTCAACGACTTTACAGAAAAGAGTTTTTATTGAAAAAGTACAAAGAAAACCCATTTCTTTCCTTTGAATGCTGAAAGTAAAGTAATATGCTTGTTTTTACTATAATTTTTATTCTGAGTTTTCAAGAAGAAATATTAATTTCTCTTGCCAGTGCTTAGTCCTTATTCGATCATTGACAGTTCTAAAATTTTCTACATTATAAAACTGCAATACAAATGAACTAAATAATTGACAATTTAATATTAATTTAACACTTCTCATTGAAGGATAAATTATATTTTAAGAGAAAAATTTTCACCTAGACCGAGACTCGAACCCGGGACCCTTGGCTTTCCGGGCCAAGTGCTCTACCAACTGAGCTACCGAGGCAAGTTGCGATCTAGACGCAAATTTTTCTCTCGCTCCCAATAAATGTCTTCTTAACTAAGAAGCCGCCATTTGCAAGATAGAAGCTATGGTTTCAAGCATTTGGCGCGAGGGAATTACAACGTATATAAGAGAAAAATTTGCATCTAGATAGCAACTCGCCTCGGTAGCTCAGTTGGTAGAGCACTTGGCCCGGAAAGCCAAGGGTCCCGGGTTCGAGTCTCGGTCTAGGCGAAAATTTTTCTCTTCAAACTAAATAATTATTCTGGATCTCTCAATTTTTGCTTTGAAGAAATTCATACCACAAGCTCTATTATATTTTTACTACATTAATTACTTTATTCACAGTCATCATCATCATCTGCATCCATGGATTAGGTCTGTTGACCCGTTCCGACTTCAGTCCATCTCTTTCTAGGTCTGCCCACATCTCGGGTGCCTTTAGGTTTGTATTTTATTATTTGTTTTGGATATCTATCTTCATTCATTCTGTCAATGTGCTGCTTCCATTTTTGTCTATATGTATCTATTTATTGCAAATATTTCAAGTTCCTGTCTTATTTCTGTGTTCTTGATTCTGTCTTCCTTAGTGCACCCTTTAACAGATCTCAAAAATTTCATTTCTGCCGCCGTTATCCTACTTAGATCTTGTTTTTTATGTATCCAGGCTTCTGAACCATAGAGCAGTACTGGTACTGCCAACGTTTTGTAAAATTTCAATTGGGTCTCTCTTGTTGTTTTGTTATTTAGTGATCGTTTTATCGTACCACATATTCCCTGGAATTTTGCTATTTTATTATTTATATCATTATCATAATTAAATGAAATGTCACATCCTAGATAATTGAGATGGTTCACCTGTTCTATGATTTTGTTACCTATTACTATTTTGGATCTGATTTGATTTTTCTCTTGGAATGCCATTATCTTAGTTTTTTCTATGGATATTTTGAGATTATATTGTCCACATATATTATGTAGTTTAAAAATATTCCTTTGAAGTTCGTCTTCCGTATTTGCTATTATTACCTGGTCATCACCATATAATAATGTTTTCAAGTAGTGTGTTTTATCTAATTTTATTCCTTTATTTGTTTCTTCGTTCCATTTTTTATTATATCATTGATGTATAGGTTAAACAAAACTGGAGAGATACTGCATCCTTGTTTAACTCCTTGATTATTACGAATTTTTATTTTTACTTACTTCATTCCTAGTTTTTATAACAAAATTTGTGTTCCAGTACAAACTCTTTATAGCTGCTATTAAGTGTTTCGGAATTCCTTTTTCTTTTAAAATTGTCCAAAGTTTTCCTCTATCTACTTTATCAAATCCTTGACAAAATCAATAAAAGCTATGTGTGTTTCCTTGTTATAATCTCTTCTTTTATTTATAAATTCTTTTATCGTAAATATATTATCCATACATGAACGCCCTAGTCTGAATCCACTTTGTTCTTCTGTTAACATCACCTCTGCTATTTGTTTTAGAGTTCAATTGTCATTACCTTACAAAATTGATAAATTTATTGCATAAAACAATTCCTTATAGTATTTTCTTTTTATTCAATGCCCCAAGTTGTCATTTCAACATTTCGGTGTTCTCTCCTGTCACTGGCTTAAATGTAACCTGCTTCTGAAGTTGGGGTGCCTAGAAAGTGGTATGTTACCCCAATAATATGATGGGTGATAAATGATAATGAACCACCAGGAGAGTTCTTTACCTAAATTCCAGACCATGGGCAACCATAGGAATGATTCCCTTTAAGGTAAAATTCCTATGGTTTGATCAGGAATCAAACCCAGGACCTCATGAACAGTAGTCAGGAATGCTGACCACTAGCCCATGAGGCTGGTCATTCTAAATCATGTAATAATGACTAAAGATATTTTGAGACAATCTGATATGATAAGGAAAACCCTGCCAACATAACTTATTAATTGTAATGTGAACTAGCGGTTACTTTAATTTTACTTTAGAAAGAAAAATTACGTTTGAACCGGGAGTCAAACCCCGGTCCTCTGACTCTGTACGTCAGTGTGGTAACCGTTACGCCATTTGAACTTCCGATAGGAACGTCAAATTTCTTTCTACTTATACAATTAATTCTCCTTTCATCTGAAGGCCGATAGCCATCTCTATCAACAACACCATCTGATGACTTCTTTTCTAAGAATTTTTTAATGAGAATTTAAACATTAATTTTTAAGCAATAAAAGCTACTTTTTTGATGATAGGAGAATTAATTGTGTAAGTAGAAAGAAATTTGACATTCCTATCGGAAGTTCGAATGGCGTAACGGTCGCTACACTGATGTACAGAGTCAGAGGTCTGGGGTTTGACTCCCAGTTCGAACGTAATTTTTCTTTCTAAAATAAAACTAGATCCAATTCTGGAACATGTTAATTTAAAATATAACATCAAAATAGTAGCTTTAGTCGCTTAAAAATTGTTTAAATTCTCAATAAAAATACTTTGAAAAGAAATTGTCAGATGGCATTGTTGATAGCGATGGCTATCGGCCTTCGGATGAAAGGAGAATTAATTGTATAAGTAGAAAGAAATTTTATGTTCTTATCAGAAGTTCAAATGGCGTAACGGTTACTGCACTGACGTACAGAGTCAGAGGACCGGGGTTCGACTCCCGGTTCGAACATAATTTTTCCTTCTAAAATAATATATGCAATATATATAAAATATGCAATTCTGGAACATGTTAATTTAAGATATAACATCAAAATAGTGGTTACATTACTTCCCTCTGATTCCAAGGTTCATGGGTTCAAACCTGGCTCAGGTCAATGGATTTTTCAGGGCACAAAAATTCTGAGTATGGATTCCTTCATAAGGGAACTAAAGTTATGAGTTCTGTATGTAGATTTATGGTGTATAAAATAACCTCCGATTCGATTGAGGGTCTTTCCACTTTTTCAGCGGTTGCCCTTTTACCAGCCGGCTGCTGGCCCTTCACATCCACATGTGTCAATCACAGAGGTAGATGATCAATAGCCAGTGTAGGGGTGACATGTGGTTAGCATGTCGAGTCCCCCAGCCGTTATAGCTGGTTCCTCAACCTGGAGCCGCTACTTATTGTAGCTACCCAATTGCCTCACGATGCTGGGTGGGCACCGGTCCCATACTGGCCGAAATACCATGAGAAAATTTCTTCCCCCATGGAGACTCGAACCAGCGCAAGTCCCGTAACTCTGCGCCAAGGCTTCCTACCTTAACCGCTCAGCTACAGCGCGGGACATAAAATAACCTCAAGTTTGTAAAAAAGGCTTCTCAAGCAAAATTTGTCAATTATTTCATGATTTGGATTGTGATGCCAATAACCTTAGTTGTTACAAAGCATCATTGAATAAAATAATAGCTTAGTGTTAATTTTGCAATTTTCCATTTTATTTTCAATATTCAGTAAATAAATAAATAAACAAACTTTGACATAATAAACTGAATTCTTTCCATAGGTGGAAGCAGCTCATTAGAGTGTTCTAACATATCATCACTCGTATTAATAGAAACACCCACCACTGGACATTAATGTAAAGTATCTAACAGAATATTTCTATGGATCTAACATTTTCAAATATTAAAACAAGTTTGATGTATAAAGGAAATAACGTTATGAGGTTTCCTTTAATTATTAATGAGTTGGTTATTTTGACTCACCTCATATTTCTTGATTTTTATGCAGACCAGGTTTTGTTGCTTTTGCGCGACATTGTCGATCCATTCCAACTGTTGTTTTGCGGTTGTCCATCATGTAAGTTGATTTCTGCTCCCTCTGCTGGCTGACCGATGAACTTTCAAATAATTTTTTTTCTTTTTTTCTGTGAATTTCAAAATTCATAAGTTATTCTTTTTATTCTTGAAGATGCAGATGTAATTTTCTTCCCCCCAAATTGTGAGTTCAGATTTCGATTTTTGTCTAACTGTTTTAGTAATTTGGCTTTAGTTTCATTCTGTTTTTTTCTAACCATGCATGCGCAGCTATTGCAGATTTTTCTATTTCTTTTAACATTTCTAAGGTGTTCTTTCAATCTTGTATTAAAGTTCCTTTTTGTTTTTCCTATGTATATTTTTTCACAATCCTTACAATCAATTATTTGATAAATCTCTGATTTTTTTGCCTTCTTCAATCTTTTCATTTTTGTTAGTTTTGATTAAAGGCCAAATTACTAAAACAGTTGGAGAAATCTAAGGAACTCACAATTTGGGAGAAAATTTACATCTGCAAGAATAAAAAGAAAACTGCGAATTTTGAAATTCCCAGAGAAAAAGAAAATAAAATTGATTTGGAAGTTCATTGATCGGCCAGCAGAGGGAGCAGAAATCAACTTACAGGATGGACAACTGCAAAACAACAGTTGGAATGCATCGACAATGTTGCGCAAAAGCGACGAAACTTGGTCTGAATAAAAATAAATAAATATGAGGTTAGTCAAAATAACCAACTCATTAATAATTGGAATTAAATATGGACCTTATTTACAATAAAGTGTAATAATGAATTGTACTTAAAAATGTAATTAATAATTATGATATATATAAATTCTTAATCATGCAATATTTTTGTTAATTCATAATATTTGCATTTTCAAAGTAAGTGTGATAATACAAAACTTAAACATGCCAGTGTTGAATTGATATTATGTAATGATGATTTGTAATAAGTAGGCTTTTTAAGATATGAGTGACTAATCATCTTATCTTAATGTTATTTATCTTTACAGAAAATAGGAATATCATTGATTTGATGAAAAAAAAACCCCTGGTTTCAGCCCATGCATCAAAATAGATATTAGATATCTAAATTTTCTCACTCTTGATAATCTTCATTTAAATTTGAAGAGACTTTTAAATTATTAGACTCTATTGTTGAATTTCTATTTATCATTACTAAGTTTCAAATATACTTATTATATATATATATATATGTTATCAAAAAATTATCATTATGAAAAAGTTAGTAAATAATAAACAGATTATATTATAATTTCAACTTTTATAGGAAAAAATCACTTTGAAGTTTAATTTAAAATTAAATTAAAATGTTTCGTACCTCACCTCATATCCAGTCTTCTAACTAGACCAGTTTTGAAGCCTGGGCAGCTTCATCTTCAGTAATTTCTCGTCGACTGATGTTATGTCGATCAGAAGAACTGCTTCTTCCTCCCTCTGTTGGTGGACCAATAAACCTCTGGATCAACTAAGAATCTGCAGGAATTTCAAAGTTCATAAGTTTTTTTTCTTGTTTTTTTGAATGTGGATTTTTTTTCCCAAACCATGAGTTCTTTTTATTTTTCTATTTGTTTAACTAGACTGGTCTGAAAAACATCTAATTGATACAAAAGCCAGTCTAATTTAACAAATAGAAAAACAAAAAGAACTCACGGTTTGGGAAAACAAGAAAGAAAAACTTATGAACTTCGAAATTCCCATGGATTCTGAGTTGATCCGGAGGTTTATCGATCCATCAACAGAGAGAGGAAGAAGCAGTTCTCTT
Organism: Diploptera punctata; assembly: GCA_030220185.1. NCBI lineage: Eukaryota > Metazoa > Arthropoda > Insecta > Blattodea > Blaberidae > Diploptera > Diploptera punctata. The sequence continues at coordinate 148,102 of JASPKZ010000841.1, read as the reverse complement.
GATTGATGTAACATCAGTCGACGAGAAATTATTTTTAATCTTATATATCATTTGTTTTCATTCTTATTTTTATAGATGCTTTAACATCTAAGGTCATGTGTAGTTTCTTATTTTTAATTTTTAATAATTATACTATGAAATAGTGAATATGATGAAATGGATCTTGGTTATGAAATTCCAACCCAACATTTATCTTGACAACTGAGGAAAAAGACTCAGATTGGTGAGAATTGGGATTTGAACACGGGATCCCTAAATAGAAGTGTCAAATGCTACTGCTTGAGCCACTCCCTCCCTTATTTACAATCAGTGTAAGCTTTCTATTTTTACTACTGAAGTGTTATGTCTTAGGTGCTGAATGGTTCTAAGAAACAAAATTTTAAAATGTATATTATGATCATTATGGTACTAAGATCATCATCATCATCATCAAAATCATCAAATATATAGTGTTTATGTACAATTTTATCATTCATCTTATATTTTTCTTTTTCTTAAGCTAGATCCAATGAGAATGAGAAATAGAAGAAGAAAACAAATCAGGGATTTATCAGATTAAATGCAGAGTATGTGAGAAAATATACATAGGAAAAACAAAGAGAAATTTGAAAACTAGAGTGAAAGAACATCTCAGTAATGTCAAGAAGGGGGAAGTGGAAAAGTCTGCAGTGGCAGCCCATGAATGGTCAGAAAAACATCTTATTGAAAGAAAGGCTAAATTATTAAAACAAATATAAAAACTTAAAGAACTGACTGTTTGGGAAAAATTCTACATTAAAAAAAAACAAAAAGGAGAAATTAATGAACTTTGAAATTCCTGCGGAAAATTATTTAATTTCGAGGTTTTTCAGTCTACCAACAGAGGGAGCAAAAGATGGCTCTTCAAGGAGACAAAACAACAGTCATGAAATACTGACAATGGAACAGAAGATAGTTCCGAAACTAGTTTAAGAAAAAGAAATATATGAGGAGAGTGATAAAATTGTACATAAATAAATAATACCTCATAGTGTTAATTCCTAAAAAAAATAATGTAGAGATATAGTGGTCTGTTCCAGTCTCATTATCCATCCAATAATCTTCTAAATGTCCCCCAACTGGGTGATATTTTAATATTGAATTGGGAATTCTTTCTCTAATTATTTTTCCAACATGTACTCTACATTTGTTTGTCATTTTGTATTTTTTCCAAGAATAGATTCAATTTTAGGGTCTGATAACATTTGAGTGTTTGTTTCATGATCTTGCCATGTGCATTTAGCTTTTTTACTCATGACTTTCATCTCTGCAGCAGAAATGTGAGGTTATTTTTTTAAAATCTATAACCCATGTTTCACATGCATATACCATAAGTGATATAACTATGAGGGTACTGGAAGAGTTTCATAGATTTTTAATCTTGTACGTCTTTATAAGGGTTTAGTACACACACCCACCCACCCATCCAAAAAATCCCGAGCGGGTATTTTTAAAAAAGCCCACTTAAAGAAACCCACCCAACTACCCAAAAAAACCACTTATGAACTTACTTTATTTTTAACACTATTTGTAAAAAATAATTATTAGTCAAGATACTAAAAAGAAAAATAAATAGTCCAACTAAATAACAAATATAAATTATTCTTTCAACCAGTATATTTAATTCACAATATACAACTGTTATTAAAAATAGTAACAAATATTTAAATTTCTAAATCAGAATCACACTCTTCAACATCATATTCTTTTAATTCTTCCTTATTATTAATATGTCTGTGCACTTTTACTAACTTTTGAACTTTTCACAACCCAACCTGTTACGTATTTTTGACCATATTAATCCAAAGGTTTGAAAACACTCGTTCTATTGATGCAGATGTAAATTTTCTCCCAATTGTGAAAACCAACAAAAATGAAAAGATTGAAGAAGGCAACAAATCAGGGATTTATAAAATTGATTGTAAAGATTGTAAAAAAATATACATAAGAATAACAAAAAGGAACTTAAATACATGATTGAAAGAACACCTTAAAAATGTTAAAAATGGAGAAATAGAAAAATCTGGAACAGCTGCATACGCATGGTCAGAAAAACACAGAATTGAAACTAAGGCCAAATTACAAAAACAGTTAGAAAAATCTAAAGAACTCACAATTTGGGAGAAAATTTACATCTGCAAGAATAAAAAGAAAACCATGAATTTTGAAATTCCTGAAAAAAAAAAGATTTGGAAGTTAATCGGTCAGCCAAAAGAGGGAGAAGAAGTCAACTTACAGGATGGACAACCACAAAAGAACAGTTGGAATGCATCAAAAATGTCGTGCAAAAGCGACAAAACCCGGTCTGCATAAAAATTAAGAAATATGAGGTGAGTCAAAATAACCAACTCATTAATAATTAATTATATGTATATTTAAAATTAAATTCTTATAAAATATTTATTTCATTTATTACCTTTCAGGAAATAGTGTAGCCATGTTTGCAACAATTCCTGCACCCCAGTCTCCACCCTGAGCATAAAACTTCTTGAATCCAATTCTCTCCATCAAATCTTTCATCACCACAGCCATCTGTGCCACACCTAATCCTGGTTTTGATGCACCTTCTGAGAATCCATATCCAGGTAAGGAAGGTGCAATGACTTCAAATACAAAGTTCACATCCTTACGAGGTGTGGTCAGTAGTGGTATCATGCCGTAAAACTCTCTGATTGAGCCTGGCCAGCCATGCAGAAGTAGTAATGGAAGTACACGAGTATTTTTGTCTACATTTTTAGGTTTAACGTGAATAAAATGAAGATCAAGTCCATCCACTATTGTTTTGAAATGGGGAAAACTATTCAAGAAAGCTTCTCTTTCTCTCCAGTTATATTTTGTTTTCCAGAACTCTACCACCTTCTTCAAGTAATCTGTGTTGAAACCATATTCAAAATTGGTATTTTCCAGTGGGGGTGTGAGAGGTGCATGATTGTCTAATCGTCTTTTCAAATCTTGTAGCACCTGTAAAAATATTTAATTTGTTGAATATTGGACTGAAAATCATAAACATGAAAAAATAATGTAGAAAACCATAATACAAGCTGTAAAGAATACATCCATCCATAGTAATTCTGCCCAAATGCAGGTCCTTCACTGCAATCATAGCATTCTCATGCTATGCTTGCAGCTTTACTAGGAAATTGTAGGTGTGGTAGCTTCCCATTACTTTCCACACCGGTAAAGGATGGTGATGATGATGATGATGATGGCCATATGATTTTGGGGACTGTTTGGGCCTTAAAGTTTTCCTGACATTTGTCTTACAGGTGAGGAAAACTCCCGATAAAAACCTCACCCAGAAAAACTGCCCCGACCGGGGATCGAACCCGGGCCCACTGTGTGACAAGGCAGCACACTACCTCAAGACCACAGTGGTGGACCTGTAAAGAATATAAGTGCCATAAAAATCAACTGAATCATGAATTCTTCTTACCTCATATATTTATGTTATCTAACACAGAATTTAATGCTGGGATTATCAAATTAATTGTAAAGATTGCAATAAAGTATATATAGGAAAAACAAAAAGGAATTTTGACACATGCACAAAAGAACACTTTAGAAATATAAAAAATGGTAGAATTGAAAATTCGGCAATGGCAGCACATAGTTTATTAGAGAATCATGGAATTGAAAAAGAAGCCAAACTTTTGAAACATCTATCTAAACCTTTAGAATTAACAGTTTGGGAAAATATATACATTCATAAAATTACATCTTAGATCCATGAATTTTGAGTTTCCAGACGAACAAAATTTGATTACAAAGTTCTTTAAATCAACACTAGATGGCAGTTTACAAAATGACAGACACAATGAAGAATCGTCAGTCGTGACAACAGCTGAGGATGGGAGTGATGACTCTCGATATTGTGGTTCTGTGTTAAGTAACATAGATATATGAGGTAAGAAGAATTCATGATTCAATTGATTTTTATTAAGAAAACCTCATAATGTAAAATTCCCAACATTAATATACTTTAACAGTCATCTAGGAGAATTGAATGAACTGAAAATATATAGAATATAGGGCCAAAATTTCTGTGTAATAAAGATTTATCTTCTGTTTTAGTTTAATATTGCTAGGAGTTAATAATGTTTTTGGAAATGTTGCATGATTGATTTTTTTTTATCAAAATTACTTGTTTAAATTTATTAATTACCTGGTGTCAAAGATTTGGCAACTTTTTGGAGGAAGCTTAGAGACTGTATGCTCTAGAATCCTATATAGTAATATTCCATTCATGAGGCTGAGGGTTTATGATTTCTACTTTACTGGTATGTAAACAACAATTCAATATAAAACACCCCACACTACAGCAGAAAATTAGTTCCAATCTTCAGCTGCCTTCTGTATTGCTTAACATACAAGAAAGTCTAAACCCTGAAATAAGATGAATTTAAAGTTGAAGAGAACAAGGTAAATATATGAATAACACTTGTTTTCTCCTTATCATCATTCAATATAACTTTTCTCCAAGAATGTACAATAGGTAATGACAACACTCTTCCTTAGAAACTTATTCTTGATTATGAAAACACAATACTTTCAACATTGAATATGACAAACTAACATATAAATGCAATACATTTCCAATTAATAAATAAAGCAGGTCTTTTGCAGCTTATTTCATAAAAATTGAGTTCTTTTAGGACATGTTTCAAAACACTTCTGTTTCATCGTCATTTGGGAGAAGATATACATCCAGAAGAACAGGGATAGAATCATGAATTTAGAAATTCCCAGAGAGAGGGATTTGATATGAAAGTTCTTTGGACCACCAAAAGATGGAGTAGGAATCGACAACTTAAAAATCCACAGTCTGGACAAGCTGACGATGAAACCGAAGTGTTTTGAAACATGTCTTAGAAGAACTGAACTTTTATGAGGTAAGATGCAACAGACTTACCTTATTTATTAAGAATATCTTCATAATGTTACTTCCTATTGTAATTTTATAATAAGTTTCCAATTAATTGAGTAATCATTATCAGATTTTCCAGCATATTCATATTGTGAAAACATGGAGTTAGTTGAAAGAAAATATATCAGTATTACAGAGAGCTACAAAGAAGGCACTACCAGTCTGGGAAAGCTGAAGATAAAACAGAATTGTTTTGAAACATGTCCAAGAACAAATCAACATTAATATTGAGGTAAGATGTCCAGACCAAAAATAATATAATTAAAATAACCTCAAAATATAACTTCCTAAAATTAAATATTAACTACCAAAGTGTTCTTGACTTGCATCCATCAGGGGGTAGAAAGTTGCCATTTGCGATACTTGAAGGAAGTAGATAAAATATGAACACAGTACTTCACTGAAATAAATAACCGAATAAACTGAAATAGAAACAAAATATTTTATTCACTTTTTAAGGTAGATATTGGAAATGTTATCCCTCTTGATCCTTGCACTTCTAATGGATGTGATGTAATTCATTATTTTTTAAATTTGAAATTAAGATTTATTTCTTTTATGTTTATTTGAAATCATGGGGCTTTACCTCAATATTGTTATGATAAAGTATTTGACTTGAAAAAGTTTTTTTACCTTTATCTTTAAACTATTTCAATTAATAAATTCCAGAAACATATTCTGGATCACTGCTTGTGATAATATGCAGTTTTCTCATGTAATTGCAATCTTTAATTCATCAAGAGTGTGTGAATTATTATAATATCTTGTGTAATTGTAGCCTTTAATTCATCCAGAATGTGTGGATTATTACAATGTACTTTTTGTTTGAATATCCCCCATAAATAAAAGTTACACACAGTCAAATCTGAGGAAATTGAAGGTTTGATGATGAGAGAATAATTAGTCATGAATTATGGTTCCCTGAATTTGAGTGTGTGATTTTATTTAAGGAGGATATTGGAACAAAAATTTACCATAAGTAATGTCACGAGCAATTTCCAAATTATTGATAACTTCACGAGTCATGAAGTGACGAGTGAATTTATCTAGAGGATTTGGAAATCAAGAGTGGCATTTGTTAGCACTATTTAACAAATAAAATTAAGCTGTTTACTAAAAAATCATTATTTAAATATAGTTACCGGTATTTAAAAATATTTATATATTTAATGTCAACGGTATTGTTTGAAAACAAATCAGAAATGTGAGGTTATGTTTGTTCACAGCAATTTAATCATATTATTTATTGCCAAATATGATCACAATATTGTAAGAATGCACCCTAATGGAGAAATATTGAAACACACCAAACTGTATATTATAACCAACATTAAAGGTTATTCATTTATTTTTTTAGTAAACAACTCAGTAAAATCAAGGAATCTGTTCATTATTTGCTATATTCAATGTATTTGTTGGAGAGTCAGTCCCTGCAAAATAATGCTCTGACCTGTTCAGAATATTAAAAAGGAGCTTTCTTTATCACAAAAGCAGTAGCTGGTAAAGAGAAAGAGTGAGGTGAAACACAACTGTCACTGGTTGTAAAACAAAATTCATTGAAATGTGATCTGTCATTGACTACCGTTTGGGGCATGAGTTAAATAGTCGTATAAATACACACACTTTGGACAAATTAAAGACTACAATTGCACAAGATATCTGCAGAATATCCCAAGCATTGCTTCAGAAAGTGTTCCTCCAAATTTATTAGTTGATGTCAGAAATGCATTGATCAGGAGGGACACATTTCCAACATCTACCTTAAAAAATGGGTAAAACATTTTGTATTGTTTATTTTTTATTATTTCACTCACCTCATACTTCATAATTCATAGCAGACCCTGGGTTTCTTCACATAATTTGTGACATTGTCAATGCTGCGTCACGTTCACAACTGACGTCCAACGGCCTTCTATCCTGCAGACTGACCTCCGTGCCATCTGGTGGCCGACCGAAGAATTTCCAAATCAGTCCTCTTTCTTTATAACCGGGTATTTCAAAATTCATAGTTGTATTTTCATTCTTGCATATGTAAATTTTTTCCCAAATTGTGAGTTCCGAAGGAAGGCCGTTGGACGTCAGTTGTGAACGTGACGCAGCATTGACAATGTCACAAATTATGTGAAGAAACCCAGGGTCTGCTATGAATTATGAAGTATGAGGTGAGTGAAATAATAAAAAGTAAACAATATTAAAGAACCTCATAGTGTTATTTCCTATCTACATAACTTAAAACATTTTGTATTTATTTCAGTATATTCTGTTATATTTGAGTAAAATATTGTGTTCATATTTTGATCTACAGAGGGAGTCCGATGTTTCAGGGTCCCCATTCGAGGGCTATACTGAAACTTGCTTGATATTAAGTGAGAATAATTATATGAAATAATATGCAATGTAAGTGAATTTTGATCTACTTCCTTCCACAAAATCCTTCAATGCGTTTGGTGAATGGCCATTTCCTCCCTGGTGATAGACACATGCCAAGTATCCTGAATGTTAGCACCTTTTATTGCAGCTCTCTATAGAAACTAATCACTCTTTTGAACTACAGTGGAACTTAGATAAATTGAACGTTTATAATTTGAAATCGTAGAAAATTTGAACATTTCAATTGGTCTCTTGAATTCTCTATTAAAGTTATGTAAATAATCACAAGTAACTTGAATCTTGGTTAATTAAAGTTTTTTTTTGAGAAAATTAAAAAAAAAGTTGTTAAATTTATCTGTGTGTTTGTGTAAGAGGTCATCATTTCGAGATTTGGCTTTCTCGAATCCACATCCACTATTGTTACAACACTTGCGCTTTCTACTTGCTACCCTATTTAGTTCTCGGGGTTGGAATGTTAACTTTTCCATGCCCTTGAGCAATCCAATCTGCTTAAGTTACAGTTTCCATACCTATTTATAGTATTGTAACACTCCTTCACTTATCACTCGACCTTCCTGCTACAGTGTGTAGCAAATCAGTGTCACTATATCTTTTGGTAAATCGAGTGTTACAAGACATTAACTTCTATGAAAAAAATTGTTGTCATTCAAGAAATCGAAAAGGATTTGAAGTAAAAATAAAAAATTGCAAAAGAGTATGGGATACCACAAAACACTTTGTCAACTTATCTGAAGAATAAGAAGAACATTTTAAAAAGTTCCTCAAGTGAAAATGAAAGAGAGAAACACCAGAAAATTCTGATGTCGACAAGTATGTGTTAAAGTTGTTCAAATGAGCACAGGATAAAACATTCCTTTAAGTGGTCCCCTTGTTCGTGTGAAAGCTGAAAAATTCTCTCCATGTTTAGATCAGAGCCGCCCAAACTATGGCCCATGGGCCACATCCAGCCTGCCATGGCTTTTCGTATGGCCCCCGTAAGCACCGAAATGAACAAATTAATTTTATATTTTAAATTTAGATTTTAAAATGTAACATCTAGTATGGACATCCCTGTTTGAATTCAGCTCTCAGGAGTGTGGGTTGAGGTGTCACTGCTTCTCTTGACAATGTAGTAGAGTTGATTCATCCCTTATTTACCATTTTCTCCCCCACTCCAAACTTTGAACATTACTTATTTTGCTTGTTGTATTGTCAATCAAACAGTAGCCTGTGCATGGAATAGTTGTAAAAATAGTGTTAATTTAAATTGAGAAAATGCTTTCAAAAAAATGCCAAATTGATTCCGAGTGTAGTAAGTTTAACGAATTCTGGACCAGCAAGTACTTTGTGAAGGGGCATGGAAACAAAGTATTAGTGTTATTTGTAAATATATTAGGTAAATACATTAAGTTTTGTACTTTTTTACAATTTTAATTGCAGCATTGTATTATAAACGTTTTAACATTCTTCTGTATGTTCATGTAATTTTATTGTAATGACAACGACAACAACAACAACAACAACAATAATAATAATAATAATAATAATAATAATAATAATAATAATAATAATAATAATAATAATAATAATAATAATAATAATAATAATAATAATAATAATAAATAATAATAATAATAGGAGTAACAGTAGCAACAGTAACAGTAGTAACAGTAACAGCAGCAACAGTAATAGTAGTAGTAATAAAAGTAGCAGTAGCAACAATAATAGTAACAATATTTATGTTCCGGCCCGCGATAAATTGCACAATCGTTATTGGCCCGGCCCATTAAAAAGTTTGGGCATCCCTGGTTTAGATAATAGTAAGTTCAAGGCTAACACCATTGGTTGGATGATTTTAAAGAAAGAATTTGCACTTCTTTTAAGTCAGTCTGTGGTGAAAGTGCAAGTATGAATCAGGAAGCAGCAGATTCTTGGAAAGAGGATGTTGAAGAAATGCTAGCTAGAAACATCTTCAATGTTGATGAAACAGGTTTGTTTTCTAATGTACACCAGACAAAACTTTAACTTTCAAAGGAGGATGTTGCAGTGGGGAAAAAACAGTAAAGAAAGACTCACATTACTGGTAAGGGCTAACATGGATGCGAGTGAAAAGCTACCAGGGTACCATTAAAAAACCTCAAGCTTTTTTATAGATGCCTTATTGTCTAAACCTTTTTGTCAGACATTTCCATGATAAAAACAAGAACTCATCAATAAGTATTCTTGACTCAGCATGAATGTGTTGCAGCACGTTGTCTCAAGTGATCGAAAAAACTATAGGTGAATTGTTTCCAAAATGACAGGATTTATAAAGAAAGTGAGGATATTGAACCCAAGGATTAAGAAGATCTCCCTCCACCAGATGCCTGGGATAACAGTAGATGAACTACATTTAATGAATACTTCAGCTCGGATGAAAATATGGGAGAAGTATACAGGAAGATCACAGACCAAGAAATTTTAGTGAAAGTTTTAAACAAGAAAGGTGGCAATTTGTCTGATGAAGAGGAGGAAGCCCCACTGGCTTTATAAACTAGTGTTAAATTCCCAATTAATGTCTTCTTAACTAAGAGGCCATCATATGAAAAGATAGAAGCAATGGTTTCAAAGCATTTGGCACGAGGGAATTACAACATATAAAGAGAAAAATTTGCATCTAGATCGCAACTCGCCTCGGTAGCTCAGTTGGGAGAGCATTTGGCCCAGAAAGCCAAAGGTCCCGGGTTCGAGTCTCGGTCTAGGCGAAAATTTTTCTCTTCAAATATAAGAGGAGGAAAAACTTAACCTGAAGAGATGCTGATTTCCTCATCATTGGAGGCAATTCGTCATCTGGGTGAATTACGTCGATATGTTGAGAGACAAGCCAACATAAGTGAATTTGACGATTTTATTATTAATCGTCAATAGAAGCCCTTCTGGCTTTATAAAGTAGTGTTAAATTCCCAATAAATGTCTTCTTAACTAAGAAGCCGCCATTTGCAAAGATAGAAGCTATGGTTTCAAGCATTTGGCCGAGGGAATTACAACGTATATAAGAGAAAAATTTGCATCTAGATCGCAACTCACCTCGGTAGCTCAGTTGGTAGAGCACTTGGCCTGGAAAGCCAAGGGTCCCGGGTTCGAGTCTCGGTCTAGGCAAAAATTTTTCTCTTCAAATATAATTGAATTTGTTTTACAGTCATTAAATGTGCTTTAGGAATTTAAAAAACATAACAGATTAAATTCTGCAAAACAAGCTTCTATTTAAAACTGTAAATCATTTATATATGGGGTAAAATATGGGATCAGTGAACTGTACTATGCTGTATGTTCTCTTTAATACTTAGTACTGTTCTACAGTATTCTCCACAGAGTAAACATAAATTGTATTATTGTACAATTCAGTTATAATACATAGTTATTTATTTCACAACCTGAGATACAAATGGATATTGATGTACTATATTGATTGTAGATGCAATTTTTGTAATTTGAATTTTTGGATACTTCAAATTTTTCAATCTATCCCCCTTCAGGCTTTGAATTATCCAAGTTCCACTGTAATTGCTTAGTGTGTCTGCTTGTTATCCCAGTTGCATTTTAAATCCGTTTTCTTTCCCCTCCCCAACATTCTAAATTAAGAGTATTACTTTTGGCCTACAACAGTAACTCATCTATGATATAATCTTCTTCCCCAACATGATTGTTTAAAAAAATAGAACTTCAGATACCGGTACTTAAAATTGTGCACTTTTTTGTCTATTTGTATATTAGGTTCATCGTAAACTAAACAATCAAGAAAATTTTGTTGAAAATATGATTTTATACCTCTTCAGGAACATTGATTTTGAAACTTCTAATTGATTCGTCTACTTTCCGAGGTTGACCAGGACCCCACCAAGTACTCTTAAGTACAGGGAGCTCTGGTACTTGATTCAGATTGTACACAAAGTAGCCAATTCCAACAGCTGTTAAAGTTATGCTGATTAGCACAAGTTTTCCCAGGAATCCCATGTTTGTAGGTTTATTTCTGAAAAAAAAAAACTTATATTATTCATCAAAATTTGATAAAAATAAATGTTATAGCAACATAAAACAAGATATAAAGATAATTAAATTACCATTTTGATGTTATATTTTAAATTAACATTTTCCAGAATTATTGGACATAGCTTTATTTTTTAAAGAAAAATTAATGTTCGAACCCTGGATCTCTAACTCTGTACATTAGTACGATACCAATTACACCATTCGAACTCCGATATGAAGCTTTACTGCTTAAAAAGTAATGTATACATTTTCAATAAAAGTACTTCTATCAGAAATCAGATGGAGTTGATGACTACTGGTTTTCTAATGAAAGAGAATTATATAAGTGGAAAGAATTGTTGACATTTGTATCAGAGTTCAGATGGTATAATCGGTATCATATTAACATATAGAGTTAGAGATCTGGGGTTCGAATCTCAGTTTGAATGTTAATTTTTTCTTTCTAAAATAAAATTAAATGATCCTTGTAACAAACATTAATTTAAACAAATACAATTAAGAATATATTATATTGAATACTGCCTAATACCCGTGCACTGCTTTGCCTAAATAAATGAGATGTGTTTTTATGTTTAGTTGAATAAGTAAAAAGAAAAATAATTGTACATTTATATTGTAATTATTTTTAGATACCCCGTACTGATAACCTGGCATTACCCAGGAATCTATTCATCCCGATCCTCTTGGAATCAATGAGCTGAAAGACAAAAATGGTTATTGTGGGTTATCCGAAAGATAGACATGTGCTATCGTTGACTTTTTTTGTAGAATTTTTTTCAGATATTCAATTGTGTGTACATTAATTTGGTGTATGGTTTAGGCATCATAAGCCATTTAAGCATCCAAAAAGCGACTTTTTTAGTGTACTGATGCACTTTATTTTTTTAGCTCCGGTCCTTTAATACATATGGTGATATGTTGTATATATGTTAATTGTCCCAGAAAAATTTTCTAAATGATAGTGAAAACCTCATTCGAGGTGAGTAGTTTTTGAGTCCATGAAGGACGGACTCATTTTTATATATAAACATAATATAAGTATATTTACAGAGAACTCTTATAAATTCATAATTATTTCTTTAATGATTTATTTCTCTACACTAGCTACAGATTTTGTAATAACATTTTGGGAGTATTTTTTTTTTGATTTGTGGTGACTTAAAATATGTATATATGTATGTAGGTCCACCGCTGTGGTCTCGAGGTAGCGTGCTGCCTTGTCACGCAGCGGGCCCGGGTTCGATCCCCGGTCGGGGCAGTTTTTCTGGGTGAGGTTTTTATCGGTGTTTTTCCTCACCTATAAGACAAATGTCAGGAAAACTTTAAGGCCCAAACGGTCCCTGAAATCATATAGCTATCATCACCATCATCATCATCCTTATCATTATCATAATCATCATCATCATCCTTCACCGTTGTGGAAAGCAACGGGAAGCTACCACACCTACAATTCCCTAGTAAAGCTGCAAGCATAGCATGAAAATGCTATGATTGCAGTGAAGGACCTGCCTTTGGGCAGAATTACTATTGATGGATATGTATGTAGCTAATGCTCTGGAGTTAACAATACAATTATTCTCCTTCTTGCTTCCCAATACTTGGATGTCACATCTTGATAATTTTGAAGAGCTACACAGTTTGTTAAATGTTCTCTTTGCATTTCCACACCTTGAGAACACAATATACACTATAACTAACTAACTAACTCACTGGATCTATCGAGCCTGTAGGTTCATGGCCATGCGGACATAAGCAACCTTATCACTATCCTGAGCTAATGTTTTCCAATCATCCCCTGTATAATAAAGCTACTGTATCCAAGAGTGATTTATCTAAATCCTGTGTTAATATCTCTAGCACCCTGCTATTATACACTCCATGTTCCTAGGTGCATGTCCATGTGTTTGAACTTTTGGCATGGATTCCCTGTGGCAGTCCCCACCCGGAGAACTGAATGGGGGACTATTTTACCTCTGGAGAATTTTACCCCAGTGGAACCCATGTCCGCATTTCTTGATGGTTGTATTTTTATGGTGAAAGATCAGCAGTCATGTCCTGTAGTAAGCCTCAGTATAGCAATCACAGATTTTTGTGGTAGTTCCGAAATTATAGATGGATTTTCCAACAGTATTTTTATATTTCTGTTTCCGACTTTTTCAATTTAATTGGAATTATAACTATCTTTAATTTTTTTTTATAATTCCTTTAATTGATTTATACGAAAATGTATTTGTTACTTTCTGTTTATTTTTACTCCCTTTTTTTGCAAGTATATCACCTCTTTCATTGCCTTGTATTATACAATGGGCTGTAATCCATTGTAAGACTATATGTTTACCAAGTTCCTCAAATGAACAACACAATTAAGTTAATATTTTTTAAAAGTTGAGTTGAACTCAGAATCTCTGTGAACTGTAGTCAGAAACTCTGACCATAAGGCTAGCTCTCAATATTCTACAAATCATCTACATTCATTGTACGTAATTGCAACAGCTTTTATTTCAATATAAAAATATTATTATTGTTAGCTTACATTATTCATTTGTAAAAAAATCCCTTACTGCAGTTGTAGTGTTTTAGCAGCCTTGAATTTCAGAGAAGCAAGGAGAAAGATTCTCTCTTTCTTAGTATACAGCCTATACATTCATAAATTAATGAGTCATTTTTTACATCTTACCCTCATATTTTATGTTTCTTTAAACATGTGAACTAGTTTTCAAGAGAAAGATCTCTCTCATTTTCAACCAACATTATGACTACCAGATTTTCGTTGGAATCTCCATCAATAACGTTGTCATCTGGTGTTGATTTGATACTTTGAGATGAGGTCATGTTCATCAGGAATCTCGAAATTCATGGATCTAAATTTGTTCTTCTGAATATATATCTTCTCCCAAATTGTCAATTCTAAAGGTTTTTCCAAATGTTTTAAAAGTTGCGCTTCTTTTTCAATTTTATGATTCTCTAATAAACTATGTGCTGCAATAGCTGATTTTTCTATTTCACCATTTTTAATATTTCTAAAGTGTTCCTTAGTGCGAGTGTCCAAATTCCTTTTTGTTTTTCCTATGTATACTTTATTGCAGTCCTTACAATTAATTTGATAAATCCAGATTTTTTGCTATCTTGGGTGTTCAATTTCTTATTAGTTATTAATAGATTACCAAGGCTAAATTTATTTATCAGTGCCAATGTCTATACATTGTTTACATAAAAAAGTGCTTCTCGTATTTTGAAGCATGTCCCATCAGCAGACCACAGAGACCAGGAAGGATGTAGATATAGTATAATGGTGCCGATGATACAAAGAGGAATCTCCTAATTTCACACTCATTTTTGAGGAGGCTGAGTCTACCAAAGGTTGATCTGGGCATGAAAAAACAAAGAAAATTCTTCATCCATCTTCTGACAAAGACTTTACAGCCATTAAAATGGCTTACTCATGATTTCATAAATAATTTGTAACAAGAATTTTAAATGTGTGCATGTAATACAATATAATATAGTACTTTATGTTAAGAGACAAATTCAGGTTACTCTGGTAAGAATTTACTTCTTCTTCTTCATCACAGTTTAGGATTTTTACTAGTCTGTTCTGGCACTAAATTGCTGCTGTTTCCATCTTTTTTTGGTCTTCCCAAGCTTCTTCTTCCTCATGAATAGTTGAATGCTGGTTTTAATATTCTGTTTTCAGTCATCCTTGCTAAGTGTTCTTTCCAGTTCTGTATTTCACTATTGTTGTGTTTAATTCCTCTACTTTTAGTTGCTGTCTTATTTCTATGTCGTGTTTTTTGTCTGTTCTTTGTTATCCTGCTATTGGTCTGAGGAATTTAATTTCAACAGCTTGTATTCTGTCAGATTGTTGTGTTGTCACTGTACATGTTTCGGATCCATAAATAATAATAGGAACTGCCATTGTCTTGTATAATTTCATCATAGAGTCTTTTGTGGCTTTATTTTTCAAAATTATTTTTAGTGCACCTGTTATACAATTAAAACTTATTTAGTTTGTTGTTTATATCTATTTCCGTTGTGTATGATATTTCACAACCTAGAAAGCTATATTTTGTCACTTGTTCTATTAATTTATTTTCTAATATTATCTTTGTCCAAACTGGTTGAACACCCTTGAAAGTCATTGCTTTTTTACTTTTCTGATGATATTTCCATTTAACTCAAGCCCCAAATGGGAGTCAATGACCAATCACATTTCAATGATTTTTTATTTACAACCAATCACAGTCGTGTTTCACCTAAAATTTACCAACTAAAGTTTATCATAATAAAGAAAGTACCTCCTTTTTAACATTCTAAATAGGTCATAGTATTATTTTGCAGTGACTGACCCTCTAAGAAATATGGCTACCAGATTATATATATAGTGCATGAATGTCAGCAGAAAGTGCATGCGATAGATAATATAAAAACATTTGTAACAACTGATTATACCACAAAAAAAAAAGAAAACACTGTTTGCACTTTCTTAAACAAATTATTTTCCAGGAAATGACGTTGCGGAAAAATAGAATTGACATATTTACATCATAGGACATCAGATTAATTAATACCTATAACGTTGGTTAAAAATTTCTCCATTCTTACAATATTGTGATCCTTTGGCAATAAATAATATTATGATCTGTTTGTAGTGGTGAACAAAGGAAGCAAATGAAGCGTACCAATCGTTTCTCATTTGTTTTCAAACATCGCCGTTTACATTAAATATATAAATATTTTAAAATAACTATATTTAAATAATGATTTGTGAGTAAACAGCTTAATTTTATTCATTAAATAGTCCTTACAAATGCCACCTTTGATTTCCAAATTCTCTAGATAAATTGGAAATCACTCGTGGCATTACTTATGATAATTTACAAAAATATAAATTACCATTAGTCTAGTTATTGAATTTTCCCACATGTGATGTAACACAAGTTTGTTTTTGTTAATCAGATAATTTTTATCAGTATTCTTCGAAGTGCATAGGGCATTAAAGACTAATTATACATTCTGTAGTTAAGCAAGGTTATATACAGCATTTTCTATGCTTAAATACATTACATCTTCCTGAATGTTTAATTTTAAATTTTATGATTACTATATAATTCTTCATAAAGTGTAATTTAGAGGCACTTTAACTACATATGGTTACTTCATGACTTCTAACTAATTAAAATATTTTTTATGAGGAATCTTTGGAAAAGTGTAAATTGAAGACTTTAAATTGACTGAATTTGGCCAGGTTTGAACCACCATATTTTACGGACTATAAAACGCTATGGCCTATAAGACGCACCTTAATTTTTAAGCAATTAAAACAAATAACATTATTACCATTTTTATTATTAGATTGCAAAGCCAGACTAAAAAAAAATCATAGTTTATAAAACTGTTCTGATCTTTAAATCCCTGAAAATTGTCATCTGAACTTTCTTCTTCTTCCTCTTCATTATCATTGTTGTCCTCTTCGTATATACGATGGTCTTCACTTCCATTGCGAGCGTTACTCATGCCAACACTTCTTGAAAGATTTAACAATAATATCTTCTCTCACTCTAGATGACTTTTTTATCCACTGACACACTTGTTTGATTGTATGTCGTTTTAAAGCTCCCTTTGGCGTGAATTCATGTTGGGTTTGATCCATCACCCATTTGTTCAAGTTCACAGGCATCGTAGACTGCATTGGTGCATCATAGGCTAGACAGTGTTCTGGGTTTGTGATGGCAGGGCGGGAGGGTGACTGTTAGCAAGCTTGTGAATCCCTGCAACTCATGTTCATCGTATCGGTACACTGCTGCTGTCAGTTGAATCCAATGTTGGCAGGTAGAGATAGATTTCCCGCAGCATCGAATATATGGCCATTTTTAAGACTGATGGGAATTTTAAATCAAACACTGGACATTTTATATTAATTTCGAGTATAAGACACTTTTGGAGGCAATTTTTCGAAGAAAAAAATGCATCTTATAATCTGTAAAATACAGTAATCTTCAAATTACTGTAGACTTATTTACACTAGAATCTCCTTCACCCTTGTTCTCTAAATAACCGATACTCTGACCCAAGTTTGACATTAGGTGCATTCACAGATTAGATGTATAATCCCTGAGATGCACTGACTAAAACTTACACTTAACTTTTGTCTTCTAGACTATTCAGGATTTGGAGTGAAATATAACTAATGTAAAGTGGTTATTTCTAAACTGTTGCTGTAAACAGAAAGTACAGAAAACTATTCCAACCCCCTTCCCTCTAATGTCAATCACAATGGTTGCACAATCATATGCTGAATCATGTTTACTAAGGAATTTTTTCTATCTCTACTTATTACAAATGCAATTTTATCTCTATCAGAAATCAGTCTCTCTTGCTACACCCAGTTGAAGACTGTTACAATTAACTAGGCCTATATGGCTCTGACTGGAGATGCATAAAAATTTTATGCTTTAAAAAATTCAACATACTGTATTTACTCGCATAAATCACCCCCTCGCATAATTTCTCCATCCCAGGTTTTTCATATGTATATTTTTTTTACATCTACCTCTCATACAATGTGCATTATCTAGGCAAAAAAAAATTCAGTTAGAACTTTGAACACTCTTATGAAGATTTCAAGTACAACACAAAGTAATTCATGGAAAACCCAAGGTTGAATCCATCCTCTTCTATAAAGACCTAATGGTACCTGCAGTCTTTGTCACCTGCACATCTGTTGTCAGTCTGAATAGAGTTAGGTATCATTGTGCATTGGTAACAGCGTTATACCGTCACAGTGTCAGTGTTGTTAAATTCAACTATGGGAAGAAAATATAACAGCTACACTGCAAATTTGAATTATTTCGCCAAGGAAGACTGAGTGAAACATGCGGGAAGAAAGTTTGATGTACAATCGAGATTAGTGTGGTAGTGGAGGTCTCAAAAAAAAATAACTAGAAAAAGCAAAATCAATGTGTTGTTCATTTCGTAGCCCAAAGTGTGCAAATATCCCGAGATTCACTGCAAAGTTCTGTCTTTGAAGGTAAAGTTTAATGACCACGATAGAATTGCCGTAGATGTCTAATTGATAGTGTTTAACATTGCGAATGAATATTGATATGTTCATAGTCATCACATAATTTCCCACTCGAATTTTTACTCCTAAATCTTTAAAAAATGGGAAATTACTCGAGTAAATACGGTAAGTAGGTGAGTCATCAACTTTATGAGGCTAAGGGCTCAAAAAGTACCACCTTACAAAAACAATAATCGCTAAGATAAACACACATTCAGAATGAATATTTTTAGTGTTATAAAATAGGACTTTCACCAATTTATGTAATAATAATAGTAATAAATGCGCACTAATGTGCATACAATATTATATTACAGAACAGAACTATGTAAGTGATTCGCCTCTCTGCGAGCAGTTCATAGCATGGTAGGTATCACACGGTTTCCCACATCTTTTGCACACACAATCAGGTCCAGGTTGGTGGTATCCCTTTCTTCTACATATTCCGTGATGGAACCCATGCACAGAAAATCTTGTTACAATGTGTCTCAAGTCATAGCCCGCACGCTGCCAATCAGTAGATGTCATTGCATCCGTGTTATAGAACTCTGCCGGGATTTCTTCTCTCTTCTCCTCTCGTTCCCTTAAAACTGCTTGAAGACACTCCATGTATGGCAGTAACATTTTAAGTCTTAGGTCTTCCAATAGAAAGGTTTCTCTAGCTAATACAAAGATTAATCGGGATGCTGTGTACTTAGACAGTCCCAACGCTCTTTTAAGGAATCTCGCCTTGAGATTCTCTAACTCTGTTAACTGTTCTCTTGTTAGATGTTCCCAAATTAGTTCCAAGCCATATGTGACAGTCGGGAGTACTTTGACATTGAAGAGCTTCATTGCAGTTTCTACCGATATCCTTTGCAAATATTTGATATAATTTATATTACATACTGCTGCTACCATTCTTTTCTTCAGATGTGTAGATAATGTTATGTCTTTAGAGATGTTAAAATTTTTGAAGTTGTGAAATTCTGTCTAAGAGCAAGTAATATTTAAATATATGAACTCTCAGTGACAGACTGCGAGATTTTAACAGATCAACGTTGTTTAAGCATGGTTGGCTGAATGGGTTAATTTGTGCAGGAGACGCCCCATCCTCTGTGATCTAAGTTTTATGATAAGCATAACAGTACCGATCACAATACTTACACAATCAGAAACAATAGTTAAGTTGTTAATTGTTATCTCTCAATACAACAGAAACAACTACATTTCCTATCAGTTATGGCCGAATGTAACCTATCATGTGCAGCTGTGTATGTATGGTAATAAAAAATAAACCACCGCAAAGGATAACACTCATTCAACCCACAAAAAATGTGTTTCAGATTGTACTTTAAAATATTAGAAATTATACAGGGTGTTGCAACAAAAGTCCCGCGCTGTAGCCGAGTGGTTAAGGCAGGAAGCCTTGGCGCAGAGCTACGGGACTTGCGCTGGTTCGAGTCTCCATGGGGGAAGACATTTTCTCATGGTATTTCGGCCAGTATACCCACCCAGCATCGTGAGGCATTTGGGTAGCTACAATAAGTAGCGGCTCCAGGTTGAGAAAACCAGTTATAACGGCTGGGGGACTCCACATGCTGACCACATGTCACCCCTACACTGGCTGGATGATCATCTACCTCCGTGATTGACACATGTTGATGTGAGGCCAGCAGCCGGATGGTAGGCTAAGGGTCTTTTAGGCCTGTCGCGCCAGGAGTTTTTGTTGCAACAAAACACCGACAACGGAGTAGAAGTGGTATATTGAGACATAATATTTTTTTAATAAGGTACCAATATCCGGAAATGATGCGTTTTCTCACTATTAGTAGCTAACTTCTCAAGAGTTCCGTTAGTTGGATTTCAAGACTCAGTACTTGACAGTACTCTCACTGTCACATCAAGTTTTCAAAATATCCACCTCCCATCTCATCGTAGAGCGTACATCGGCGGTGTAGTGATTTGTGCACACGTTCAAAAACGCCTGACCTCATTTGAATTATTTCTGCAGCAGCGTGCATTCGGGCTATAAGATCCATACGTGATTCTACTGGAGTCTGATAAACAGACTGTTTCATGTCGCCCCACAAAAAGTAGTCGAGAGGGCTAAGATCAGGTGTTCTCGGAGGCCATGGGACTGGTCCCCCTAGACCTGGATACGTGGTATCCAAATGTCTCCTCACATTGGCATCGAAGTGAGCTGTAGCTCCATCGTGTTGCAGCCACAT
This sequence comes from Diploptera punctata, assembly GCA_030220185.1. Taxonomy (NCBI): domain Eukaryota; kingdom Metazoa; phylum Arthropoda; class Insecta; order Blattodea; family Blaberidae; genus Diploptera; species Diploptera punctata. The sequence continues at coordinate 127,491 of JASPKZ010000841.1, read as the reverse complement.
TCCGTTGCGAAGCCATGTATCACAGGTTCCGTACCTGTGAGGTGTTGTCAAGTAATAAGTTTTCAAAACCTTCGAATTAACATTCATCTTAAGACATAATTAACTAGTCAGTGTAAAAACGCATCATTTCCGGACATTGTTACATTATTAAAAATGATAAACATATCTCAATATACTACCTCATCTCCGTTCTCGGGTTTTTTTGCAACACTCTGTATATAATCGTAGTCCACCGCTGTGGTCTCGAGGTAGCGTGCTGCCTTGTCACGCAGCGGGCCCGGGTACGATTCCGGTCGGGGCAGGCTCGTGGGTGAGGTTTTTTTCGGGGTTTTTCCTCACCTGTAAGACAAATGTCAGGAAGCTTAGGTCCCAAAGGTCCCCGAAAATCATCCGGTCATCATTATCATTCTTATCATCATAATCATCCTTCACCAGAGTGGAAAGCAACGGGAAGCTACCACACCTATAATTCCCTAGCAAAGCTGCAAAGCATAGCATGAAAATGCTATGATTGCAGTAAAAGACCTGCCCTCGGGCAGAATTACTGTAGATGATGGATATATAATCGTGTGTCCGCCGTGTTGGCTCAGGTGGTAGCATGCCTGCTTCCTGACTAGTCCGGTTTCGATACCCGGGGGGTTGAAATGATTAATTGTCGTATTAATTTGATTGCAACGTTACAACTTCTTCGATCTTGCGTTTAGTTCGAATTGTTTGTGGCCGACCAGTACGCACATCATCTTCCAAACTGTCTCTTCCTTGCAAAAAACGCGAGTGCCACCTAAACACAACACTGCGACTCAATGCGTACTCACCGTAAACTTACTGCATCATTTGAAACGTTTCGACAGCGGTCTCGAGTTCCGACATGCGCATTCAAATCACCGTCATAACAAAGACCGTAGTTCTGCTTGCAGTGTATGCACTCAACTGTCTCTTGCTGGGACGAGAGACCATAGAGAACCGAAGCGAGAGACTAACTGACAAGGTACCATACCACGGCGCCACCTATACGCTATAGTGCAATACACTGCCACTATGCGCTCAGTCTCAAAACTTAATGACTGTACCACGTATAATTATTGTATAAAAGACCCACGTTAAAATGGGTAGGTTTTTACGCCTTCTTTTTACGATTCGCTAACAAAAAAATCTAAAACTGTAACGTATGGGCACTTTTTTAATGCTATATTTGTAGCAAGTACCGTACATAAAAATTACATAAAATAGTTGTCTGTGTTACGGAAACATTCTTGACTAAGTTATACTTGACACACGAAATATATTTTCTTGTAATCAATAGTATATTACGATGCGAGGTTGGGAAGTGACTTTTACAGAAGTGAGGAAAATGTTTAAAAAACCGAACGACAGCGACGTTTTTAAACATTTCCTCGCTTCTGTAAAACACTTTACAAACGTGCGTTGTATATTATTTTTTGCGCGATGGTGTTTTAAAAATAATATATAATGGTAAAATAATAACATATTTGTTGGAAATATTTGCGTTCATTACAAACAACTGACTAACGTTAACAGTGTGGGCAATGTTTATTAGTTGAAACTGCAGGAGGCCGTGGCACCAATTAGTGATAAAATGGCGGCAAGTACGTATTTATTGTTTTATATTGTTTCAAATAAAGTTCAGTTAATTTAAAATGCGGTGATTTGTATCGTATAATGTATATTGACACTACCTTTTGGACATTATTTGTATATAGTCTACATTGTATATACTGTGCGTAGAGGGCAGTGGTTTTACTTCCCACACGTGGTTTGTAATATTACAGTATAGTTATTTAGGTTGGCAACCCCGAAATGTAGGAAGTTGAACTTTCAATCATGGTCGCCATTGCTTTACGACAAGACGCACTATCGCGCAAAAAATATATTGATTTTGATAAAGATCCAGAGACGACTGCATAGACATTATTGAATTTGGATACGTATAAAAAAAAACACGTATAATGCCTAGTCCGCATTCCGGGATAAAATCAGAACGATGTACGAAGTACCGTAGGACCTACTGTGTAAGTCTAGACATTGCAATGGAATATGCCTACCTTAATAGTGTACTACAGAGCGAAGTTGGAAAGTGGTTTTTACAGAAGTGAGGCAATGTTTTTTTAATTTCCGAGATACTGTAAAACACTTCACAAACGTGCGTTGTAGATTATATTTTGCACTATGGTGTTTTCAAAATAATATATAATAGTAAAATAATATAATCTTTGTTGGAAATATTTGCGTTCATTATAAACAACTTACTGAAGTTCGCAGTCTGGCCAAGGTGTTTCTAAATTAGACCGACTAACTTTGGGAGCAGATAGTTAACCTTCATTGAAGCATATTTTGTTAAGGAACCTATTGGTTGTGACGCTTCGTTTCAGCACAAGAGGGGTCTTAGAGGAAGGGATGGAAGGATGTAGGTAAGTGCAAATAACATCTCATTTGTGTCACATAATTCTGTGTGTTAATCCAAATACTTTACAGGCAAGCAGAAACAAAGCGTACTTAATTCTTAAAAAAAAGTGCACCGATGTGCCATACTTTGTCGTACCCTTCCAAAGATGTTAGGAGTTTCCCTTATTTCAGCTGCTACGCTGACAATGCGTGCTACAAGATCTTCTTCAGAGTCAATATCGGTTTCATACACCATTGCCTTCATGTAGCCCCACAAAAATAAATCTAGCAGGTCAGGTCAGACTAGCGTGCCGGCCAGGCAGTCAGTGGGCCCATCCCTACCTATCCAATGAGCGCCAAATGTAGCTGTTAGATGGCCAACAGATCGTACCAATGGATGTAAACAAACTTGCTGTAATTGATACCGAATGCTACTGAACTTCGGATGTAAATAAACCAAGCGATAGTAGCAATGACAACCCCTCTTGTGCTGAAATGAGTATTTATTCGATTCCTTCAATCCCTTCCTGTAAGATCCCTCTAGCACTGAAACGAAGCGTCGCAGGCCATGGGTTCCTTAACAAAATATCCTTCAATGAAGGTTATCTATCTGGTCCCAAAGTTTGTCAGTCTAATTTAGAAACACCCTGTATACTCTAAATGCCAAAAATAATTTAGTTGAGACTACATCAGGCCTTGTCATCTATCAGGCATAACATAGAGGAAATTACGAATTTATTGTTTCAAATAAAGTTCAGCTCATTTAAAATGCAGTGAATTGTTTCGTATAATCTATATTAACACTACCTTTTGGATATATTTTTTGTATATAGGCCTATATTGTACGTAGTAGTCCACCGCTGTGGTCTCGAGGTAGCGTGCTGCCTTGTCATGCAGCGGGCCCGGGTTCGATCCCCTGTCGGGGCAGTTTTTCTGGGTGAGGTTTTTATCGGGGTTTTTCCTCACCTGTAAGACAAATGTCAGGAAAACTTTAAGGCCCAAACGGTCCCCGAAATAATATGGCCATCATCCGTATCATTATCATCTTTACCATTATCATTATCATCCTTCACCGGTGTGGAAAGCAACGGGAAGCTACCACACCTACACAATTCCCTAGTAAAGCTGCAAGCATAGCATGAAAATGCTATGATTGCAGTGAAGGACCTGCCTTCGGGCAGAATTACTATGGATGATTGTACGTATTATACATAAAGGGCAGTAGTTTTACTTCCCGTCCTAGGTAGATAATTTGTAATATTACAGTATAGTTATTTAGTTATTTATAGGTTGGCAATACCGAAATTTAGGAAATTAAACTTCCAATCATGGTCGCCCTTCCTGAACGCACTATCGTGCAAAAAGTATTTTTCTTGCACATTTGATATTAAGATTAAAATATATCATATTTGAGAAAATATCGGGTAATATTGCAATATAGGACGAAAATTCGCATCACATAATTTTGTAATATGTCCAATAAAGTTCTCTTTCCTGTTATCGGGATAGTGTGTCCACTTCGGGACCTGAGGTAGCAAGTTTGATTTTGCGTAAAAAATGAGGATTTGAAATATATGAAATAATGCTGAAATAAATTATACATTAAAAATAATAAAAGACTGTGGGATTCATATAGAGAAGTTCAATCGTTAGACCCAATATGTAGGAAATTTAAAAAAATCCAGGTATTGAAAGTATAGGGAATTTCCTTAGGGAAATCAACAGAATTTGTTCTTTAATGTCTTTTATTTCAGTTTAAAATTTTCCAAATGTTCGAAAAAAAAATATATATTCAATGTCCCAGGTTGTCATTTCGACATTTCTGGTTTCTCTCCTGGCATTGACGTAATTGTAACCAACTTCTGAGATTGGGGCGCCTAGAAGGCGGAGTGGAGTCACCTTACACCGATATGATGGGTGATAAATGATAATGAAGCGCCAGGAGAGTTCTTAACTTAAACTTAATCTAAATTCCAGACCGTGGACAACCACAGGAACAATTTCCTTTAAGGAAAAATTCCTATGGTTTGACCGGGAATCGAACCCGGAACCTCATGAACAGTAGTCAGAAACGCTGACCACTAGCCCATGAGGCTGGTCATGTTCCAAAAATATTGATGATAAAATACTGAAAAGATCCCCACCCGAATAATGAAATGAGCTGATTCCTTGATGTCTAGTAATTCACGTCAAAGAAAACACACCAATACGATATTCTATTTTAAAGCGTTTGTATATTTTAAGAGAGCCAACATTCACTAGCAAGCTCTCGTTTTGAACATCTTTAAGGATACTGCAATACAGCTTTGAAATATCACTCGAAATATGCTGATAAATCTTAATATAAAAAAGTGAAAAAAAAATGATTTTATTGGACTGCCTAGATTCATGTAGCACTTCAGATATGGTCCTGATTTTATCCCGGAACGCCGAATAGGCCTTCTGAGATTTGTTTTCTGACATGTTATATCCAGACTCAATAATGAGTAATGACCATTCGATCGTCTACAATTAATAGCCTTTGTCAAAATCAATAGAATATACGTTCGATACCGAGAGAGTTGGCTAAAGCCGTAATATTTTATATTCGTATTCGGTAGATTCCGTGTTCAAATACCGGTGCCGATCAACCTTAGTTTTTTATAGGCCTATTATTACTAGCTAATACCCGGCGTGCGCTGCTACGCCTAAATAAATGAAAATTAATGTGTTTTTATGTTTAGTTGAATAAGTAAAAGGAAAAAAATATATAAATTTATATTTTTAGATACCCCGTGCTGATTACCCGGCGTTGCTCGGGAATCTACGAGTACTTATCCCGATCTTCTTGACATAAATGAGCTGAAGTACGAAAATTAATGTGTTTTATGTTTAGTTAAATAAGTAAAAGAGAATATTTATATCGTAATTATTTTTAGATACCCCGTGCTGTTTACCCGGCGTTGTCCGGGAATCTACTCATCTCGATCTTCTTGGCATAAATGAGCCAAAAGACAAAAATTAATGTACTTCTTATGATTAATTGAATAAGTAAATCGAAAAATTATTATAAATGTATATCTTAATTATTTTAAGATCCCCGTGCTGATTATCCGGTGTTGCCCGGGAATCTACTTATCTCGATCTTCTTGGCATAAATGAGCTAAAAGAGCAAAATTCGTTATTGTGAGTTATCCGTAAAATAATTACCCACCATGTGCTGCTATGCTTGCACAGGAATCTACGTACTTGTCTCGATCTTCTTGGCATCAATGAAAGACAAAAATGGTTATTGTGAGTTATCCGTAAGAGATAAACATATGCTGTAGCGGACTTTTTGTAGAGCTTTTTGAGATAATCATTTCTGTGTACATTAATTTTGTGTATTTGTTATGGTTTAGGCAGCGTAAGGCATTTAAGCGTCCAAAGAGCTACTTTTTTTTTTTTGCGTTTTCCACAAAAAAGGGCGATTTTTAAGGGTGTAGGAGTTGAGTATCACAACTCTCTTATAGTCTATGTTCATGCCGGGAATCTCCTGAACATTTTGCAAAAAGCCCCATTACAATCGGATCAACGGTATGGCCGCGCATAAAGTACAAACAAACAAACATTCATTTTTATAATCAATTGACTTGGTGTTTACTTGATGAAAATCCATATTTATTTATAATAAATATTCATTTTTATATTTAGATGACTCCCATGAGTATTTCATAATCTAATTCTAAATTCTGTAGGAGTTAATCGTCAAGTCAAATTCTGGGTTAGAATTTCATTTATCAGGCCCCATTTTATCATAGGCCCTAGAAATAAAAATGAAAAAAGTCGAATACTCACTATGTTAAATTATATTTACTCCAAGCGCGACAAGCCTAGAAGGCCCTTGGCTACTATCCGGCTTCTGACCTCACATCCACATGTGTTAATACACTACGAGTAAATATATTGAAAAATATATCAAGGTATGAATCTATGTATCCACGCCACGTAAGAATGGCATAAAGAGATATTTTATATCATGATTGCATCAAATGCATAGTCTACATGTATTTTTAGATGGTGTAAGCGCAGATTACTTAATAGCGTAATAGAAAAACAGCAGACGAATTATTATTGTAAAATACAGGATGAAGGTGATATAATTAACTAATTAACTCACTGGCACTATCGAACACGTAGGTTCATGGCCGCGCGGACATAATTTCTCCATACATCCCTCTCCTGAGCTAATGTTTTCCAATCATTCCCTGTATAATCTACTTCCCTCAAAAAATCTTGGTTAATGTTATTCTCCTACCTCATTCTTGGTCTACCAACTGGGCGTTTTCCTCTGGTTTTCCTACAAGAAGCTTCCATGCACGTCTTTCATTCCCCATACGCGCAACATGTCCTGCCCATCGCGGTCTACGAGAATTAACTGTTCTCATTATATCTGGCTTCCTATAAAGACCATGTACTTCATGTTATTCAGTCTTCTCCATTCACCTGTCTGTTCATCTCTCTTTGGTCCAAACATTTTCCTAAGAACTTTATTCTTAAAAATTCGTAATCTCCTTTCCTCCCTCAAAGTAAGATTCCATGTTTCGCATCCATATAACTGGTAGAATAACAGTTTTAAATACAGCACAACTTGTTCAAAGCGGAATCGCATGGGACCGAATTTTTTTTCCACATTAGACAACATTCCGCATTATTGAAAAATATTAACCAATCTTAGATTATAGAGCACCGTATATGTATTTTTATGTACCTTAGATTAATTGTAGTTCCGCTGCCGTTGGAATGTGAAGTACAGATGTACGAGCGACTTTGTAGGTAACGCGCGAAAGAAACAGTCCCGTTTCGTCAGCGTTAAAAATGTCTCTTAGGCGCGTATCCTGAAATTAATGTATGCAGTTTCGGTTTCCATTTACTAACTATACTTTCGTCCACATGACCACATCCTTTGATTCCCCGTAAATTCATAACGCTACCTGTGAAACATACGTACACAATCGGTCTCAGATCTTAAACCAATTTAAGATTTTACAGTGTACTGGTTATTTGAAAGACAGATGTCACACGCCAAATATTTGTTAAACGAACCTGTATTTCGCAAAACGGGCGTGAACTGAGGCCGAAAGAAAATTCCAGACACTGGTAGAAACTCTAGTTCACCCGGCGGCAGGAATCATCACTTATTGATAATTCACCTAACGGGTATTCAATGAAGTGGAAACTAATTTATTTCTCTCTCTCTATCTTTCCGCCTTATAAACATTTTCTTTCATGAATTGTGTAGAAATATCCTTCCGTTTCCGCGTTGGACAGATTCCGTTTTATACAAAATAAATACACGTAAAATTACCATTATTTTGCCGGGACCAATAAATTTGTTCACATTGGACAGATTTCCGCATTATACAAGTTTTACTGTATTTTCAGTTTAACGTTTTTTGGAAGGAGTTGGGATGAAAGTGATATCCATCCATCCATAGTAATTCTGCCCGAAGGCAGGTCCTTCACTGCAATCATAGCATTTTCATACTATGCTTGCAGCTTTACTAGGGAATTGTAGGTGTGGTAGCTTCCCGTTGCTTTCCACACCGGTGAAGGATGATGATGGTGATAATGATAAGGATGTTGATGATGATGGCCATATGATTTCGGGGACCGTTTGGGCCTGAAAGTTTTCCTGACATTTGTCTTACAGGTGAGGAAAAACCCCGATAAAAACCCCACCCAGAAAAACTGCCCCGACCGGGGATCGAACCCGGGCCCGCTGCGTGACAAAGCAGCACGCTACCTCAAAGTGATATAAGTGAACTAATTTAAGTAGGTGGTAGATTACAATAAAATAGGCCTTCTCTCTTTCATTTTGTGATTAATATCAGGGTTAATGAAATGATTAAGACCAAGTTAGTCACTGTACTCGCTTGCACAGGTATGTTATTACCCGTTTAAGGAGTAAGCGCAGTTGTTGACGGAGGGCACTGCAGTCGTGTTTATGCAGGAATAGAACACGTGACACTGCTATCTATGAGTGCAGAGGGGAATGGGACGTGGGACGCTGACAGAGAACACTGCCTTATATGACGTCACGTGTAGCAACAAACAGAGCTTCGTAATTCTTCCGCCTGCAGAGATATTTTGAATGATTAATAGTGAGCTAACCATGCTGACTGCAATGATTCGAAGGTCATGTCTTACCCATAGATTAAAGGAATATAATCCCTGGTCTTACCTACGAGTATACAGAAGTGGAGGGTTCGATGTTGCAACATTTCTCTTTCGATATTTCAAAACGTCAGAAGTCTTCATTTACATAATTTGCACGCAAACCATCAATTTTATTTCAAAACTGCAAAGGAACAAAACAATCCTGTTCTTCGCTTTTAATTATCGCAAGTAATGCCACGAGTGATTTTCAATTTATCTAGAGAATTTGGAAATCAAGAGTGGCATTTGTTAGGACTATTTAACGAATAAAATTAAGCTGTTTACTCACAAATTATTATTTGGCTATAGTTATTTTTAAATATTTATATATTTAATGTAAACGTCGATGTTTGAAAACAAATTAGTAACGATTGGTACGCTTCAGTTGTTTCTTTTGTTCATCACTGCAACCAAAGGATCGCAATATTGTAAGAATGCACCCTAGTGGAGAAATTTACAACCAACATTATAGGTAATAATTAATTTCTGACGTCCTATCGTAAATATGTCAATTATATTTTTCTGCAACGTCATTTTCTGGAAAATAATTCGTTTAAGAAAGTGCAAACTGTGTTTTTTTTGTGGTATAATCAATTGTTACAAATGTTTTTATATTATCTCTCGCATGCGCTTTCTGTTGAGATTCATGCACTATAGGCTATATACAATCTGGTAGCCGTATTTCTGAGAGAGTCAGTCACTGCAAAATAATGCTATGACCTATTCAGAATGTTAAAAAGGAGGTGCTTTCTTTATTATGACTATTTAACTCATGCCCCAAATGGGAGTCAATGGCCAATCACGTTTCAATGATTTCTGTTTTACAACCAATCAGAGTCGTGTTTCACCAAATATTTATCAGTGTTATAATTACCATATTAAAGAAAGCTCCTCCTTACAATATTGCGTTCCTTTGGCAATAAATAGTATGATCTGGTTGCAGTGATAAACAAAAGAAGCAGTAGAAGCGTACCTATCGTTTTCTCATTTGTTTTCAAACATCGCCATTTACATTAAATATATACATATTTTAAAAATAACTATAGTTAAATAATGATTTGTGAGTAAACAGCTTAATTTTATTCGTTAAATAGTCCTAACAAATGCCACTCTTGATTTCCAAATTCTCTAGATAAATTCACTCCTCACTTCGTGAGTCGTGAATTTATCGATAATTTGGAAATCACTCGTGGCATTACTTATGATAAACTTTAGTAGGTAAATTCTAGGCGAAACACGACTGTGATTGATTGTAAATAAAAAATCATTGAAATGTGATTGCTCCTTGACTCTCATTTCGGGCATGAGTTAAATAGTCATTAAAAATACCTAAGCTAATATTATCTTCAAACACGAAATCACAGAATCATTCGAGTTATACCGTATTTTGTTTTTAATTTAAATTCTGGCCGCCTGACCTTAACTTTCATTTTTCTATAATTAATACCAGACTGATGCTTCTCCGAATTTTACTATTGACATTTTTATCAAATTACTCCTATTTAAATTTTTCACGATGTTGAACAGTTGCCCGGGAATCTACGTATCCCGATGTACTTGGCATAAATGAGCTTAAAGACAAAATAGTTATTTTGAATTATCCGTAAAAGAATACCCGCCGTAGGCTGCTACGCTTGCCCGGGAATCTACTTATTCCGATGTTCTTGGCATCAATGAAAGGCAAAAATGGTTATTGTTGAGTTATCCGTATAAGATAAACATATTCTGTCGTGGACTTTTTGTAGTTTTTATGAGATAGGCTTATTCAATTCTGTGTACATTAATTTTGCGTCTTTGTCATGGTTCAGGCAGCGTAAGCCATTTAATCGTACAAAAAGCTACTTTTTTTCACGTTTTTCACTACAAAGGGTGATTTTTAAGGGAGAAGGGCTTGAGCATTAAAACTCTCTTATAGCCTACAACATTTTCGGAAAAATCCTGAACATTTTGCAAAAAAAAAAAACCCATCACAATCGGATGAACCGGAAATCTATTTTGAAAATGGCTATTGTAAGTTATCCGTAGATGATAAACATATGCTGTTGCGGACTTTTTTTTGTAGTTTTTTGAAAGATTCAATTCTGTGCACATTAATTTTGTGTATTTGTTATGGTTTAGGCAGCGTAAGCCATTTAAGCGTTAAAAAAAGGGACTTCTATCATGTTTTTCACTATAAAGAGTGATTTTTAAGGGTGTAGGAGTTGAGTATCACAGCTCTCTTATAACCTATGTTCATCCCGGGAATCCCCTGAACATTTTGCAAAACACCCATCATAATCGGATGAACGGTATAAAATACTTTACTCGTTATTTCATCAAAATGCAAAACAAATAATTAGACAATATGAGAAAAAATGGAAAATTAAGTATTTACGTAAATAAAAATAAGTACAGTATTTTTTATTAAATCCGGACTATTAAGGCTTTTAAAACCTAGAATTAATTTTGTTGCGCTTGTAGCAATTCCATTACATTAGCTCAGTTTAACCTCTCACCTTACAGGCCACACGTCATCTGGGCCTTACAGTGACGCGGCCTGTTGGAAGAGCGATTTTCACTATGGATCACACACACATACTTGTTTTAATCGTACAATGACATGGAAGTCCTCCCCGAATGAGTGATCAGCTCAATGTCAGCGCCTCCACCGAGACAACACAACATTAAACGAAACACACGCATTAATATTAAATATGTTAATAATTATTATTCTATTCTATAGTAATTCTGCCCGAGGGCAGGCCTTTCATTGCAATCGTAGCATTTTCATGCTATGCTTTGCAGCTTTACTTAGGAATTATAGGTGTGGTACTTCCCGTTGCTTTCCACACCGGTGAAGGATGTTGATAATGATAAGGATGATGATGATGATGGCCGGATGATTGTCGAGGACCGTTGGGCCCTAAGCTTCCTAACATTTGTCTTACAGGTGAGGAAAAACCCCGAAAAACCTCACCCAGGAGCCTGTCCCAACCGGGAATCGAATCCGGGCCCGCTGCGTCACAAGGCAGCACGCTACCTCGAGACCACAGTGGTGGACATGGTGGTTATGATGGGGACCGTTTGGCCCTTAAAGTTTTCAAAAAAAAAACGAACGAAAAAGACCATCACCCAGGACACTTGTCCCGACCGGGGACCGATCACGGGCCCGCTGCTTAAGAGGCAGCGATGCTACCCGTGACTATAACGGTGAAAAAATATTAATAATACAATTTATCATTATAACCCGTAGGCCTATAAGAGAAACGGCAACTCTATAATTAGGCCTACATCCTACATGATAGTCATGTCTGACAACACAATATTATAATATATCTAATGAAATGAGACGTTTTTAAATTTCAGCACATTTATATGAATACTGTTCGCTTAAAAAGTAGTTAAATATAGTGTACAATTTATATAAAATAAATGCGACATAATGCTTGCCATGACAATATATTGATTTAAAGAACAACACATAGGCCTAGTTCAAGGAAACAAGATGTATTTATTAATGTCGAAAAATCCACGTTTTAATCTAGCGAACAAAATTAAAATAAATTATAATTTCGCATACCTATATCCTGTCTTCTCAGCCGGCGTAAGTTTACTGACGCTTCAAGTTTTACAACACCCAATGCCTTTGATTACCCGGCCTTTGAACGGTGGCCTTGAACAACCATTAAGGTGCTGTATCACGATTACGTAAATAACTATTTTCTGTAAAACTCGCGCGCAATACAAATATTTACAATAATCAAGCTAGAATAACATCTGTTGTTATTGGTCTCACTATGAAATCACGAAAATAGTAAATTCAGTTAATAATTTAGATTTTGACTTGGAATGCAATTTTTTTTCTTCTCTCAGATTGAAAAAAAGTAGATTTTTACCCAATATTATCATATTAACACGAAAAGGTTCAGGCTTCATTATTTTGGAAATAAACCAGCGTATTTTATTTAGATAGCCCCATACTGAAAACTATTTTCTTAACAGATTGCTGGAATATTAATTGTAAATCCTCAGAAGAAGATTTTAAGTACATTAAAACATTATATGGTAGGAGGATTTCATGTCAATATCCTAATTAGGAAATACATTTTCAAAATGACTTAGTTACGTTAATTCGCTGAGTAGGTCCGGTGATCTAATAGCAAACATGCTTATATCTGTGTTTGAGGTTCGCAGGTTTAAACCTGATCATTATCGATTGATTTTTATGGCGTGAAATCAAATATGACTTAATTCGGAAGGGAAGTAAAGCCATAAGTTCCTTATCCTAAATATACGGTAGGGCATACAGGCCTATACAAGAACATCAATTCTGAAATAAAAAGCACCTGAGAAAAAATTATCTCCGCATTCATGTCCAGCTTTGATTATTATCAATGCTGCTAATTCGATGTATCAAATATTGTAGTTAAATAAATCTAATCGTTCAGATTTTTCGAGGTTCGGCTATTCGTAAACAAAATCATATTTATACTATAGGCCTATAGCATCCTAAAGGCCAACACGCACACACTATTGAGTAACACTAAGAAATTAGGACTGGAAGTAAATATCAGTAAAACTAAATATATGGTCACACGTAGAAATTCAGTATATAATGGAAATGGACAGCTAAGGACAAATGAGGGAAATTTTGAGGAAGTGGCTGAATTCAAATACCTAGGAACAATAATCACAAATAGGAATGAGATGCACAAAGAAATTAAACATAGGCTAAATTCTGTAAATGCATGCTATTATGCATTGCAGAGACTTTTGATGTCCCAACTCCTTTCAAAAAACGTTAAGCTGAAAATATATAAAACTATTATTCTACCAGTATGGGTGCGAAACATGGACTCTTACTTTAAGGGAGGAAAGGAGATTACAAGTATTTGAGAATAAAGTTCTTAGGAAAATGTTTGGACCAAAGAGAGATGAACAGACAGGTGAATGGAGAAGACTACATAACAATGAACTACATGGTCTTTATAGGAAGCCAGATATAATAAGAACAGTTAAGTCTCGTAGACTGCGATGGGCAGGACATGTTGCGCGTATGGGGAATGAAAGACGTGCATGGAAACTTCTTGTAGGAAAGCCAGAAGGAAAACGCCCAGTTGGTAGACCAAGAATGAGGTGGGAGAATAACATTAACTATGATTTGAGGGAAGTAGATTATACAGGGAATGATTGGAAAGCATTGGCTCAGGATATGGATGTATGGAGAGCTTATGTCCGCGCGGCCATGAACCTACGGGTTCGATAGTGCCAGTGAGTAAGTAAGTAAGTAAGTATAGCATCCTTTATAAATTTACTGTATCTTCTTGGTCCTATCACGATTGGAGTTATTTATCTTCTTTGATAAAATATCTGCACCGATTATACGATATTATATGATTACATTACAGTATCCTTATGAAAGCAAATTTCATGGAAACTTCTTAATTAGTGCCTACTTTACCTTCAATCGGATATAAGTTACGTGGAACTTGAACTTGCGATTCATATGACAAATTTTAATTTCCTCCATTATTTAATAAACTTTCAATGTTTCTGGAATTGACTCTGGGACCTTGATAATATAAGCAGATTGCATAATGAGCAGGTGAGGATGAAAATAGGATAGGAGAGGAAATGACTAAACGACTGAACATCTCTATGACTACCATTTGAAATTAGATTTTTTTTAACTGTACAATGCATGCTTTTAAACTACTGTACAACTAAAAATTACGAAAATAATATTGGTTACAGCATTTTTACTAAATGAATAATAAGAATATCTACAGATGATAATTATAATTCTATTGTTTGGAAGGTTTTGAAGAAAATGTTATATGGGGCCTAAACAGATCGTGATGGTGAACGGTGATAATAACAATTCTGACTTTAAAAGATAATTATACTTTTTGCAAGCCATTATTATGTTTTTTTTTTTTTTAAGCGCGACATGCCTAGAACGCCCTTGATGTCCCATGCTATTTATTATTATGTAATAGTTCATACATCTGCCTGGTAGATGCCAGAATCGTCACCATATCATCACTGCCTCTTAGACTCACGCGACTGGATATGTCGGTATCAACCAGCGATAACCCACCAAACATTCTTCGTTATCTCTGCATTCTTCATCTCGGTTCTCTATGTTCTTCATAAATTATAAGAGCGTGAACAGTATAGAAATGTTGTGAATTATCAAAATTGCGGTGTTTTTTTTTTTAAATTTATTCGGGTTCTACTTCAATAAATTTCATTATAAGGAGATGATAATTGAGGAAGTGGAATATTTTGTTGCATGTTCATTTATGTTCTATTAAAATATAACCAATTGAAAATTATAACTTGATATTTTCTTTATATCAATAATAACGAACGAAAACGTGTACTTCTACAAAAAATAGAATCTCCTTCCTTTCATCAAAACTAATCAAGTTAAAGGCGAAAGACTTTTGAGTATCTACAGAATATAAGTGAAGGAAAACAATAGGCCTCATTTGTACAAAATACATATGCACAGTCATCTAGAAGAGAAACTAGCAGCATTCCGGCTGATTGTCTAGTAGAACACCTCTGCATGCTGTGTAATAAATAAGTAATAACGCTGCAGCCATGAACTTTGTACATCTGAGAAAATGTAGTACAGTTCAGAAATTTTGGAATGGAATAAATGGACAGATGTATTGGAAAGCAAGAAGACAAATATCAATTATTCCACAAAATGTCTGAGCATTGGCTTAAATAAATCAATAATAATATTAATTATAAAATTGTATGTTGATTTACATATAATTTGGAAATTTATCTCTGTTGCGATGGAAAAACAGTTGAAACATTTTTACTTATGTAAATATTTTTGGCATTCATCCAAATTTCAAGTCTCATGTTTTTATGACAAGATAAATTATAAATTAAAAAAAACATTGTGTACACACATATTGATGAAAGACTTTAATAGTGTACCTGAACTTTTAAACAATGAACGTAGTACAAATGCACAAATGAAGAAACGAAGATCAATTAGATATTCATTCACTGATGATGAATATAATGAAACATCATACTACATAGAAAATGGATTGCGGAAAGTGTATCCATATTATTTCAAATTCAGGACATTTGCCAAAGCAAGATGGTGTGGGAGGAGGATTTTAGATGTTTTTACAAGTGAATTTAGAGGAATATCAGAACCTGTTGAAGAATATGTTCGGCGTATTAATGAAGGGCTTTTGACAGTAAATAATAAGAAAATTACTGTTGATTACAAAATTACGCATAATGATTTCATGTCAAGTACAGTACATAGACATGAACTTCCTGTAACTGCAGAACCGATACATATAATTCACAAAGATAAAGAAAAGTTAATCATAAACAAGCCAGCATCAATTCCTGTGCATCCATGTGGACGTTACCGTCACAATACTATTTTGTTTATTCTTGCTAAAGAGTGCAACTTCAAGAATCTACTACCAGTTCATAGACTGGACCGGCTTACTTCTGGAATATTAATTTTTGGTCTTAATGTAGATAAAGCACATACTTTGACTAAACAAATTATTAATCACAATGTGACAAAAGAATACCTATGTAGGGTAGATGGAGATTTTCCAAATGGTGTGACAACATGTAAGGAACGTATTGAAGTAATACATGGCTTGATTGCAATTTCCAAAGTATCACCTAATGGGAAACCTTGTACGACAGTTTTTGAGAAGATAAGTTACAATGGCAGAACTAGTTTAATAGTTTGTAGACCTATTACAGGCCGATCACATCAGATTAGAGTTCATCTTCAATATTTAGGTTTTCCTGTAGTCAAAGATCCTCTATACAATAACACAGTATTTGGACCTGAGAAAGAAAGAGGTGGACGAATAGGCAAAAGTGATGATCAGCTTATCAGAGATATTTTTAATATGGAGAAATATCAACAAATAAAAACAATTATAAATGGTGAACTGGCAAACTTAAATAGGACACAACATTTATCTTCTGATTCAATAGAATCCATAGATATTAATATACATTCCGTAATAAATAGTAACTGGAGTGCAAAAACACTTGATGTGACAAATGACATGTTATTCAATCCATGTAAAATGAGTTTTGATGAAAACTGCAGTGAATGTAAAGTGTTTTTCAAAGATCCAAGACCATCAGAATTAAATATGTGTCTACATGCTTGGAAATACAAAGGCCCAGATTGGTCTTATGAAACTAAATTACCAATTTGGACAGATGATAAGTGGGATGATTAGGGCTACAGTCTATTAGAATGTTACCTGAAATCCTTACAGTTTGAATAACAAGTGTGTAATATTAATATAAACATAAAATTCAATGAATTTTCTAGAGGAAAAATATATAAAAAGAAAGGAAAAAAAAAAAGAAGAAAAGACCCTAGTTACCATAATATCTTTATCATCATCAGTATCAAGGATTAGACCTGCTGGTCTGTTCCGATCTCATGTTAGAATTGGTCTATCCATCTTTTACTGGGTCTTCCAACATTTCTTCGCCCTTGTGGTTTGTAATGAAGAATGTGTTTTGCTGTTTTGGAATTCTATTGTTATCCATTCTATTGATGTGGTCCATCCATTCGTCTCTTTATTATTGTATAATATATCTTTATTTTCATTAAAATATGTGCTTCCTCCCATTTTAGGAACTTCTTCTTCTTCACGGTTTAGGCTTATTTACTAGCCTGTTCCGGCTCCAAATTGCTGCTCTTTCCATCTTTTCTTTGGTCTTCCCAAACTTCTTCCTCGTGATGAATAGTTGTATGCTGCTTTTGGTATTCTATTCTCAGTCATCCTTACCAAGTGTTCTTTCCAGTTTGTTCTGTATTTCTCTATTATTGTGTTTAATTCCTCTACTTTTAGTTGTCTTATTTCTGTGTTATGTTTTTTGTCAGTTCTTTGATATCCTGCTATTGGTCTGAGGAACCTCATTTCAGCAGCTTGTATTCTGGCAGTTTGTTGTGTTGTCACTGTTCATGTTTCAGATGCATAAGTAATAATAGGCACTGCCATTGTCTTGTATAATTTCATTATAGAGTCTTTCCTGGAACTAAAACTATATTTATATAATGGCTGGAGGACCCGACACGCTTATCACGTGACTCCCCTATATTGGTTATATTGCATGTCTGTGATTAATACATGTGAATGTGAGGCTAGCAACCAGCTGTTGGCTTAGGGCCTTCTAGGCCTATTGTGCCATGGAATAGATCTAAAGAAGGTGCTATCAGACATTCAGTATGCTTGGCATTTGACCATCCTGGACAGGGACTAGCCATTTGCCAAGACTCAAAGGAAGTAGATAGAAATATGAACACAGTATTTCGTTGAAATGAAAAACAGAATAAACTGAAATAGAAATAAAGTATTTTATTCATTTTTTAAGGTAGATGTTTGAAATTCCCCTGCAGATCTA
The DNA here is from genome assembly GCA_030220185.1 of Diploptera punctata. Classification (NCBI taxonomy): domain Eukaryota; kingdom Metazoa; phylum Arthropoda; class Insecta; order Blattodea; family Blaberidae; genus Diploptera; species Diploptera punctata. The sequence goes on along the minus strand of JASPKZ010000841.1, from coordinate 109,497 downwards.
AGCCTTTCAGACATTAATATATTCCAGAAACACTTCCTAGAGCACTGCCTGTGATCGTCCATGGATTTCTTATGTAATTAGTCTTTAATTACCAGAGTGTATGGATTATTACCAGGGTTAGGATTTTTAACGGACCAGTTTAGCCTTTTTGTGTAAAGGAAATAGCTTTTTTTTAGGTTTTTAACCATAAACACAATACACTTTAATAATAATTATAAATTTTATACAATAAATAATATAGGATTTATGGCAATGTCCATTTTCGTATCTGAATTGGTTAATGTGAGTATGACACTTTCCTTTAACCCATTTGCTTCAGGTTTAAATGCTCAATGCATTTCCCCAGAAACCGGATTTAAGTTACCGTAAATTATATTGTCTATTTTCAGACATTCAAAACAAACAAAAGATAATGGTACTTGAGATCACAATAAGCGTGAAGGCAAAAACACATTCCTCTACTATTCATAAACGTTAACAAAAGATAACCAGCCAAGGGATGTACAAAATATTGCACAATATATAACAGCAGAGTTATACAAGTGTACGTCGTCTTCTGAGGCGAATGGGTTAACCCATAATCATCCAGTGATTAATTAATACTCAATTTAGGTATAATAAATAAAAGCATGGAAGAAATGAAGCTCAACTTGAAATTTATTAACCCTCTGCACGCCACTGGTAAAATATTTTGTGTCAGAGATTTAAATCGCATCCGCCGATCCGATCGGCTTTCCAAGTAGTTTAAGTATATTGTCTGGCAGGTAATGGACAGAAGCATCAGAGCCGATCTAATCAGCTCCTAAAGGGTTAAAACTAAAGTAAAGTAATCCCACAACAGGCCTCGGGAGGCCCTTGGGGTAGTAGGAGGTTAAGGCTCCCACTTTTTCTAGACAATCGGCACTTGATGTCAGCCCTGCGTGGCGGCCGCCTTTACCCCAGAACAAGTGTCTGGTACTCATTTCCATTAGAGGCTGAGTTGACCCCAGGGCCATAGTGCTGCCAGAACGTTTTGGTCAGTTTAAAAATCCTGACCCCCACTGGGACTTGAACCCTTGACCTTCCGACTTGTAGCGCAGTGCCTTAACCACTACGCTATGGCGTGCCCCCGGGTTAAAACTAGGCAAAATAATGTTAGGCTGAACTTCAGATCAATTTCCACTTGATTTTCCATAATATATTATTGTAATTCTTTTGCTCTACATACTTCTTCTGACTTATTACTATTTTAAATATTTTACAACTATGCTTATAACTTTATTTTACAATTATTAAATATTTATGTATGTACATGATGATTTTTTCAAAGTTCTACAGAACTGCAATATGCATGCTCAAATGTTTCATGTAATCTCTACAAGATGTCAGTGAAATCGATGTTACCAACATTCGCAATTTATTTCACACCATATTTCAAGAAATTAACTTCATTTTGTTAGTTTCTTATGGGACAAGTTAGTGTACACAAGATTAGTTTATAGTTTATTAAATAATGGGCATGTAATTTATTTTGTTAGGTTAGGAAGAGGGAAGTTAGTATACATCCATTAACTTCATTTTGTTAGTTTCTTATGGGACAAGTTAGTGTACACAAGATTAGTTTATAGTTTATTAAATAATGGGCATGTAATTTATTTTGTTAGGTTAGGAAGAGGGAAGTTAGTATACATCCATTTTTAATAAATATTTGGGAATTTATTCCGATGGTTGGCCATATCAATTTCATTACTATGTGGTTCAATCTAGCGACAACTCTTAAAAACTTTTTGTAAGATTTCACGGCCATGTGGTTCCACATAGCATCAACTCTATAAACGTTTGCGCATGCGCACTGTTATTTTGTAGGACTTAGAAAACTTATGGTGGAAATCAAACTAAAGTTTTTCCATAATATTATTCATTGCCTACTTACTTTCTTTCGACAAGCTTGGAAGAATTTTTTTCTTTTCTGCTTTTGGATGTACATATTTTCCCAAATCAGAATGTATCTATGCTGCTATTTAAGATGCACTTATCATTGGAGTTTTCTTGTCTAAATTAACCATTTTCTTTCTTCTCTGATGAATAAGCTTTTTTTTTGTTGATCTTTCAGAACATATTTTAATAAAATATTCTTTTCTTTGCCCATTTATACAATGTCAAAGACAGTTGAGCAACTCTATTCACTGCTCTGGCATAACTCAGCCCTTCTTGATACAAATTTATTAAAATATTTCTTTCATATAAGTTTCATTACCTTTACTCCCATGGTATTTTTATATCTTCTAGCTATGGGGATGAAGAACAGATTGCATGAAAATGGAAGTGACCGTAAACATGGCATGCTCACAGTAATTTTTTCTCTTAAAGTTGATTATCCGATTACTTTTCACCCAGCAAAACTCAATTCAGCTAGATATATTTCCCATTGTTGTAGTTTTGTATGTTTTTATAAATGTTTTAAAATTTTAGATGTAATGTTAAAGCTATGTTCTTATAATCTACCATCATATTGGTAATATTCTAATGTATCTTTCATCAAAACTGTAAGTTGAAATTCATTTACTGCACTATTCAAATATTTTTGACCATATATATATATATATATATATTAATTCCACTTATAATTGTGTTTAATAAATATTTGGGTTACATCGATCATGAATCCAAATTATATAAAAAGTATGTATGTATGTGGGGCACGCCGTAGCGTAGTGGTTAAGGCACTGAGCTACAAGCCGGAGGGTCGAGGGTTCAAGTCCCGTTGGGGTCAGGATTTTTAAACTGACCAAAACCCTCTGGCGGCACTATGGCCCTGGGGTCGACTCAGCCTCTAACTGAAATGAGTACCAGACGCTTGTTCTGGGGTAAAGGCGGCCGTCACGCAGGGCTGACAACCCGGCTGACATAAAGTGCCGATTGTCTAGAAAAAGTGGGAGCCTTAACCTCCTACTACCCCAAGGGCCTCCTGAGGCCTGTTGTGGGATCACTTTACTTATGTATGTATGTAGCTAATGCCCTGGAGTTAACAACAAAGTTATTCTTCTTCTTGCTTCCCAATACTTGGATGTCACATCTTGATAATTTTTAAAAGCTACACAGCTTATTAAATGTTTTCTGTCCATTTCACACCTTGAGAACACAATATACACTCGGGAGACATTAATACACCAATTCTATGAAGACTTTTCCTAAGCAGTCATATCCTGTAGTAAGCCTCAGTATAGCAACTGCAGATTTTCGTGGTAGTTCCAGAATTATAAATGGATTTTCTAATAGTATTTTTATATTTCTGATTTAGACTTTTCCAATTATATTGGTATTGTACTCGTAATTATTTTTTTTTATAATTCTTTTGATTCATAAGAAAATGCATTGTTGCTTTCTGCTTAATTTTACATCCTTTTTTTTTTGCGAGTCTATCAGCTCTTTCATTTCCTTGTATTCCACAATGGGCTGGAATCCATTGTAAGACTATATGTTTACCAGTCGACTGCTGGCCTCACATCCACACATGTTAATCGCAGAGGTAGACGACCATCTAGCCAATGTAGAGGTGACATGTGGTCAGCATGTCAGGTCCCCAGCCATTATAGCTGATCTTCTCAACCTGGAACTGTAGCTATCCAAATACCTCACGTTACTGGGTGGGCACCGGTCCCATACTGACCAAAATACCATGAGAAAATTTCTTTCCACATGGAGACTCGAACCAGCACAAGTCCCATAGCTCTGCACCAAGCCTTCTTGCCTTGTGTGTGTGTGTGTGTATATATATATATATATATATATATATACAAGTAAAAAATAAATTGTACTGCAGTTTGAGAGAACTATTTGTTAAGAAGCTGAATTGTTTGTATTGATTAAAAATTCCTGGGTGAATTTTTTCTTTGGGTTGAATTATTAGATGAGGGTGAGGAAAAAATAAGCGGATGAATTCTTCATGGATTAGTTTTCTAGGGTGAAATTGTATAGGGTGAATTTTCTCAAGGTTGTGTTAACAATAATTGTTGAAATGCCCTGATCCTGGTCAGAATCCACTATAGTTGCATATTACAATCAGTCTTCCTCTTTCTTTTTTTATCCCTGCCCTCTCTCTCTCTCTTTCCCTGCCTTCAAGGTTTGTAAAAATAGAAACACTATTCAACTCTAGCAAACCCATTATCGATAATGATAGTCCTGTGATGCTGGACCCATTTACCACTGAGTGCCATAGAGAATGACATAAATCACTTTGTATTTAGTTTTATTGATATTGATTTCCAGTCTCAGTTTCTTGCGTGCTATTATGCATTGCAGAGACTCTTGATGTCCCAACTCCTTTCAAAAAACGTTAAACTGAAAATATATAAAACTATTATTCTACCAGTTATATTATTTGGATGCGAAACATGGACTCTTACTTTAAGGGAGGAAAGGAGATTACAAGTATTTGAGAATAAAGTACTTAGGAAAATTTTTGGACCAAAGAGAGATGAACAAACAGGTGAATGGAGAAGACTACATAACAATGAACTACATGGTCTTTATAGGAAGCCAGATATAATAAGAACAGTTAAGTCTCGTAGACTGCGATGGGCAGGACATGTTGAACGTATGGGGAATGAAAGACTTGCATGGAAGCTTCTTGTAGGAAAAAGCCAGAGGGAAAACGCCCAGTTGATAGACCAAGAATGAGGTGGGAGAATAATATTAACTATGATTTGAGGAAGTAGATTATACAGGGAATGATTGGAAAGCATTAGCTCAGGATAGGGATGTATGGAAAGTTTATGTCTGCATGGCCATGAACCTACGGGTTCGATAGTGCCAGTGAGTAAGTCAGTCAGTCTCAGTTTCTTAATGATATTTAATAGAATGTGTGTGTTTGCTTTGAGTATTTTCTCACTCGTCTAATAATACATCATCAATATGCAGTATATCACAGCTGAATGTGTTGTATGCCCTCTTTATCCTTTAATCTTTTGATTACATGCTGTAATACAAAATTGGAAAGCAGTGAAATTGTGAATTTCAGAAGTATTAGTTTGAAAACTGTTTACCTACATGACCCTGCTTGTGCCATTCAGATATATTTGATTAAATTTGAACTGGTTTGAACCAGTCTTACTTTTTAGGGATTCTAGTTGGGTACGTACAACTTTTCCTTCTTAATTGAATCATTGGCCTTTTGAAGTGTACATGTAGTTGATGTGCAGTGCTACCATATTCAATTTCTTTTCTATATTAAAAATCTGATCTATGGTAAACTTATTTTTTTATAAATCCATATTGATGATCACGTATGTCATTGATATGAAGAGTATGCCTGGATACTAATATATTTGTAAGAAGTTAAAGATAATTAAATGCATTTATGGTTACTTAAATCAGTATCTCCTTTTTTTTTTAATAGACTGATATAAATTATATTTTTCCATAATTTAGAAGAACTTTTGGGGTTTCTAAGCCAGGAGTTCACTTACATCCTGCACTTGCATTAGTCATTGTTCGAATAGAATAAACAACTTTTCCTTATCTCACCCCTTGACCCAACCCTGAGTTGGACACAACTTGAAGATATTATTATATTTAATTAATAAATTGGTTTTTTCTTGTGAATAAATTATTAATTTATATTAAGACGATAAAGAGAGTGGTTAAGGACAAATTAAAGTGGCTAGGATTAAATGATTCAGTTATGTAAATCAGGCAGGAAAATAAAGTGAATACATTGGCAAAAGCTGAAGGTACATGGAATAAATGTATAATAATCATAAAATATGTAATAAACTTTTTTTTTTCCAAATGACCATAAGTCCAAAATTAAAAAAAAAAAAAAAGAAGCTGTATAACTTAATAAAATAATGTTGATAGACTTTTGTTATAATAAATAAATGCAATGACATTAAATCTATTATATGACAATAGCAAACAAATATAATAAATGCAATTAAACATATTTTTTTGTATTTAACTCAAAACTGTGTTACTTGGACTGGTATATTATTTCTTGAAATTTATATTTTGTGTTATATTTCCTTTAATAAAAATATTTTTATTATTAGTTTAAACAATTTTTATATCGATTCCAATATCTTAGCATATTGTAGAGTTATTGGAAAAGTTATGAAATTATTATATTATAAATAGTTTTGTATCAGTTGAGTCACTGTAGTTGATTCAGTTGTGCGATTGAAAGCCTCCGTTTGTTCTTTGTTGTTGAAAGAGTTATAGATCTGGAAAGAGTGCTATCTTTCCAGAAAATTTCAAATAAATTACATGTAAATTATGTAACTTATGGTTTTTTGCCTATTGTAACGTGGGTTATCTCTGATTGTAACCATATAAAATGTGGGTTATCGCTCAGGACCTCGGTTCTCTACATGTTCTCTATGTTCAGGACCAGAGATAACCATAATTCAGGACGGTTTGTCTATGTTCCTAACCAGAGATAACCCACTTTCCTAACATGGTTCCTCAGTTGGTTAACTCTGGTTCCTAAACTGTGACTCACAGATATGCTGCGACTGTTCTCTATAATAGTGGGTTATCTCTGGTTCTCTATGTAGGGAACGAGGCAGGGATCAGAGATAACCAACTATAGGCAGGGATTATTAGTTGGGATGTCACGACTGGTACAGAGTCATCTACAATTGGTAACGCAACTACGTTATGTGGCGTCCGTAGATCAATCCTGGTGGCGCCTTTAGTCCATAGAGATATGATAGAGAACCGAATCTTTAGTCGCTGTAGTAGGTTACTCAGGTTACCTTACGAAATCTGTATGTGGAACTGTTACGAGTTATTTAAATTCGATAAACATTGTCATAATTGACAGTTTGTGATATAAAAATTATCCATGTATTTTTATTAAGGGATAGTATTAAGAAAAGACAAATGTGTAAACTATCCGACAAAAATATGAGTAGAAAAAATAATATAGGTTATGAATCACGAATTAAATCAGGTCTTCCGAAAGGATGGATTACCAAAGAATCGACAAAATATCCAGGAAGAATGTATTATTTTAATGTTGAAACTGGATGCTCAACTTGGGAATTGCCTGTTGCAAGTAAAACTGTAAGTGAACAATCAACTTTAGATTCATTTCTTCTTGGTTTTCCATATGTTTTTGTAATTCTCTTGCTCTACGTACTTCTTCTATTTTTACTAACATTTCGTACTATTTGAAATGTTTTACAATGATACTTATACATTTTTTTTACACTTTCCGTTGACCATTCCTTCTAGGACATCTGTCAGCAGGCAGTTTCTTCTTAGCCAGGGGCCAATTCAATTTCTTTTCTTCTTCTGAGTTCCAGCATCGTTCTTCCTTCACCCACTCTGTTTAACACATGTTTATTTTTTATTTTGTCTGTCCATTTTATAAACTCCATTCTTCTCCATATCCACATCTCAAATGCTTCCTGTAACTTTTCCTCATTCCGTTATAATGTCGAAGTCTCTGTACCATACATTGGTACACACCACACAAAGCACTTCACTAGCCTCTTCCGTAATTGTTTTGCCAAAACTCTGCAGAAAATACTTCTCTCCTTGTTAACCCTTTGTACACCATGCCTGGCATGTGCCGGTGAAAGTGAGAATACAGCGTTATGCCACATCCAGCAAGTTCCAGTTTTCAATCTTAATATTTTAAATATTTTTTCCCGAATTTTTTACTTCAATTTACTGAAACTATTTTTGGAAAAACTGCACTTAAACTTACTTGATATATTTTCAAAGTCCTACAGAACAGTAATGCGCATGCACCTGAGTTTATAGATCCAGCGATAACCCACCATTGAACCACATATCGATCATCATCCTTGCCACGATCAATTATTATTGTTACTGTACTAAAGTTCATACAGCTTATGCTAGATGGCAGCATGTCACTGTGAAATTTAAATGACAAAACTTTGCAATAAATCCACAAATCTGTGTTAAAGAAATATATTAATAATATTAAAATTACCAAATGTTTATTAAAAATGGGTGTGCACTTACTTATCACTCCCTAACGCAGGTCCAACCAGCGATAACCCAAACCTGCAATTAAAAAATCAGACTGAGTAATATACACTGTGGAGAAAATGGCAGTTAACATCACAGTATTGTCTAACAATATTGTGATTTGCATTTTTAAATATCCATCCATAGTAATTCTGCCCGAGGGCAGGTCTTTCACTGCAATCATAGCATTTTCATGCTATGCTTTGCAGCTTTATTAGGGAATTGTAGGTGTGGTAGCTTCACATTGCTTTCCACACCGGTGAAGGATGAAGATGTGATAAGGATGATGATGACAGCCATATGATTTCAGGAACCATTTGGGCCTTAAAGTTTTCCTGACATTTGTCTTACAGGTGAGGAAAAACCCCGATAAAAACCTCACCCAGAAAATCTGCGCCGACCGGGGATCGAACCCGGGCCCACTGCATGACAAAGCAGCATGCTACCTCGAGACCACAGCGGTGGACTATATTTAAATAAATACTTGAAAATTGTCTAATAATGGTATAAATATTGTTTGAAAAAGTTTAAAATATCGAAAAATGTTAGTAAATACAGAAGAACTAGGTCTATAGTTCACAACAATAAATGAAAAATCAAGAGTAAGTAGAAGTGCAGTTCAGCCCTATTTTTCATTCTGTGTTTGTACATCCCTTCTTAGCAATACTTTGCACATCCCTTACAGAATAACGGTACAGGCTGGTGGTAAAAGAGTTTTCTAAAGGAGGGTGTGTATTCTTTTTTCAAGGTCTTTTTTTGGCTGTGGAATGTTGCAATTTCAGGATTTTCTCTTTATTTTATTTTTAATTGAGAAGATGCCTGGCCAATGTGTAGGTCATGCAGTGAAACACAGTGTTTCATTTCTCGAAGATGGCGAAAATACAATACGCAAGTTTATTGTGTCAGTTTTATGAGAAGATGAAAGTAACAGTGACGGTTCATCAAATGATTACTCGTTTGACGAATGTGATAGTACTCCTGTTTCTAAGAGAAGATTATTGCAATCTAAGCCTGTAGGCCTAAATAGTAAAACAAGTGATGTAGGCCTAAATCAACAAGATGTGAGTGACAGTGATGGGTGTGTCGCGCCAGACGAAACACATAGCATAGAACAGCTGTTTGACTGGAAATGATTCAAACCTAGGATCCTAAAAAAATATTCAACAATATTTAATATAAGTATTTAGTGACAATGGCATGAAAATTAATCAATAGGATAAATGTTTTAGTGATAGTGATAAATTTCAATGAAGACACCGTGCTGAATTCGAACCTGGGATCTTTATAAGTGGAAGCAACACCATCTTACCTTCAAGTAAATGTATAATAGTGAGCTTTAATTCAACTTAGCAGGGCATGTAGACAGTAAATTATACTTTATATAGGCCTATATTATATATCAAGGTGTAGTACTTTACATTAAGAAAAACCTGGCTCCCACAGCCCAGCTGGCAAAAGGGAAATTTGGTGGTCAAAATTATATAAGTTTCTTTTGCCATTACTATCCTCTAATTTACTGCAGTAGAAATAAAAATTTCACAGAAGTTCTGCTATGTATGAATTGCAACATTTTTTACTGAGAGAAGATGATGGATGGAGGTAACACACAACTGTACACAATGCTGATTGTCAGTACCTGCCAGTCTTCCAACATTGTTGGTTCAGGTGGGGGAGAGAAGAGTTTGCAAGGCGCACATGGATAATGGTTATAGTAATGCTACGGATAATTATACAGTGTGTTGCGCCCGACATGACGCATTCTCCCATTACGCTCAGCGTGATGCTGGTTTCGTATGGAGTGCATATGGTACAGCGCTTATGTTTATGGAATTGTCGCCAGATGGCACCACATATATGGGAAATCAAAATGACCAACGTTCATAATAAATTCCCAAATGTGTTTACAAAAATGAATGTATACAAACCTGTCCCTGCATAACCTAATGAAATAAATTACATACATACTATTTAGTAAACTATAAACTAATCTGATGTACGCTAAACTGACCCATCGGAACCTAACAAAATGAAGTGATTGAACATTTATTTCTTATAATATGGTTTGGAATTAAATGCAAATGTTGGTCATTCACACATATGTCTTGCCATCTGGTGGATTTAATTTTATAAGCGTTCACGTATGCCAACTTCAATTCTAATAAAGAAACTTGAAAATAAATTGAGAGGAAAAGTCATAATTTGTGTATATAGATAAACATATTAAAATTCTTTATAAAAAAGGTTTTAAGTATCGTTGCAGAACGTTTAAAATAATATGAAATATTAGTAATGACAGAAAAAGTACCTAGAGCAACAGCATCATATGAATGTTGTATGAAAAATTATAGAATAAATTATTCTTTAGTTCTTAAATAAACATATGGTTGATGAAAATACAAAATTTTAGAATACTAAAGATTTTCGCCTGAGCAGATTTATCAGGTTTTGAATTTAATAGAAGACGAAATTTATGACCATCCATAATATCCCCAAGATACAATACAATATTTACAGCTTTTATTTATCTCTTGACTAAGTTCAAGCCACAATAACTCTTTTTTCTGTACATCTCTGTACGCCTTCATGCTATATAACATGTATAGAACTCGATGATTTGCAACAAAACTATCTAACTTTCTTCATTAAAATTGGAAAGTTATAAAACAAGTACTGTATTTCCGACATTTTGTCATACAATCTTAGTTGGTTTTTAGCAGTTACACCAATGAGTACGGGTAATATTCTTCTATATTCTTTGTTTGCACTGACAAATTGCGTCCCAGTTTCAAGTGATTCAAACACACGATGTGACATGTCAGCGCAAAATTTTTTGCACCAGCAATTTGTGTTGTAGATAAACCACATCCATTTAAATACATGGGGAGCAATTTTTGCACTGGCGCTTTGTGTCGTACGTAAACCATAGCATAAGTCTGTTAACATTAGCCACTGTCTGTACTGGATATTGTGGGCCTATATGATAAGCTGAGAATTGTTGCGAGTTCTTGGAAGTCTTGTAGTTACAAAATTACTAACTTGAAATAAAATCATGCCTTCAAATAATCAAAATTTAAGCTTCAAAAATGAAATTAAATTTTAACACTGATTTGTATAGGCATTTCAAAGGGAATAAACTCTTATTCAAATTATACAATATTTTAAACTAACCAACCTCGAATTAATCAGTGCCCACTATAATACATTTATGATAAAAACTTTGAAGCATTGATATTTGTCAGGTGGACATACAGTTTCAATCTTAAATTAAGAAATCTAACAAAAATAACTTGCTCTAACCTGTCATTTTTGTCTAGTGTAAGTTATTGGGCTTTTTGCTTAGGTCACATTTCACTTAGGTTTTAACGACTAACTCATTGGCACTATTGAACCCATAGGTTCATGGCCATGCAGACATAAGTTCTCCCATACATCCCTATCCTGAACTAATGTTCTCCAATCATTCCTTGTATAATCTACTTCCCTCAAATCATAGTTAATGTTATTCTCCCATCTCGTTCTTGGTCTACCAACTGGGAATTTTCCCTGTGGTTTTCCTACAAGAAGCTTCCATGCACCGCTTTCATTTCCCAATTTGTGTCACATGTCCCATCCATTGCAGTCTACGAGACTTAACTGTTCTTGTTATATCTGGCTTCCTATAAAGACCATGTAGTTTACTGTTATGTAAGTCTTCTCCATTCACCTGTCTGTTCATCTCTCTTTGATCCAAAACTTTTGCTAAGAACTTTATTCTCAAATACTCATGATCTCCTTTCCTTCCTTAAAGTAAGAGTCCATGTTTCGCATCCATATAATATAACTGGCTGGAATGTATATACAGTAAAAATTTGATTTATTCTCAAATTTGTTGTTTTTCTAAATTTATCATTAAATTTATACAACCTGAAAAAATCATATTTAAACTATAGGAGCCTGTAAAAAAATTATCATTGCTTTAATAGATTTTTTTCCTCTGCATTTAATGATTGGAATTTTAATTCCAGAATTATATAAATCTTGGATTATCCTTTTTAAAGGCAAAGCTAAATTTTATTAGTTACGCTTCAATGCTTTGAATGATTAAAGTTTTTAAAACATTATGTTGCATTTTGAATTTATCCGTTGTCTTCCTCACAGCTATAACTTACTTGGTAATATGATCCAGGTACTATTAAAATCAGCAGAATATTATTTGATTTTCTAGTTCCAAATACCTCAAAGACTAATTCTCTGATATTAATGTCATGACTGAATAGATCATACAATTGTATTCAATGGCAAAGAGAGAAATCCTTGCCTGAACCGTGTGCATTGGTTTACTTGTTTCAATCATAGTAACAGCTTTGACTTCACACATTCAGTACCAGGCACTGAGCAGGGCATTTAAACCCACAGGCCAGCCATTTAAATACTCCAGCTACCCTTTTCGCGGCACTTGAGAAAATGGACCATTATTCACAAACTATTAGTCCTAGAACATTCAAATTTTGTACATACCTAAAGGAGATATCCTAGTAGGATTTGATGGAGAAATAACTTGGGTGATTGACATCACATGGTATCGGCATATCAATTTCAGGAAGTGGAAGTTCATCTTCACTTTCACTTTGTGAATCTTCTAATTCAGGAATCAGTTCATCACCTGTATTATCATTATACAAAATATTTACTAATTCTTCTTCAGTGAGATATTTTTCTTTCGCCATGGTTTCACTCACGCTCAAACAACAGTGCGATAACAAGAAACATATATGACTGCATTGGAGCCTGGAGGCAAATTTGGGTGAACGAATTCCATGTGTTGTTTGTTTTTTTTAAAAAAAAAGGGATTCACCAAGGTTAAACGTGTCAAACGGGAATTTACATGCCATCTATGATCTCCAAGACATACTAAGCCAACACAATATTTAGGCGCCGAATATAAACACGGTTTGTTCGTGCCCGCTCTAAAACGAGTTAACTGACTGATGGCCGCATACATGATAGTCTCTTTAAACGCCTTAACTGGTTTGCGGTACTGAATGTGTTAATATTAATTTAATAAATAATGCTATAGCTATGTGGAGTCCCTTCATGTCTTCTTAATGTAGAAGCCATTCAGTGGGTATATGTGAATGATGGTTCATTGCATTTGAGTGTGGGACCTAGAGAGTAAGGTAAAGGAAGGATTTATGCTTGGATGGGAAGGAAGCCTGAATTAGCTCAGTGGTCAGAGCATCAGCACGGAAAGCTGAAGGTTCGGGGTTCGGTTCCTTGTTCAGGCAAGGATTTTTCTCTTTGCTATTGATTACAATGTGTGTGCATTGGTTTACTTGTTTCAATCATAGTAACAGCTTTGGCTTCTTAATATTAATTTAATAGATTATACAATGTCATTCTATTTTTCAGGAATCATCTTACGTGCAAAATAAGAATTCTGGAAGGTATGAGGAAAGACAAAAACCCTATAATTATGGACAACAATCAAAGAACAGTCAATATTTCCAAAACAAAAAGAAAAATTATACCGAAAGTCTTAAAAAAATACCTGTGGTCAGAGAAGAAGGAAAGCCTTGTTCCAGCAAAAGCAGTGAATTACCTGAAAACAAGAATAAAAGAAAAAGATCTTCGAGTCCAGTAGATGTTAGTTCTTGTTCTTCTAAGAAAGTAAAGTCTTTTCACACAAAGGAGAGAATTACGAATTCTGTTGATAATCATGCTACCAACAAATTATCTGAGAGAAAGAATCCTTCTGAGATAACGATTCAATCCACGAGTAAAGGAAGCAATAATACACCTTTATTAAGTGCAAAAGAAAAGAAAGCATTGCTAAAACAAGAAATTGAGTTAAAAGAGGCAGTTAAAACAAGACGACACCTAATAGAACAACCAAATAAGAAAATTAATAGTACTCCAGTTTCCAGAAAAGAGCAAGGTATGATTGTTATTTGAGTATTTATATTAATAAGTTTATATTTAAAAACATATTATATTGTATTACATTGCTCGATGTATAATTTGGTTTGATCAGAGTGAAAATAATAAAATAATTTTATTATTCTAGATTATGGTTATGTTCCTGCTAGTGGATCAGCAGAAAAGCGTTTAATAGAACTGAGAAAAAAACTTAAAGAAGAACAGGCTAAAAAAGAGGAAGAAGAACAGGCTAAAAAAGAGGAAGAAGAACAGGCTAAAAAAGAGGAGAAACAGGCTAAAAAATTTAAAGAAGAAAAGACAAAAGAAGGTATTATGTATTACTTATTTTAGGAATTCTCACTATGAGGTATATTCATTAAGGTAGAATTTTTTATCACTCACCTCATATTGTTCTTCTTATTTGACTATAAACTAGTTTCGGAACATAGTTTCTGTTCCATCCTCAGTATCGTCACGACCGTTGTTCTGTCGTCTTGAAGAGCTGTTCTTCGCTCCTTCCATTGGCTGACTGAAAAACTCGAAATCAGGTCATTCTCACCGGGAATTTCAAAGTTCATCAATTTCTTCTTTTCGCTCTTTTGAATGTAGATCTTTTCCCAAACAGTAAGTTCTTTTAGTTTTTCTATTTGTTTTAATAATTTAGCTTCTTTCTCGATAAGATTTTTTCAGACCATGAAAGGGGAAGTAGAAAAATCTGCAGTGGCTGCCCATGCATGGTCTGAAAAACATCTTATCAAGAAAGAAGCTAAATTATTAAAACAAATAGAAAAACCAAAAGAACTTACTGTTTGGGAAAAGATCTACATTCAAAAGAGTGAAAAGAAGATATTGATGAACTTTGAAATTCCCGGTGAGAATGACCTGGTTTCGAGGTTTTTCAGTCAGCCAATGGAAGGAGCGAAGGACAGCTCTTCAAGATGACAGAACAACGATCATGACGATACTGAGGATGGAACAGAAACTATGTTCCAACACTAGTTTATAGTCAAATAAGAAGAACAATATGAGGTGAGTGATAAAAAATTCTACCTTAATTAAGGTATTATGTATTATATTATCCCCATCTGTTTTTTTTCATGTTCTGGAATGGATGCAGAGTATGGGGGGGTCAACATTTTTGAGCTCTTTTGATTTTCCTCAATTTACACTGTCCCCAATTTTACACCACTTTCCCTGTGGTCCCTTGAAAAGTGTAAAAAAGAGGTAATACTGTATTCTGAAATTTCAAAATCATGGTATTAAGTTAGCATGTTTTCTAGTGTAAAAGATGCACTTTTTTTTTTACCTTAAAAATTCCTCTTGAAAATAGAGTGCATTTTATATAACGAAAATAAAGATTGTTGTCCTCTTTTCAAAGTCATACTCACTCCCTCTTATTATCCAAGCTATTTGTAGACACTTAATGGTGCAATAAAAAAGACTTGTGAACTTCTCGTGACTTGTAGCGCATCATAGGCTAAGAAGGGGCTTTCTATTTAATCAATACTAGTAAAATTCATACCAAATTCCGTTGAGGTAAAGTCATATGATGAAAGTTAAAAATTAAATTGTACCTGTTAGTAGGTGCCGTAGTTCTCAACTTTGTTAAAATATTGTATATAAAATTAACTGGAGCGCTTTCGGAAGTTATCTTCCATCTTCTGCAGGTTGAGTTTCCGCTACTTGTTGTTGTGTACAGTGATGTATACTCCAACTGTTTATAGCAGCAACTGACTTGTTTTTGACGATCTTGTATAATGGGTTTGACTGGGGTGCGTTCTCGTTAAGAAATCAGGTGTTGTTTGTTTCCTTTATAATTTTATAATATTTGAAGACCTCGAAATTATAAAGGAAACAAACACCTCACTTCTCAATGAGAACGCACCCCAGTCAAACCCATTATACGAGATTGTCAAAAACAAGTCATTTGCTGCTACAAACAGTTGGAGTATACATCACCGTATACAACAACAACAAGTAGTGGAAACTCAACCTGCAGAAGATGGAAGATAACTTCCAAAAGCGCTTCAGTTAATTTTATATACAATATTTTAACAAAGTTGAGGACGACGGCATCTACCAACAGGTACAATTTAATTTATAACTTTCATCATACTTTCTATTCAAGTTTCATAATACTATATCTTATCTGAGTAATTAGTTACCAATGTTTTCAGCGTATTGAGTTGACATGTTGAAATATTTTGTGTTTGTTTTAGTATTTTGCTGTAGTTTTTAACGTTGGGCAAAAGCAGGTGACATTAATATACTTTTTTTTTATTCAATGTCCCAGGTTATCATTTCGACATTTCTGGTGTTCTCTCCTGACATTGGCATAATTGTAACCTACTTCTGAAATTGGGGTGCCTAGAAGGCGGAGTTACATTACCCCGATGATATGATGGGTGATAAATGGTAATGAAGCGCCAGGAGACTTCTTAACCTAAACTTAACTTAAATTTCAGACCATGGACAACCACAAGAATAATTCCCTTTAAGGAAAAATGCCTATGATTTGACTGGGAATTGAACCTAGGACTTCATGAACAGTAGTCAGAAATGCTGACTACTAGCCCATGAGACTGGTCTTAAAGTTACAAACTGAAGGTTGTGATATATGCAGAAGAATATGAAATAAGGAGCTCCAAAACAAAAACTGTTAAGTCTGTAATTCATAAGAATTAAATGAATCGTGATTTCTTCTTATCTCATACTTCTATGTTTTTTTTAAATACAGCACTGCAGTATCAGTGACCAATTGCCACCATCGTCAGCTGTGTGAAAACAGCTGACGATGGTGACATTGGGTCGCTGATACTGCAGTGCTGTGTTTAAAAAAACATAGAAGTATGAGGTAAGAAGAAATCACGATTCATTTAATTCTAATGAATTGAATCTCATAATGTTAAAAATTCCCAAATTTGATATACAAACTGTAATTCATAAATTATGAGGAAAGACGAAAAACTTCTACAGCTTAAATTTGTGGACTCAAATTTTAAAATGAAACGTTATTGTAAAAATAACTTTTCAGTCGTATCAAAATGACTAGTGCAAAAAATCAGTTTTATCTAATTTATACGTATACTTCTTCATTATGTGTATCCAGCTTTAGCTGATGACACGAATCCATTGCATACTTATGCTATAAGTTGTAAAGTTGTAATGGGGCTGCATTTGAACATGCAGCTTATGTGGGCATTAAAGGTGAGTGCCCACGAGGTTAAAAGAAAGAGATATAGGAAAGACAGAAATGAATCCTTCGGCCTCGAATACTCTAATACCATCAGGGTCGAAGAAAACAAGAGGTCAGGCAAGGGAAACTGGATAGGAAAGTAAAAAGAGGGATCTGGTACTAGAAAAGGAAGAAATACCAGATCGGTTAAAGATAAAAGTAAGGAGCAAAATACAAGTAGATGGAAGCAATGTTTTGCACAGCTTGGGCACCTTGTGATTGCCATCCACATATCCCCTAGATAGGGATCCCTGAGGGTTTTTATCTAATTTATGAATTATCAATTCTTAAAAAAATATTGGATGGACTTAACATGTTTTGTTTTAAATATGTAGACAAAACGGATTTTGAATCGGACACTAAGGAAATACAAATATTCTTCTTTAGGAAATCATGTTTATTGAATCAGAATTAACTCTTAATAAATGTAAAATTCTCAAATGTCTTCTTAATAAAAGAAGCTGCCATTTGCAAAGATAGAAGCAAAGATTTCATGGCATTTGGTGTGCGGGAATTGACAACATATATAAGAGAGGGATTTGTGTTTAGATTGGAACTCACCCAGATGGCTCAGTCGGTAGAGCATTGGCCTAGAAAGCCAAAGGTCCTGGGTTTGAGTCCCAGTCTGAGCATATAATTTTATTCTTCGAATAACTCTTAAGGTATGTATACATATGCGCACCACGAACACACGCGGCGTGCACGCTGCTCGTGTTATGATCGTCAAAATTATTAATATCAACGAACCTCCTGCGATCCATAGGAAACCCACAAACCTTCAGTAGACATTTTGCAGAGACAAAGGCCTACACTTAGTCATTCCATGTCTCCTTATTAAATTATTTTCTTTTATCAAAACTATTTATTTTGTTCTGGATGGGATACTGAGGAATTTTTACCTGTATAGGCCTACCATATTACATTGTCAAATAATTTCAAAACTACAATCACTTCAAAAATGTGTTTAACCAATTATTGAAATTTTTATTAAAAAAAATTGAAAAATATGAAGGAATATTAAATTTTTACTAAAATATGAAACATTTTGCCAAAATATTATGAAATATGAAAAAATATGTTGGTCGTATTTGATTCTATAAATTATAAAATGTAAAGATACTCTATGGAGCAACAAAAATTTTTATAGAACGCAAAAATAGTATTATAATATATTAATTTTAATATCAACATAAGTACAATTTACAAATGTAATACATTACAAAATTATGTACAGTACTAGTATTATTTTATTCTTTGGCATATTTCTCATTTGAGTGAATTTTTTTAAGTAGATTGCTGTCGTTGTTTAAAAGGTCATGAATTTTTCCACAAGAATTTGTTAAATTATATTTCACACATAAAATAACTTTCAAAGTCTTAACACTCAATTGCGATTTTTTTTATGTCCACACTTTATTTACCAAACAATGGTGGTCGAATCAACAATGTAAACTTTGATAAGCAGTTCTCAACAATGATTTGTTATTGTTAAAGTTTAACATTATAAAATTAACAAAAATAATATAAAACTCATATCCTGACGAAATAGCTACATGGGTGCTGAAAACCATATATTCCCTTTCCATTCTCCCGCCATTCCCTAGCTTGTCGTGCATTCTTTCCCAAAAATCGGGACTTTTTTAAAATGCCGCGGGATGCGGGACAAATTGTTAAAAATCGGGACTGTCCTGCCAAAATTGGAACGTCTGGTCATCTTACACAATAAGCTTATTACTGGTATGTGTTTATATATTCTATTGTTTTGTGATACTTCATACATAACATTATGAAATGAACGTGTTTAGTACACACGAAAAAAAACATAACATTAAAAAAAACAGGCATGCTGTAACAATATTGTGAAATAATTTTTTTTTTATTCCTTAGAGTAAAAAATATCAATAGACATCAACGTGCAAATTGACCTGATGATCTTCACTATTTATTGTAGCGCTAAACCAACAATACTAAGTTATGTGTCAACAATATAACAATATTTTACTTTTCTCTTGCCGGTAGGAAGAAAGTAAAGTAATTATCTTCTTCCTGCATGTATCCGGAGATATATCCATTTTATCTCCTATTTCCCTCCAGGCATCTCCTTTCAATGATTCTTTAAAATGATCCTTATGTTGAGGATCCCACAATAATTGTTTGCTTCTATAAAGATCAATAAGTTTTAACATTATTATTACAAAGAAATAAACGTTATCTCAATCAAAACATAAATTTGTGTCGACGTTTCAATCTCCTTATGTGAGATCATTTTCAAGACATGGTTGTTTATAAATTTTACATGTCTTGAAAATGATCTCACATAAGGAGATTGAAACGTCGACACAATAAATTTATGTTTTGACTGAGATAACATTTATTTCTTTGTAATTATAATATTAATTACTCTCAGTGAAAAAAATTTAAAAAAAATATAAGTTTTAACATGTTTCCCTCTGACCACTCCATACTCAAATAATAATAAGGTGCATGCCGAAAACGACAAACCTCTCAAGAACCCATCCAAATCTAAACAGCGAACCATCAAACTGTTCGTGGAAAAAACCGACATTGAGTGGATCGTGGTGCGCCGCATGTGCACGGCACGTGCATGCACACCTTAAAACCCCGTCCAAATCTGGTGCGCGTGCAAGTGTGTACATACCTTTACATTAAAACATTTTGTCTGTTCATTCTTACCTCTTATAGTTGTTTTTGTCGAACATATGTTTAGGGCTAAGAAGCCCTGAAACATATGTTCGACAAAAACAACTACAGAGTGATTCAGAAATATGGCTATTCGTTTGATTGCATTTTGTGAGGAAAATATTATTATTAAAGGAAATATGATGTTATCATTGGAAAGGGAATCCTTCAAATTACAACAATAGAACAAAACAAAACAAATCACTGCTCACATGCAGCTTGGCAGGTTGATTTTTGTGGGCTAGCGTCGAACGCCTCCACAATTCTCTTCGTTGTTTCTGCATCCGTGCTAATGCAAGACCTTCCAGGAGGTTTGATTTTCTGCATCCTTCCCGTTTCCAGCAGTCGTTTTCTCCACTTTCCCACATGGCTGCAATGCTACATTAAACTCACGTCTTGCCCGTCTTGCGGCATCATGATCATTAGCATACGTTATTGCCCATGCAGCAATTGTAATTTGCTGTTGCATATTCAATGCCATTTTGACTAATGACATAAGTTCTACATTGTTTTGTTTTATTCCATTTTTGTAATTTGAATAATTGCCTTTTCAACGGTAATTTCATATTTCCTGTAATGGTAATATTTTCATCACACAAATCAATCAAACGTATAGCCATATTTATGATTCACCCCGTATAAGAGTAAGAATGAACAGACAAAAGTTTTAATTATTAAACAAACCTCTTATATAATAGAATGTATAATTCCCAAATATGTCTTCTTAATAAAGGAGCCGCCATTTGCAAAGATAGAAGCTAAGGCTTCAAAGCATTTGGTGGGCAGGAATTACAACGTATATAGAGAAAAATTTGCGTTTAGTTCGGTACTTGCTCAGGTAGCTCAGATGGTAGAGCACTTGGACTAGAAAACCAAGGGTCCCGGGTTCAAGTCCTGGTCTGAGCGTATCATTTTTCTCTTCAAATATGATTTATCCATCATTGAGATGTATGAAATTAATAATAAAAACATCGAAACCTCTTAATGTTGCTTCCTATTGTATTTTAAAATAACTCTTTCATGTTACAGTGTTTGTTAATGAATAGGGCAAGGATTTTCTTCTCCTTTCAAATACTGCTAATTGTAATGTGAGTTACCAACACATATATATGAAGTACTGATACAGTGAAAGTTATAATGTAATTTTGTTTAGTAGACATAGCCTTATTAAATAACCACATATAAACTAGTATAATAATTAAATTAATGTTTTTATTACCTCACCTCATATCCTTTTTCTTCTATACTGCAGTTTCGGAGCTTATCTCCATCGTCAGTAGCCTCTGGTCGACCGGTGTTATGTCGTTTCTTGGCGGTTTCCTTCTTACTTCTATCGGTGGACCGATGAACCTCTGGATCAGGTCAAAATTTGCGGGAGTTTCAAAATTCATGAGTTTGTCTTTTTTGTTTTTTTGGATATGGATTTTTTCCCCGACTGTGAGTTCCTTTAGTTTATCTGTTTGTTTGATTAGGCTAGCTTCTGTATCAATTAAATGTTTTTCAGACCAAGCATGGGCTGCTACTGTTGACTTGTCCACTTCACCCTTTTTTACATTTCTAAGGTGTTCCTTCAATCTAGTTTTTAAATTTCTTTTTGTTTTTCCTATATAGATTTTGTCGCAATCTTGACATTTGATCTGATATATTCCTGATTTATATTCTTCTCCAATTTTTTCATTTTTGTTGGTTTTAATTATCTTGTTTAGACTGTATTCATTCTTTGGGGCCAATCGAATATTAAACTTATTGAAAATAAACTGCAGTATAGAAGAAAAAGGATATGAGGTGAGGTAATAAAAACATTAATTTAATTATTAAATTAAACCTCATAGTGTTCTTTCCCTGTGAAAGTTAAATAAATAAACTAGTATGTTTATTTCCCAACTTTAATTTAAATATGTTTATTTCTTGTTGCATATTATTGATCTACACATA
The DNA here is from genome assembly GCA_030220185.1 of Diploptera punctata. Classification (NCBI taxonomy): domain Eukaryota; kingdom Metazoa; phylum Arthropoda; class Insecta; order Blattodea; family Blaberidae; genus Diploptera; species Diploptera punctata. The sequence continues at coordinate 87,752 of JASPKZ010000841.1, read as the reverse complement.
TATATAATAATGTCATTTTGTAATTTAAGTTACCATGGAATCACACATTTGTAAAATGGGTGCAAGAAAATTGGCAAAATAGTTTTAAATTTTAACAAAAATTATGTGTACACGTATATTCAAAGGAGCATTTAAGTGTAATATTGAAGATTTTAAAGATGCTCTATCATGGTATTATTGTTTCATGAACTAAATTTAGGTTTTTTTCTTGAGTATTGTATTAAATATCTTGGATGTGTCTTATACACCAGAAAATACAGTAATAATTCTGTGGCCACAGGGTAAACATACATAAGTCTTAAAACATAACTTTTCACGAGAGCTTATTAATTTTCAAATAACTTTATTAAATTAATATTGAGAAGCTAAAGCTATTACTATGATAGAAATAAGTAAATTAACGAACACAATTAAATTATTGTAAATCAATTATAAAAAGAAAAATTTATTAAGTTATGTAGATAGGAAACAACACTATGAGGTTCTTTAATATTGTTTATTTTTTATTATTTCACTCACCTCATACTTCTTTTTTTTTTTTTTTTATAATCGTCTTTATCCAAAATTACCAAATTATTCCCTTTGTCTGACTTTGAAAAAACAACATTTTTATTATTAATGTTTCTTATTTTCTTCATGTTTGTTTTACATATGTTTTTTAGTTTTGTGTTTTTAATTTTTTCAATAACTTCCCCACATTCTTTTCTGATTATTGTTTGTTCTTCAAAATTCATGTCATCTATAGCAATTTCAATATCAGCTATGTAATCTTCTAAATTGTTAGAGTAACTAATGCATGTTTTCAATCCCTTGTCCAAAATAGATATTTCTTCTTTTGTAAAGTTTTCAGTATGAGGTGAGTGAAATAATAAAAAATAAACAATAGAAAAATTTATGCCTGAACCGGGAATTGAACTCTGAACCTTTAGCTTTCCGTGCTAATGCTCTGTCAACTGAGCTAATTCAGGCTTCATTCCCATCCAAGCAGAAATCCTTCCTTTACCTTACTCTACTGGTCCCACATTCAATTGCAATGAATCATCATTCACAAATTCACAATGAATGGCTTCTACATTAAGAAGACATGAAGGGACTCCACACAGCTATAGCTTTATTTATTAAATTAACATTGAGAAGCTAAAGCTATTACTATGATAGAAATAAGTAAATTAATAAACACAATTAAATTATTGTAAATCAATGGTAAAGAGAAACATTTTTGTGAATGATGATTCATTGCAATTGAATGTGGGACCAGTAGAGTAAGGTAAAGGAAGGATTTCTGCTTGGATGGGAATGAAGCCTGAATTAGCTCAGTGGACAGAGCATTAGCATGGAAAGCTAAAGGTTTGGGGTTCAATTCCCGGTTCAGGCATACATTTTTCTCTTTACCATTGATTTACAATAATTTAATTGTGTTCGTTAATTTACTTATTTCTATCATAGTAATACCTTCTCAATGTTAATTTAATAAATAATGCTATAGCTGTGTGGAGTCCCTTCATGTCTTCTTAATGTTGAAGCCATTCATTGTGTATTTGTGAATGATGATTCATTGCAATTGAATGTGGGACCAGTAGAGTAAGGTAAAGGAAGGATTTCTGCTTGGATGGGATTGAAGCCTGAATTAGCTCAGTGGACAGAGCATTAGCACGGAAAGCTAAAGGTTTGGGGTTCAATTCCCGGTTCAGGCATACATTTTTCTCTTTACCATTGATTTCAAATAACTTACTAATAATCAGAGATTTGCCTTACTTCTGACCAAGAGATATCTACCATAAGAAATTAGCTATCACTTATGAACTTTACTCTTATGATAGGGGAAGAAAAATGTTGTATTTCTGACATATTAATGTAAAAATAAAAAACACTAAAATTGGACTTACGTACTTTCACCCAATGCCATAGAATTAGACTTCAGATTTTAGGCAAAAACCTATTTTGTTCCTGAAGAGATAACTTAAAATTAAGTTGTATTTACTAGTTTCATACATTTATATGATAAGAAAATTGTGGTATTATAGTGCCTAAATATACCTAAATTAACATTAGAACCTATTAATTAATAATGAGTTGGATATTTTGACTCACCTCATATTTCTTGATTCTTATGCAGATCGGTTTCGTCGCTTTTGTGAGACATTCTTGATACATTACAAACTGTTGCCTGGTGGTTGTCCATCCTGCAAGTTGATTTCTGTTCCCTCTGCTGGCTGACTGATGAACTTACAAATCAATTTTTTTTTCTCTTTCACCGGGAATTTCAAATTTAATGGTTTTCTTTTTATTCTTGCATAATTTTCTCCCAAATTGTGAGTTCCTTAGATTTTTGTAACTGTTTTAGTAATTTGCCCGTAGTTTCAATTCTGTGTTTCTCTGACCATGCATGTACAGCTATTGCAGATTTTTCTATTTCTCCATTTTTAACATTTCTAAGGTGTTCTTTCAATCTTGTTTTTAAGTTCCTTTTTGTTTTTCGTATGTATATTTTCTTACAATCTTTTCATTAAATTTGATAAATCCCTGATTTGTTGCCGTCTTCAATCTTGAAGATGGTCAAAATATACAAGTCATTAATAATTAAAAGAACCTCATAGTGTTATTACCTGCATATATTTAATTAATTAGAACCTATTTTTGCATATATTCCTAAAAGTCCTATATTTCATCACTAAATTGAATAAAGAGTCTTTATTTCATTCCAAGAGACTAAATATTTACACATTTGTTTTCACTATCTTGAACAGTATGTTTTTGAAATACTTTTAAAATAAAATATCTGCCTTTTAAGTGAGAAGCTGAAAAACAGTTAACACACCCGGACACCCTTTCTGAATACCAGTTACACAGGACGCTATTTTAAACTTCCGAATTCTCTCAAAACACCGCCATTGTCTGTGTGTCACAAGATAGGGTGCTGTCCATTGACCGACTGAAAACAAAACTCTTCATTTCATTCTTAAGAACATTACATCATGTTGAAATTTCCAGCTTCCAAGTCGTCTTTAATTAAACAATGGATAGGGCCTACACGAGTTTCCTCATTTCACGTTGAATAGAAAAATTATATTCTGTGATGTTTGCAAAAAACAGGTCTACTATTTTTCTGTGTTGACAATTTTAAAAACACTAAACCTAGAATCCATCCATAGTAATTCTGCCCAAAGGCAGGTCCTTCACTGCAATCATAGCATTTTCATGCTATGCTTGTAGCTTTACTAGGGAATTGTAGGTGTGGTAGCTTCCCGTTGCTTTCCACACCGGTAAAGGATGATGATAATGATGATTATAATGATAAGGATGATAATGATGGCCATATGATATCGGGGACCATTTGAGCATTAAAGTTTTCCTGACATTTATCTTACAGGTGAGGAAAAACCTCACCCAGAAAAACTGCCCCGACCGGGAATCGAACCCAGCCTGCTGCGTGACAAGGCAGCACGTTACCTTGAGACCACAACGGTGGACTAAACCAAGAATAAAAGTCAATATTTAATAATTATTTTGTAATATATTATATTTAATTTTATATTTCATAAATTTGAACTTTATGAGTTAATCAAAATAATAATAATAATTAATAATATATTCTTAATTGATAAATGTATACTATAATTAGTAAATCTGAATCTGTCTAAAACATATTTTCAGAAGCTATTTTGCATGTGATCAGAACTTATTTTAGGCACCTAAAATAACTTCATATAATATAGTTAGGAATTTTTTACATTATGAGGTTTTCTTAATAAGAATCAAATTAATTGTGAATTCTTCTTACCTCTTACATCTGTGTACTGCTATTGCTGATTTTTCAATTTCCATTTTTTATGTTTCTAAAGTGTTCTTTTTTGCGAGTATCTAAATTCCTTTTTGTTTTTACTATATATACTTTATTGCAATCTTTGCAATTAATTTGATAATTTCCAGATTTTCCATTAGTTAACAGAAGATTACCCATGCTGAATTTGTTAATCGGAGCTATATTACATTTTTTTGAAATTTGTTAAGAACATCTGGATGTTAAGTAAAAACTTTTGAAACATCCATCAAAACCTTTGGAATTAACAGTTTAGGAAAATATATACATTAAAAAAAACATACTAAACCATGAACTTGAGTTTACAGACAAACCAAATTTGATTGCAATGTTCTTCAAAAGTACATCAGATGGCAGTTTAGAAAATTACCGGCATAATGAAAAAATGACAGTTGTGAAAAGAGCTGAAGATGGGAATGATATGTTTCCCGATACTGCAGTTCTGTGTTAAAAAATATAGATATATGAGGTAAGAAGAATTCATGATTCATTTATTTCTTACCTAAAATAAGATTTTTAGAATCTAAAAATTCGAGGTTTAGTAATAATAAAAAATAGAGATAAGGACAGCATTTCTTGAAGAAGTGTCATTGGAGATGCATTATACTTTTTTTTGTTATTTATAAAAAAATGATTTTTTTCTCTCTTTTTAAGGAGAATGTTCCAAGAGAAAATGTGAGCATAGTTCATCAAGTGCTCGGAAACCAGCAGGGATTGTTACTCTTCCACATAAAATTATAAAAAGTATGCATTGTTCTGGTTTTTATATTAGACTGATTGATTGTTAAAAAGTAATTAAATTGACTCTAATTAAAGTTGAAACATTTTTACACTTATACAGGATGATTCAATAGGTTGCACACAAATTTGAGGAGCTTGTAGAGGGGTCGAAATACAACAACATGATTAGTAACTTATGTTCTGGAAAGTAATCCTGGGTCAGTACAAGCCTGGGAAAGTCGGGAACTTCAATGTGGTTCAAAGCTTGCTTTTCAGAGAGGCACTGGATTCGATACACTACTTTATGAATTTATGTTGTCATACCATTTAGTGCAGTACAGTACTTGTGTACTCTTTTGTTCACATCTGATAGTCATTCGTGCGCTCTGTAGGTTGTTTTTATTTCAGTACGATATCTGCAGTGTATTGTACAGGTTCACTACAGCATTACTTTGAAGATTTGTGATTTTTTGTGAAATGAAATACACGTCAGAACTTCAAGAACATGCATTTCATGTATGGTAAAGCAAATGGTAACGCATGCAAAGCTCAACACCTGTATAGCGCACAATATCCAAACAAACATCAATCACATCCTCGAACGTTTCAAAACATTCACCACCATCTTGGGAGACAGGTTCCTTGCATTCATGGCATCATATAGGCCAGCCACGTACAATTTGAACAGTCGCTATGGAAGAGAAAGATCTTGCTCACGTGGAAGAACATGCTTGTGTTCAGTGTGGTGGTAGGCATTTTGAACACCTAGTGTTGTGAAACCAAATTGGTGAATAAATTTAAATTTGCTTAAGTGTGTGCACAAAATAATTTCTTGTCCATCCTGACATTCCCAGGCTTGTACAGACCCAGGATTACTTTCCAGACCATAAGTTACAAATCAAAAGTTATTGTATTTCAACCCCTCTACAAGCTCCTGAATTTGTGCGCAACCTTTTGAATCACCCAGTATACTAATTTGATTTTCAAGTTTTTCTTGATTTGCCTACAGTGATCTATGTGCTTAAATTTTTATTCAAATCTGTACTGTTTTATATTTTCTTCAGACTGAAGTTATTGAATAGTGCATTTTTATGTTCTAGTACAAGGAATATAAAGAAATATTTTTATGAATATTATGATTGAAATCTCTGTTTTCATATTAGATTCTGACAGGAAAGGAATTGCAGAAGATCGATTGAAAACACTGCAGAAAACCCTTGTGAAAAATCATGAAAATATAAATTCTTCATTGGAGAAGGATGGGCTGGTTAAACCTAGTGGTGAGAAATATAATTCATGTTTTATGCCTTATAAAGCAAAATTTTAAATTAACTAAAATATTTCTTTCATCTTTCATTCTTTCTTCCATTTATTTTCTTTTTTCTTTCTTTCTTCTTCATCATCTTCATTGTTTTATCCTTCCTTCTTTTGTAAGACTACATTTCCCATCATATTAACAATTATGTGCTGATAAATTAGCTTAATCCGCAGCATCTTCTGAGCTTCATTATTCATTTTCAAAGTGTTCAATATCCTACGTTAAAAAGAAACTGTTGGACTATATCATCACTGATTGGAATGAACATTGGATAAGGAGTACAAATGGTGCTTTGACTAAAGAGCTCTTCTTTCCTACAGTACATCATAGGCTAAAGGCAAAACATTTTATTCCGAATTTCATTTTAACACAATTTATGACTGACCATGGAAAATTTGGAAGTTATTTTAGGAGATTTAATATTAACCCAGACAGTGATCATAGTTGTAAATGTCAAGAATCAATACAATCTGTAAAACATGTTTTATTTGATTGTCCTATATTCGAAAGACAACGATTCTGGTTAAACTTACTTTTAAATGATGATGATGCTTCTGCCTCAATGTGTGAACTGATTTTTAAGAACCAAAATTATTATAAACATTTTATGAACTTCATAACAAACATTCATAACAATATGTAGTATTTTCTAAGACAATTATGTAATTCGTAACACTCATTCAAAACCATAAGATAATAATTCTGTTTTACAATGTATTGTATAATATTGATATAGTAAGCTACAATCCTAACATGCCTTGGTGGCAAAATAGAGTTTCAAAATATTTAGAGATTCTTTAATAATAACAATAATAATAATTTTTTTTATAGCCCATGTTTTTCCTTTACAGAGATTTAGGCACTCTCCCCCTACAGGGAAGAAATTGAACCATACTAATTTTAGTTACACTTGTTTTTGAGTGGTCCGTGGTCAGCGTTCCGCCTCATACTGACATCTAGGAAACCAAGGTAGTACTAGGATGGGAAAATTCGGTAAATTTTGCTTAGAGGCCTTTTCATTCAGGCTTAAGGATTTTTTACGAGCCTGAAAATCTTCAGACTCGGGACCCAAGGCTTAAAGTCCCTCCTGGAGGACTTGCTCCTTGGATTTTTCCGTCCTAAAAAATCCATCGACCCCGGCCGGGTTTGAACCCGCGACCCTCGGGACCAGAGGCAAGGAGCATAACCACTAGTCCACCGTGGCCGATAATAATAATAATAATAATAACAATTATTTATAAGCAAGGAGTAATATACTTTGTAACAAACACACTAAACAAATAACAATGGTGGGCCATCCAGGATATGATTATTCTTTTCCATAGTAATTCTGCCCGAGTCCAAGTCTTTCACTGCAATCATAGTATTTTCATGTTACGCTTTGCAGCTTTACTAGGGAATTATAGGTGTAGTAGCTTCCTGTTGCTTTCCACACCGGTGAAGGATGATAATGATAAGGATGATTATAATGGCCAGATGATTTTTGGGGACCATTGGGCCATACGCTTCCTGACATTTGTCTTACAGGTGAGGAAAAACCCCGAAAAAACCTCACTCAGGAGCCTGTCCCCCAACTGGGAATCGAACCGGGCCCGCTTAGTGACAAGGCAGCACGCTACCTCGAGACCACAATGGTGGACGATATGAATATGAGTAGTAAATATTTTAATTCTTTTTTAAAAAGATAATATTTCAATTATTTTTCTTTGCTGTCACATTATTGTGTGGGATAATAACATTAACCATGATTTGAGGGAAGTAGATTATACAGGGAATGATTGCAAAACATTAGCTCAGGAGAGCTTATGTCAGTGCGGCCATGAACCTATGGGTTCGATAGTGCCAGTGAGTGAGTTAGAGTAATCACATTATTGTAAAAGGTAGCTAGTAACATCCCAAAATTTAGCCTTCCTTTAAGATGTAACCTACAAAATTACATTAATAGTTTTAATCTAAATGTTTTAGATTTTTGAGGGTAAAATATTTATGTGCAAAAAATGTGAGCAGTCAGTGATCTAAAGAAATACTTCAAATCTCAACATATCAATACAAACTAACACAAAAATGTACTTTCCCAAGCTACTGGTAAGAAGACTTGTTTGCTTTCAATGAAAATTGTAATAATAAAGTTATTAATTGAGTTGCCCAGTGGAATAGAGGCACATGCCACAAGAAAACTATTTTACAGAAACAAGGAATTTCTGAAAGTTGTTTATCTGTGGAATATGGACATTTTAATTTTTTAACCAGGATCTTGAATTAGATGATGCATTGAATATCTTATTAAATATTAGTTGAAATATTCCTAATATTAAGTGTTTTTATATAATAGGACAGGTAATTTGTGCAAATTAAGTAGTGGCATATGCCCCACATAATGCCTCTTCTATCTTCAGTGGGTGTATGGACACAAATTTCTGATGTTGATTGATTGACTGTCTTCTTCATCATCAGAAACTTCCCTAACACATTCTTAACTTTTCCGAACAGTTCTTAAACATTTTACAGATATTCTGTGGACTGCTAGAAATGCATTTCTACAGCCTTCAAGTTTGCTACTATTAGTTACACGAACATAGTATCTGAATGAAACCTTACTTTGACTTATGTTTCATCTTTTCTCTTCTTTGCATAACCTCTCTTACCTTCACTAATCATTAGTGGAGTGAAATCATATGATATTAGTTTGCAACACGGAGTTCCACTATTTACAAACTCCTTTGCTGGCACAATCTTCTTATTGTTATGCACTATTTCTCAGACTTTTCTTTCATTATCCTCCCACTTATTTTCATGATGAGTCCTTCTTTTACTATTAACTTGCCTTTTTTCCTCAGAAAACGCATTAAACCTCAACATCTATGTAAGACATATTGGAAATGTTGTAGGTAATTTGAGAACTACCACTGCCCTTTGGATCTATAATATTATAGATCCAGAGGGCAGTGGAACTATATTCTGATTGGTTAGTTTCATTTCTGCCAACCTATCAGGAACATTGACTGTAACCATTTGAGATAAAAGAGAAAGAAGGTGGCATGTGCCTTTTTTCCACTAGCTATTTCTATAATTCAGAATCTTCAAGTTTTATAGTGCTCTTTGTTAAAGAATAGACACATACCACCATGCAAATAGTTATTAGAATTGATGCAAGATAGCAGGATCTACTTAACCATAACAAAAACTCACAATCGGCAGATTTGTGGCATGTGCCTCTTTTCCACTGAGCAACTCAATTGTAATAAAACCATGGGAATAATAAATTCGGTAATGAAACCTTCATTAGTCCAGAGAGATACCAGAGTACGGTTATACAAAACTTAAGATGACGTGCACTTTGCTATGGCAGTAAGGCATGGCCTTGAGGATAGGAGAAGAGAGCAGGATAACTTTTAGTGAAATGAGATTCATGAGGTATACAGCAGGATGTACCAGATGGGATCACAAATGTAATGATGATGTCTTGAAGGAAATATGTTTAGAACCAGTCATTAAATACATACATAGATACCAGAACAACTGGATGAATCATATGCAACGAATGAGTTCAGTTAGAGTTCCCAAAGCCATGCTTTGTTATTGTCAAACAGGGAAGAAATCTGTGGGCCATCCAAGAAAATGCCTATTTTGTATTTTAATTGAAATTTATGAAATTATGTAAAAAAAAGTCCTAAATACTGATATATCCATTATGGTATAAAAGTAAAGCTTTCATAAATAAATTTGATAATTCACCAACTATTTTTGCTTATATACATAGGCCAGTTGATATCCAAGTAATATATCATATCAGTGATAAAGAAAAAAAATTCTGCCTGAACCAGGAATCAAACCCCGAACCTTCAGCTTTATGCTCTGACCTAATTCAGGTTTGTTTTCTGTTCAAGCACAAATTCTTCTCTTAAACTACTGTCTTGACCGCACATCCAATGTAATAAACTATCGTTCATAATATATATTGAATTATTGTAAAATCAAATGTTTCTTACCTCTCCTCATACAAATCTTCTAAGTAGGTTGCGATTTCGAGACCATAACAGTTTCAAGATATACAAGAAAATAATTAAATTTAAAAGACAAAAATTAATTAATGAAAACACACTTATAAAAGAAACAGAAAAAATAAAATTCAAGAAATTCACTTACCATCCATTGAAACACCATAAATTAAAAAAAAATTTCAAAACGTTTAATATAAGATTAGCACCGAAGAACAAATACAGCCTTAATAGGGTAATTAAAACCAATAAAAATGAAAGAATTAAAGAAGAAAACATATCAGGAATTTATCAGATCAAATGCAGGGATTGTGACAAAATTTATATGGAAAAACAAAAAGAAATTTGAAAACAAGGGTGAAAGAACATCTTAGAAATGTCAAAAATGGGGAAGTGGAAAAGTCAGCAATAGCTGCTCATGCTTGGTCCGAAAAACATTTAATTGAATCAAAAGCCAATCTAATTAAACAAATAAACAAAAGGAACTCATGATTTGGGAAAAACAAAGGAAAACTTATGAACTTCGAAATTTCCGCAAATTCTGACCTGATCCAGAGGTTCATCAGTCCACCAACAGAGGAAAGAAGAAGAGTTTCTTGCGATCGACATAACATCAGTCGCCAAAATAGTACTGAAGATGAGACCGTTATGGTCTCGAAATCGCGATGTACTTAGAAGATTTGTATGAGGAGAGGTAAGAAACATTTGATTTTACCATAAATTAAACCTCATAGTGATTAATTCCTGTAAAAGTTAAACATATTGAATTGCTTCTACATTAAGAAGACATGATGGGATTCCAACATAGCTATATTTATAATCAATTTATTAATTTAATTTGGGGTTTGATTCCCAGTTCAGGTAGAATTTTTTTCTCTTTACCTTAGATTACAATAGCTTAGACGTGTACATTAATTTACTTACTTTGATCACAGTAATAGATTTAACTTCTTGAGATAGATTTAACAACATTCACCTCATAGATATTTTTTAAAATCTTTTAGCTTCTTAATATTAATTTAATAAATTAAATAAATTAATATTATTATATCTTATATTTTTTTATTATTGTTACAGTTCTTGGATTGCAAAAAGGAAATTCATCTTCTCTTAGAGAAATCAATAAGAAAACCTATAAGACTGGGGATGGATTAATGTCACATTTTGATATTAACCAGAATACACCATCCTTTAAATTGAAAGATAGTTTGTTATCAGTAGGATCTTGTAGCAGTCAAAATAAAACTGTATTTGGATCTAAACCAACTTCTTCAGGCAATGTAGTTTTGGATCTAACTCAAAATGATGATTTTGATGAAGCAATGGAATGGGAACCAATTGAAGAAGAGGTTATATTATTTCATGTAAGTATGTATAAATCATTTGGAGATGCAGAAAAACTAGTTAAAATCATCACAAGCTTCAAGGATTGGACCACTTGATCCGTTTCGTCTCCAGAATTTAAAGCTGTTCTCTCCATCATTTCGTGGGTCTTCCAGTTCTTGTTTTACCCTGTGGCCTGTACCTATATGTCTGTAATGGAATTCTTGAGATGGTTGCATGCGTTAAAATGGGAATGCCAGTTTGACCGGTATTCGTCAATAATTTCTAATATATTTGTGATATTTAGTTCTTGACGAATAGATTAATTTGTTTTATGGTCAAGGAGAGAGTATCTTGCAAGAGGTCTAAGTAATTTCATCTCTGCTGTTTCAATTCCCCTCTTCTGGGATGTGGTTAAGATCCAGTTTTCTGAACCGTGTAAAAGTGTAGATAGTATTAACAATCTGTACAGTTTTAATATACTTTCTTTTCTCGCTTTCCTGAATGTAGTTCGTTTGATTGTGCCAAGTAATTGAAGACATTTTGATAATTTGTGTTCTAAGGCATTTGAAACTTGGTATCAAATATTGCAGCCTAGGTACTAGAATTCATGAACTTGTTTTAATGCTGTATTGCTTATAATCATTTTTGTTGTGATGTGATCTGTTCCAACATCCAAATATTTTTGTTTTTTCCTTGACATTTCCAAATTATTTTCTTTTGATATTAGCGTAGTGGTTAAGGCACTGAGCTACAAGCCGGAGGGTCGAGGGTTCAAGTCCCATTGGGGTCAGGATTTTTAAACTGACCCAAACCCTCTGGCAGCACTATGGCCCTGGGGTCGACTCAGCCTCTAACAGAAATGAGTACCAGACGTTTGTTCTGGGGGTAAAGGCAGCTATCATGCAGGGCTGACAACCCGGCTGACATAAAGTGCCGATTGTCTAGAAAAAGTGGGAGCCTTAACCTCTACTACCCGAAGGGCCTCCGGGCCTGTTGTGGGATCACTTTACTTTATATTATACAATGTATAAACTGCCATTTGTAAACTGTATTCTGAATTTGAAATAATTAGTTGCTCAACGGCAAATAGTAAGGTGTTGAATATAAAATTTATGAAATACTTGTTTTGTTGTAGCTTCTCAAGCCAGATTCTAACAATATCATCTAGGTATAAATTAAATAGGTTCAGAGATGGGGGACATCCTTGTCTGACTCCTTGAGTGATGTTTCTGTTATATTTAGATATTCCATTGCAGACATTTACTGAGAACATTATTTTAATTGTTGATGTTAGATGTAATGATATTCCTTTTCTTTTCTTTAATATTTTAGTTGTTTTTAACACTTTGAGTCCTGCAGTGGTTATAGTACCACGGCATTTAAATGACACTGAAGCCGGACAAAATTAAATCCCTTGGCATCCTGTGCCAGCAGATTTACAGGTGTGTTTCTCTGGTTCAGAAAAACACACCTGTACATTTGCCGGCACAGGCATGTCGAGGGATTTAATTTTCTCTGGCTTCAGTGTCATTTAAATGCCATGATACTAGTACCACCGCCGGACTCAAAGTGTTAAATAAATATTTATGTTCCAGATTCAAGAAGTTAGAAATGAGATTCTGCAGGAGGGTGGAACAGTTCGTGATGCATCCTTATCAGCAGGAAGAAAATTTCAGGAATCCATCCTTGGTTCTAAAGCAGAGGAATGGTTCATAGTTATAGATACCAATATCTTTATTTCAAATTTATCTTATGTACAAGAACTGATTAATATTGATGTTAAAGGCAAGTATCACATTGTATGTAAAGTAAATATTTAAATAATATAGGGACATTTCATGCCAGTCCAGGGAATCAAACCTGACCATCTCAGATTTATATGAAACTGTGTGTATGTGTTATAATGCCAGCCACTATACTTTTACGTGCTTCGGGTTCTGCGCTGGACAGATAGATGGCATACATATAGTGTATTTTCAATTTACACACCACTTCAGCAGATCACTTTACAGAGATGATTTATTCTTGTATTGTGTACAGAGAGTGTATATTTATTAGGATGATCCATTTAGAAGGGTTGAATTAAAATATCATCTGATTTCAATGCAAACCCTCTAATTTTATTCCTTTTGGCCCAATTTGATAGTGTATAAAATTTCATTACAATAAATTAACATTAACCCGTGCTACACTGGACCTAAATTTATAAATAGTTTAAAAAATTACTTACAGCAAGAGTATTTTTTATTTACTTTCCTCTTATCTACACAGATTTCATTTATAACATGCTCAAATTCCATTTGATCTAAATTACAACTTTCAGGCATTTAAAATTATTATTCTCCATCTCTTAATGGAGCAGCTAAATAAACATACTGCTTGGGTTCAGTGATAAACATTCCTCAACATGCTAATAAAGTTTCATCGGCATGAGATTAAATTGAAATGTTTCATACCTCACCTCATACCCAGTCTTCTAACTAGACTGCGGTTTCAAAGTCTTGGCAGCTTCATCTTCAGTGATTTCTCGTCGACTGATGTTATGTCGCTCAGAAGAACTACTTCGCCCCTCTGTTGGTGGACCAATAAACTTCTGGATCCAATCAGAATCCATGGGAATTTCGAAGTTCATAAGTTTTTCTTGTTTTTTTGAATGTGGACTTTTGGCCAAACTGTGAGTTCTTTTTGTTTTTCTATTTGTTTAATTAGACTGGCTTTTGATTCAATTAGACGTGTTTCAGACCAAGTATGAGCAGCTACTACTTACTTTTCCACTTCACCATTTTTGACATTTCTAAGATGTTCTTTCACCCTTGTTTTCAAATTTCTTTTTGTTTTTCCTATGTAAATTTTGTCACAATCCCTGCTTTTGATCTGATAAATTCCTGATTTGTTTTCATTTTCAATTCTTTCATTTTTATTGGTTTTAATTATCCTACTAAGGCTGTATTCATTCTTTGGTGCTAATCTTATATTAAACTTTGTGAATATTTTTTTTAAATTTATGATGTTTCAATGGATGGTAAGTGAATTTCTTGAATTTTATTTTTTCTGTTTCTTTTATAAGATATAAATTTAAAAGACAAAAATTAATTAATGAAAGCACACTTATAAAATAAACAGAAAATATAAAATTCAAGAAATTCACTTACCATCCATTGAAACACCGTAAATTTCAAAAAGTTTAATATAAGATTAGCACCAAAGAATGAATACAGCCTTAGTAGGATAATTAAAACCAATAAAAATGAAAGAATTGAAAATGAAAACAAATCAGAAATTTATTAGATCAAATGCAGGGATTGTGACAAAATTTATATTGGAAAAACGAAAAGAAATTTGAAAACAAGGGTGAAAGAACATCTTAGAAACATCAAAAATGGATAAGTGTAAAAGTCAGCAGTAGCTGCTCATGCTTGGTCTGAAAAACATTTAATTGAATCAAAAGCCAGTCTAATTAAACAAATAGACAAACAAAAGGGTTACACCAGTTGGGATCGGAAAAGGAACACCGATATCTTAAAAGAATTGAAGACTACGCCAATTTTGGAATATATTAAACAGTACCAACTAAATTGGAAACACCATCTTGAAAGAATGAGTTCAAATCGGATCCCCAAAGCTGTTTATAATTATATACCAAGAGGACGAAGATCACTGGGCCGTCCTATGAAACGCTGGAGGGAAAATTTTCTATAGGATCGTAACAGGCCTTGGCCTAATACTTGGAAGGAAGAAGAAGAAGACAAACAAAAGGAACTCACGGTTTGGGAAAAGATCCACATTCAGAAAAACAAAGGAAAACTTATGAACTTTGAAATTCCTGCAAATTTTGACCTGATCCAGAGGTTCATCGATCCACCAACAGAGGGTAGAAGAAGAGTTTCTTCCGATCGACATAACATCTGTCACCAAAGAAGTACTGGAGATGAGACCATAATGGTCTCGAAATCGCAATCTACTTAGAAGATTTATATGAGGAGAGGTAAGAAATATTTAATTTCACCATAAAGGGTTAAATTGCTTGTAGTATTATACTTAAGTAATGTTGTGATTAAGTTTAAATTTATTTTTTCATTTTTTTAGGTTTGGGTAGGCCTATTTTGGTAATACCATGGCAAGTACTTCAAGAACTAGATGTAATAAAAGATCGGAAAACTAATTCTTCCCTTGCTTACTTAGCCAGGAAAGCTGTTAATTTCATCCATACCACATTAAAAATGAAACATCCTCATTTAATAGGTAAGGACTAAGTATTACAATTTACTAAAACTGGATATATAATATTATGTACCTTAAAAATTATATAAAAAATGTAATACCTTAGCACAATGTGGGTTTATGAATATATTGTAAATTTTTAGAATAATCCATAATCATACTAGGCTTTCATAAAGTCTAAAAAAAATCTAAGTATTTTTGTTAAAGTATTAAAGTATCCAAGTATTAAATGGGATTTTTGGACCTCTACATAATAAGGAATGAACTACAACAAAAAATTGAATTCAATATATATATATAGGAAGGATACTCATACTGACAATTATATAAAGTCTGCAGGTTGAATCATATTGCGCATAAACATGCAATTTTCAACAGTTTGATATGTAGAGTATTAAATGTTCCACTAAATGAAGAAGATTTTAAGAAAGAATATAATCACATTTTGAACATAGCCAATTTAAATGATTTTGGAAAAGAAATAATTACAAATAAATTGAAGAAATTCAGACAACAAAAAAGATTAAAAGAATACACTAACCTGCAATCTGATTCAAAGAAAGGAAAACAATTTAAGAAAATTACTTATCATCCTGAAATACATAAATTTCAAAACATTTTCAAGAAATTCAATAATACATTGGCACCGATAAATAAATTTAGCCTTCGTAATCTATTAATAACCTATAAGAAATTGAACACCCCAGATAGCAAAAAATCTGGAATTTATCAAATTAATTGTAAACACTGTAATAAAGTATACATGGGAAAAACAAAAAGTAATTTGGACACTCACACAAAGGAACACTTTAGAAATATTAAAAATGGTGAAATTGAAAAATCAGCTATTGCAGCACATAGTTTGTTGGAGAGTCATAAAATTGAAAAAGAAGCCCAACTTTTAAAACATTTGGAAAAATAATTTAATTTGGAAAAATCTTTAGAATTGACAATTTGGGAGAAGATATGTATTCAGAAGAACAAATTTAGATCCATGAATTTCAAGATTCCTGATGAACATGACCTCGTCTCAAAGTTCATCAAATCAACACCAGATGGCAACGTTATTGATGGAGATTCCAATGAAAATCTGATAGTCATAATATCGGTTGAAAATGAGAGAGATGGTTCTCTTGAAAACTAGTTCCCATGTATAAAGAAACATAAAATATGAGGTAAGATGTAAAAAATGACTCATTAATTTAAGAAAAACAAATTTTTGGACAGAGATTCGAACCCAGACCTCTGAATTGATACTTCAGTGTGCTACCGATTACGCTATCCAAGCAAATCTAGTACAAACATTTATTTTTTTTATATATATTCTCTATTACAAGAGGTAGTGGGAACTCTGTCTCCACTGCCTTACTGTTTGCTTGTTATAGGAGTGAGAGGATGATATTGTTTTTCTTTATATTATTTTTGGTCTGGACATCTTACCTCAATATTAATGTTGATTTGTTCTATTGAGGTAAGATGTCCAGACCAAAAATAATATAATTAAAATAACCTCAAAATATAACTTCCTAAAATTAAATATTGTTTTTCTTTGCTAATTAACAAACCCTGTGACTCAATAGACCTTTAAGGCCCTTGTCCTATGAGCTACCTGGCCTCAGATCCAATCTATTATAGCTGGTTTCACAACCAGTGGACAGTACTCACTGTTGCTATCCAAATATTGGGTGGGAATTATTCTCATATATCCCCTGAAATGCATATGGAAATTTCTTCTCAATGAAAACTTAAACCATTGTGCATCCTGTAACTCTTATTGGCAAGGCAGGATATCTTAGATGCTTGACTTCATTGCAGAATTTGTGGATAATTAGTAACAACTATTTCTTCTTCTTCTTCTTCACTTACTGGTTTAGATATTGGTTGCTTGTTCCGTCTTCACTAATAGATCTAAGACCATCTCTTCCGAGGACGTCCTTTATCTCTTCTTCCTCTTGGAAAATAATGTAAGATTTTATTTGGTAATCTACTCTCTTCCATTCTTTCTACATGTTCTTTTCATTGTTTCTTGTTATTATATATATATTTTTTTTTTTGTGGAGTAGATCTGCAGTTATTCACGAATATCATCATTTCTTGTCTGGTCCCTTCTAGAACACCCTTTTATTCTTCTTAAAAATTTCATCTCGGCTGCTTGGATTTAATTTTCTTGTTTGGTAGTGATAATCCAAGATTCTCTCCCATATAAAAGGACAGTCCCTACCCTTTTATAAAGTTTTAATTTTGATTTATAAATATATATTTTTTTATAAAATTTTAATTTTGTTTGTTTATGGGCTTTATTATGTAATGTTCTATTTATTGTGCCAGAAATAGCTTGGATCTGTTGAGTAACAACTATTTTATTTGCCAAATTCAATCAGAATGTTGTGATTAATTACTTTTTGGCATTACTGTCATTAAAATTGTGATAGTTTCAAAGATAATTTTAATGACTTTTAGATTGTCCATTTCACTTAGAACCTATGATGATGTAAAATCATGTCATTTGAAGGTTCTTGTTCCTATTGCTACACACACTTAGTACAGGAATGAAGGCTACAAATTAATTTCTAGATTTAATTTTAAAAAAAGCATATTTGTAATCTGGGATATTCTTATGTATTTACAAATAATACCGTACTTAGAATTATATTCTTCTTTTTTACAAACATTTAAAATTCTTTATACCTCACCTCATATTCATCATCATCATCACCATCATCCAGGGATTAAGCCTGTTGGCTCGTTCCTGTTCCACGAAAACTAGAATTGTTAAAATTGTTCAGACCATTTTCTGTGTAGGCATCCAACATTTCTCCTTCCGTGCAGTTTATAATTTAGCAATCATTTTGGAAATATTTCTTCTGGCATTCTATCAATATGTTCTTTCCAGTCATTCCTATATTTAATTATTTGGTCTGTAAGTTTGAAAATACCCTCCATGGTATCTTTACCTTGTCGTGGTGGAGTGGCTTGTGTGCTTAAATGATCCTGAGAGCTATGCCGGCGGTAGCATTGCTGCCAATAGGGTTACCCATGCCAGACTGGTCGAAGGTGATAAGCCAGACGAAAAAAGTACCTTGGTCGAAAGAGTGACGATCTTTCACCGTAAAAATAGAACCGTCAAGAAATGCGGACATGGGTTCAACTGGGGTAAAATTTTCCGGAGAATAACATTAACTACAATTTGAGGGAAGTATATTATACAGGGAATGATTGGAAAGCATTGGCTCAGGATAGGGATGTATGGAGAGCTTATGTCTGTGCGGCCATGAACCTACGGGTTCGATAGTGCCAGTGAGTAAGTAAGTAAGTAAGTTTGAAGATATTTAGTTCCTTTCTTATATATTCATTCCTTTTCTTATCCAGCAGAGTATATCCTGCTATATTTCTTAAAAATCACATCTCGGCTGCTATCAATCTTTGTTCTTGTCTTTTAGTGATCATCCAACATTCTGATCCATATTTAGTCTTCTAATTATACCAGTTTCAAAACCTAGGTGGTTTCATCTTCAGTAATATCTCAAAATAATGAAAATGAAACCACCTAGGTTTTGAAACCGGTATAATTAGAAGACAAAATATGAGGCAGGGTATAAAGAATTTTAATTGAAATCTTAAATGAAACCTCATAGTCATTAATTTTGTTAAAGAGTCTGGGAAAGCTGACGATAAAACAGAATTGTTTTGAAACATGTCCAAGAACAAATCAACATTAATATTGAGGTAAGATGTCCAGACTAAAAATAATATAATTATAACTCATAGTGATTTTTTCTATAAAACTTCCATTTAAAGTTCTGTACATCTTGCAGTGATTTTCAGCATTAAATATGAATTAGGACATTTTTTTATTCATGAATTGCTTTTGGTTTTAAACATCATTTTTGACAGTTGAGCTTCCTTGCATTTTGACAATATCAAATAATACAATCAAATCTTGGTATGACAATATTACAGAGTGTATTATGAAAGAATTTACCTTTGCTCTAAAATTTGTTGTTGTTGTAATTTAGTGTTATAATATTTTACTCAATGTTTTTGTTATTAATTTAACACATCTCATTGAAGGATAAATTAAATTTGATAAACCAGTTGGTAAGAGCATTGGTATGGTAAACCAAAGATCCTGGGTTCGGGTCCCGGTCTGGATGAAAATTTTTCTCTTCAAATTTAATTTTACTGAATATTTATTTTTTCCCAGGTCAAACAGTAACCGATGCCATACCTAAGAACTACAACAAAGATGGTGTTCCTGATGATTCAATTTTACAATGCTGTCTTCAAATGGTTAAAAAAGAAAATCTTGTGGTGAGTGTTTCTATTAATCTTTTCTATGTGACTAGCAGACTTGGTTTCGATACCTGGCAGGGTTGAAAATTTTATTAAATTATGTAGGTACGAAATAACACTATGAGGTTTACTTTAATTATTTTAAAATACAATAGGAAGTAACATTAAGAGGTTTATATTTGAAGAGAAAAATTTTCGCCTAGACCGGGACTCGAACCCGGGACCCTTGGCTTTCCGGGCCAAGTGCTCTACCAACTGAGCTACCGAGGCGAGTTACGATCTAGACGCAAATTTTTCTCTTATGTACGTTGTAATTCCCTTGCGCCAAATGCTTGAAACCATAGCTTCTATCTTGCAAATGGCGGCTTCTTAGTTAAGAAGACATTTATTGGGAATTTAACACTACTTTATAGCCAGTAGGGCTTCTATTGACGATTTTATTATTAATTTAACACTTCTCATTGAAGGATAAATTATATTTGAAGAGAAAAATTTTCGCCTAGACCGGGACTCGAACCCGGGACCCTTGGCTTTCCGGGCCAAGTGCTCTACCAACTGAGCTACCGAGGCGAGTTACGATCTAGACGCAAATTTTTCTCTTATGTACGTTGTAATTCCCTTGTGCCAAATGCTTGAAACCATAGCTTCTATCTTGCAAATGGCGGCTTCTTAGTTAAGAAGACATTTATTGGGAATTTAACACTACTTTATAGCCAGTAGGGCTTCTATTGACGATTTTATTATTAATTTAACACTTCTCATTGAAGGATAAATTATATTTGAAGAGAAAAATTTTCGCCTAGACCGGGACTCGAACCCGGGACCCATTATTAAGAGGTTTGTTTAATAATTAAAACATTTTGTCTGTTCATTCTTACCTCTTAGAGTTGTTTTTATCGAACATATGTTTCAGATTAAATTAATATTGAGAAGCTAAAGCTATTACAATGATAGAAATAAGTAAATTAATGAACACAATTAAATTATTGTAAATCAAAAAAAAAAAAAAAATTCAATGGTTTTCTCTTTACCATTGATTTACAATAATTTAATTGTGTTCATTAATTTACTTATTTCTATCATAGTAATAGCTTTAGCTTCTCAATATTAATTTAATAAATAATGCTATAGCTGTGTGGAGTCCCTTCATGTCTTCTTCGGGTAGAAGCCATTCATTATGTATTTGTGAATGATGATTCATTGCGATTGAATGTGGGGCCAGTAGTGTAAGGTAAATGAAGGATTTCTGCTTGGATGGGAATGAAGCCTGGATTAGCTCAGTGGCAGAGCATTAGCACAGAAAGCTAAAGATTTGGGGTTCGATTCCCGGTTCAGGCAAAAAATTTTTCTCTTTACCATTGATTTACAATATGTTTCAGAGCTTCTTATCCCCATTGTCAGCGATTACAGACTGAATTTTCTCATGTTGTCGCCCCTGATTCTTGATTCCTGTTCTCTTTACCTCTGGGCCTATGAACTTACTAATGAGGTTCCTTTCTGCGGGAATTTCAAAGTTCATAATATTTTCCTTGTTCTTTTGTATATAAATTTTTTCCCATGTGGTGAGTTCATTTTTGTTTTCCAACTGTTTTAATAATTTTGTGTTTTTCTGACCAAACATGAGCAGCCACTGCAGATTTTTCTACTTCCCCTTTTTTTACATTCCTTATGTGTTCTTTAGTTCTAATGGTTAAATTTCTTTTTGTTTTCCCTATGTATATCTTATCACAGTCTTCACATTATTATCCGCCACGAAACCAACATGGAGTGACCGAGACTCGATCTTGGGAACCCAGCAGTGAGGGTCCTGTATAATTTATCTCCCTCAAATCCTGGTTAATATTTTTCTTGCACTTTATGGTTATCCCCCCTACTGGGTACTTTGCTTCTAGTTTTTGTACACGAAGTTCCTATATAATTTCCTATTCGTGCCACATGCCCTACCCACAGCAGCTTACGAGACTTGCAATGTTTTATTACATCTAGATTTCATAGATATCATGTTGCTCAGTGTTATGTTCGTCTTTCTTCCAAGTTACACATTAATTTCCTAATAGATCTCTCATTGAGGCCATGTGCTAACCACATGTATCTTGTTGACATGTTGGTAAATAAGCGTAAGTGTCAATAAATAAAACAAATAATAAAATGAAAGGGTTAATAAAATATTGATTAATATATCTGTGGTCTCGAGGTAGAATTGAGGCCCAAACGGTCCATGGACATCATCTGGCTTTTATCATCATTGTTACCTTCATTATCATCCCCCTGGGTGGGAAGCTACCACACCTATAATTCCCTAATGAAGCAGCAATCATAGCATGGAAATTCTATGATTACAGTGAAAGACCTGTACTAGAACAGAACACTATAGAATATAGTATCGAAACAAAGAATGATATAGAATGGCGTCTTTCATCGGTTAATTACAAGTTATATTTAATTGTAGATGGAGATTTCCTTATACTTTCATTAAGATATAAGTTAAAATGCATTCATTTTTTAAATTGTTGCTAAAGGTTTACTTATAATTTCTAATTTTAAACTTCATCTATTTATCCTTCATTCATATTTTTAAATTAAAGATTTTCATAATTCCACACATCAGATTCACTGTGTTCAATATTTATAAAAGTTGGAGAATCTTCATTTTATTTGTGATATAAATTCATTTATATAATTACTGATATTGATTCTTGTTGAATGGATTATCTTGGTTAATAAACTCCTGCTAGGGAGCACCTGTGTTGGAAGTGTGCAGTACATACATTGCTATTATTGCTGCTATTATTATTATTATTATTATTATTATTATTATTATTATTATTATTATTATTATTATTATTATTACTATTGCTATTATAACTATTTTTATTTTTAGTATCATTACAATTAATTATTATTATTATTATTATTATTATTATTATTATTATTATTATTATTATTATTATCCTTCTATTTTTTTTCATAATTCTACACATCAAATACGCCACGTAAATTTGTTATAGAAGTTGGAAATGTCTGAGACACGTGATTTTTGTGTATACACACAATCCACGTCGGTTTTGAAAGAAAGGTTAGTTATGAGACTACACAGTGAGACAGTTTACAGATATTTCTTTTCGGCAAAATAGGGCATTCACTAGTTCGAATGAAGAGCGTAACTGAAGAGAGAAAAAAAAGTACAAAAAGTATCTCTTTTCACTAATAAGTAACCAACTCACTCCACATGCCTGTCGTAAATTATGTCATAACATGAAGAGGAGTTTTCCCTACCACAGCAACAAAAAATAATTTCTCCAGAATGTTTAACAAACTCCCTATAGGCCTTGAAAATCATAGATATACCAACGCATTATGACACAGCAATCTGCATTTGGATATTTAAAAGTCCAGGCGTTCTAACACGTCATTCTGCATCTGGGAACGGAATGCCATGTTTAAATGCCCACGCTGATGGGTTAAGAGGAATTAGTAGTAATAGCTGTTGTAAAGAATGTCTTGTGGCAGATTTCATTTTATGAAGGAAATGTACTAATAATTTGTTTGGGTTCTACCAGATCATTGAAAAGTTTAAGTGATGGTGATTTAAAATATAATTGAAGAATTTACATGACAAAATAAAGTAATGAGTTGAGAACTTTCGTGATTTTTGTTTGTAAATAATATTGCTGTTTAAAAATATAAATGCATTTTTTTACTGCCTCTGTTATATACACTGCTCAAAACAATTAGAGGAACACTTGTAATAAATTGAATAAGTAATTGTTTTTTTAAAGCTGTGATGCTGAAAGTTAGACAATATGTAAATTGAATTATTAATTTTATCATTGGTTACAAATTTTAAAGATCCATGGCCTAAATACAGAGAAATTACCTCAAATAACAAATATAGAGAAATTTTTTATTTTGGAAGGCACTGGCCACTTCTAATTGGTAAGCTTCCTGATGTTGCTATAGTGACGAATGTTGATTATTGCCTTGTTTATTGAAGTCTCTGACAAAATGAGGCATTTAAATGAGTTTGAAGTGTATCATGCTCTACATCTTTTACGACAAGTTCAATCTCTGCGACAAGTGGCTAGAGAGCTTGGGGTTTCTCCATCCGTGGTGTCCAGGTTACGCAACAGGCACAGAGAGACAGGTCAGTATTGTAGAAGACGTGGCCAGGGCCGTAAATTTAAAACAAGCCGCCAGGATGACAGATACGTTGTTCTTTCTGCTCTTTGACAATGTACAAAAACTGCAAAAGACCTGCAGAATGACCTTCATATGGCTTCCGGAATCCGGGTTTCAGACCAAACCATAAGGAACAGATTAAGGAAAGAGAATATTCGTCCAAAAAGGCGCGTTAAAAAACCACGCTTAACAAATGGGCATAAGGCAGCAAGACGTACGTGTGCTGAAAACCATGGTGATTGGAACCTGAACCAGTGGGAGTCTGTGCTCTTCTCGGACGAATCCAGGTATCGTCTTACACGTTGTGATGGTCGATTGAGGGTGTGGGGACGGCCAGGAGAAAGATTTTCTGCAGAGGCTGTACAGGAAATTGATAGATTCGGAGGAGGTTCCATAATGGTGTGGGCCAGAGTTATGTACAACAATCGTACGGACCTTGTACTTGTTCCCCAGCGACTGAATGCTGTCCGGTATATCGAGCACGTTCTGGAAGAGCATGTAGTACCTGGTGCCATTGAGTAGGCTCTGGATTTCTGTTTATGCAGGATAATGCCAGGGCACATTCTGCGGCTGTCACCAGGGATTTCCTGAGGAGGAATGAAATTGAGGTAATGGAGTGGCCAGCGGTCAGCCCAGACCTCAACCCTATTGAACACTTGTGGGATCTTCTAGACAGGAAGGTCAGGAACCGACATCAAGCTCCACAAACTCTGCAGCAACTTGGAGATGATCTGAAGGAGGAATGGGAAAATATCCCGCAAGAGGAAATCCAGAATCTTATTGGGAGCATGCCGCGAAGGTGCCAAACTGTCATCGAATGTCGTGGAGTCCATACACGATACTAACTCTATATAACGAGTGTTTAACTTTGAAAAATAAGCACAAGATTCAATTGCTTACATAGCCGAATTATTTGAAAAGTTAATTGTCAGCGTGTCCCGCGCCGTAGCCGAGCGGTTAAGGTAGGAAGCCTTGGCGCAGAGCTACGGGACTTGCGCTGGTTCGAGTCTCCAGGGGGGAAGAAATTTTCTCATGGTATTTCGGCCAGTATGGGACCGGTGCCCACCCAGCATCGTGAGGCAATTGGGTAGCTACAATAAGTAGCGGCTCCAGGTTGAGGAACCAGCTATAACGGCTGGGGGACTCGACATGCTAACCACATGTCACCCCTACACTGGCTGTTGATCATCTACCTCTGTGATTGACACATGTGGATGTGAAGGGCCAGCAGCCGGCTGGTAAAAGGGCAACCGCTGAAAAGTGGAAAGACCCTCAATCGGAATTGTCAGCGTTATTCATTTATTTTTACTGGCATGGGCAATAAATAAATAAATAAATAACCACAAATAATGTTCTTTATTAATTTCATGTTTGTACCTTTATCCAATGAAAAAATATTTGCATATTTCATAGTGTTCCTCTAATTGTTTTGAGCAGTGTATTTTATGGTCTTTTACCTGCGTTTTTGTATGTTTTTTAATGCTTAAAAATCTGATCTGTATTAATAAAATATAACATACACTTTTTTTTTTTTTTTTTTTTTTTCAGATTCTCCTTTCCAATGACAAGAACCTCTGTAATAAAGCAATGGTAAATGGGATCAAAGCTTTCCAAAAATCAGAACTGAAAGGTGCTCTTAGAGAATTGAGCTTAGAAAATATGAACAAAAAGAAAGTGACTTTTTTACCTGGGAATGGTAAGATCATTCATTGATAGTGTGCCATATGATAGTGAGAGATCTAAATTTTAATGCAGTTGTATTTACAACTAAACTAATTTATAGTTGTAGTTATAGAATTAATCATAGGCATTCATTAAAGATATATCGTTGCTTAAGAAACAATACAGCGTAACTGACACTTTAGGTGAAATTGACATTTTTATCACGGAAGAAGTGCACTCAGTTCTAACATAGATTGGGATGCAATTTTATACCATGACCTCGCTAAACTTACAGATAAAATGGTTTCAATGCATAGGTACTAAGGGGAAAAGTAAACAGTTTTTTGTTTCTCGTGTAAAATGTTCATTTTGTTAGTTACGCGGTATTGTTTCTTAAGCGACGATATATATAGTATAGGTGTTCAGATTTTGATCATTTAAACTTCTTATAGGAAAACCAGAGGGAAAACACCCAGTAGAATGAGATGGGAGAATAATATTAACCATGATTTGAGGGAGGTGAATTATAAAGGTATGACTGGAAAACATTAGCTTAGGATAGGGATGTATGGAGAGGTTATATCCATACTGCCTTGAATCTCTGGATTTGATAGCACCAGTGAATTAGTTGGTTATAACTAAAAGGTAAAGTGATCCCACAACAGGCCTCAGGAGGCCCTTGGGGTAGTAGGAGGTTAAGGCTACCACTTTTTCTAGACAATCGGCACTTTATGTCAGCCGGGTTGTCAGCCCTGCGTGACGGCCGCCTTTACCCCAGAACAATCGTCTGGTACTCATTTCAGGTAGAGGCTGAGTCGACCCCAGGGCCATAGTGCCGCCAGAGGGTTTGGGTCAGTTTAAAAATCCTGACCCCAACGGGACTTGAACCCTCGACCCTCCGGCTTGTAGCTCAGTGCTGGTTATAACTATTATTTAAAAAATTTTCAGATTGTTCTGGACAAATATTTTAATGTAATTTATGGAGGAAATACATTTTGTTAAAAGAATTTTCTCTGTCATCAACATTTCAAGGGTTTAGCCTCTTAGGCTTGTTCTGGTCTCATAGATTTCAATTGTAAACAATTTTAATTAATTTTTTTTCATGCTCCAATTTTAGGAACAGATAGTTTAAAAGTGACTGAACAGCAAGAAAATTTGAATTGTGGACGTCTTGCAGACTCAGAAATTCTCTGTAAATTAAAGAAAATCTTAGAGGATCTTTTTGGAAAGGTAAATTTAAAAAAAATATAAAACAATTTATTAAACGATAGTTATTGATGTATTAATAAATTTTAACATTCGCAATGATGGACAATTATTATTTTGAAAAGAAAAAAGTAACATGTGAATCGGGATTTGAAGCCAATACCTCTAGCTAGAGGTTTCAGGTTCAAATCCCACTTCAGATGTTAATTTTTCTTTTCAAAATAATAATATGGTTGGTTGGTTGGTATCTAATGTCGAGCACTTGATAATGAAATCATTCGCTCTCTTGCACTCCAATATTTAGCAGAAAGGCTGGTCTCTTCTACAAAAGCTGGACAACGGAGGAGATGGTTTCTTTCCATATCTTCATTTAAATTGCAAAAAGGGCATTTAGGTGAATCTGTTATGCCAATTCTGTGTAGGTGTTTATTCAAGCAGTCATGTCCCGTTAGCAGTCTGAATGTTGCTACTGCAGATTTTCTTGTAATGTAGTAATGTCATAAGCTTGTAGATTTTCCCATTCCTTTCCAGATGTTTTGGTGGTGTATTCTTCTCTAAGTTTATTGATGTATTTATTTGAGATAATTCTTTTGATAGAGTGAAAGGAAACTGGAGTAGAAGTTGGGTTTGATACAATTTTACTACCCTTCTTGGCTAGAAAATCGGCTATTTCATTGCCTGTCACTCCACAATGGGCCGGAACCCATTGAAGTACAACTTCTTTATGTAGATGGGATAACTGTTTTATCATTTTGTGACATTCAATAATTTTGATGCTTTTGGGTGTTGTGTCTCGTGTTATAGCGAGAATGGCTGCTTTGGAGTCACATAGAATTACAACTTTTGTAAATTTTTGGATGTGATATAAAATATTTTGTAAACTTAAGAAAATTGCTAGAATTTCGCCATCAAAGTTTGTTGAATTTGTGTTTAGTTTACGATAAAAGGAAAAAAGTGGACATACTGCACCAGCACCAGTGCCACCATCATTTGGTAGGCTGGAGCCATCTGTAAAAATATGCATCCATTCAGGAAATAATAATATTGATTTGATAGATCTCAACTTTAAATAAAAAACAAATGATTGGTTATGAATAACTTCCAAAAATTAATCCCGTAGCAATATTTCATAAAACTGTTGTTGTCCAATCATGAAGAAGCTTTTAATTGGCTTGTACCATTTTTTGTCTTGCTTCCCAGTAGAGCTTGAACTTCCTTTCTGAGTTGTTTGTTCTGGTTCAGATGTTTACATGTCGGTAAATGTTCCTCATTAAGTACTTATCCTGTTTTGTTGCATATTGTGCATTTGGCATCATCAACAATTTGTATTTTCTGGGAGTGATTAGGTAAGCAGTGATGCCCAGTGAAGAGGTGGAACGTAGCTACAGAAGATATTCTTGGATAGTCAAGATGTGGGGCTAGATCGTGGAATTTGCACATCTCTTTCCTTCTAGATTTCTATTTATTATTTGTTGATTTTTTTATTTTAATTCAGTTTTTATTCATTGGATTTTTGAAGTTAAATTTTGTTTCTTTTGTGGCTTGCAAACAATAATTGTTCTTATATTATTTTTGGTCTGATCATCTTACCTCAATATTAATGTTGATTTGTTCTTGAACATGTTTCAAAACAATTCTGTGTTATCGTCAGCTTGTCCAGACTTTTCTTGAAAACAAGGGTGAAAGAACATCTTAGAAACATCAAAAATGGAGAAGTGGAAAAGTCAGCAGTAGCTGCTCATGCTTGGTCCGAAAAACATTTAATTGAATCAAAGGCCAGTCTAATTAAACAAATAGACAAACAAAACGAACTCACGGTATGGAAAAAGATCCACATTCAGAAAAACAAAGGAAAACTTATGAACTTCGAAATTCCTGCAAATTTTGACCTGATCCAGAGGTTCATCAGCCCACCAACAGAGGGAAGAAGAAGAGTTTCTTCCAATCGACATAACACCAGTTGCCAACAAAGTTCTGAGGATGAAACAGTTATAGTCTCGAAATCGCGATCAACTTAGAAAATTTATATGAGGAGAGGTAAGAAACATTTAATTTCACCATAAGAAACCAAATGATTTAAAACAACTGTATGACAACACTCCACGGCATGTGCAGATATTTGCAACAAGAGCAAGAATTGGTCACATAGTGACTAATACATATTTATATAGATTCAATCTAAATGACTCACCTATGTGCCCAGTGTGCCAAGCTGAAGAGGATTTAGAACATATTCTGCTGAACTGCACATCTATAAATTGTCATAGAAATACTCTAAAGTCACTATTGCCTCATACTTTAGGTGAAACATTTCAATTCATCTTATCCACACCTAAACCATGGACTATTACAGAGCTTGTGTATAGTTTACGGGCCGCATGCAAATACATTAGTCTCTTATTAAGTTATGTAGATAGGAAATAACACTATGAGGTTCTTTAATATTGTTTATTTTTTATGAGGTGAGTGAAATAATAAAAAATAAACAACATTAGTCTCTCATATTTGAAGAGAAAAATTATACGCTCAGACCGGGACTTGAACCCGGGACCCTTGGTTTTCTAGACCAAGTGCTCTACCAACTGAGCTACCTGAGCAAGTACCGATCTAAACGCAAATCTTTCTCTATTTACATTGTAATTCCCATCCACCAAATGCTGTGAAGCCATGCTTCTATCTTGCAAATGGCGGCTCCTTTATTAAGAAGACATATTTGGGAATTATACATTACAGCCAGTACGGCTTTTTCCAAGTTTTTATTATTGATTTCGTACATCTCAATGATGGATAAATCATATTTGAAGAGAAAAATTATACGCTCAGACCGGGACTTGAACCCGGGACCCTTGGTTTTCTAGACCAAGTGCTCTACCAACTGAGCTACCTGAGCAAGTACCGATCTAAACGCAAATCTTTCTCTATATACATTGTAATTCCCATCCACCAAATGCTGTGAAGCCATGCTTCTATCTTGCAAATGCGGCTCCTTTATTAAGAAGACATATTTGGGAATTATACATTACAGCCAGTACGGCTTTTTCCAAGTTTTTATTATTGATTTCGTACATCTCAATGATGGATAAATCATATTTGAAGAGAAAAATTATACGCTCAGACCGGGACTTGAACCCGGGACCCTTGGTTTTCTAGACCAAGTGCTCTACCAACTGAGCTACCTGAGCAAGTACCGATCTAAACGCAAATCTTTCTCTATATACATTGTAATTCCCATCCACCAAATGCTGTGAAGCCATGCTTCTATCTTGCAAATGGCGGCTCCTTTATTAAGAAGACATATTTGGGAATTATACATTACAGCCAGTACGGCTTTTTCCAAGTTTTTATTATTGATTTCGTACATCTCAATGATGGATAAATCATATTTGAAGAGAAAAATTATACGCTCAGACCGGGACTTGAACCCGGGACCCTTGGTTTTCTAGACCAAGTGCTCTACCAACTGAGCTACCTGAGCAAGTACCGATCTAAACGCAAATCTTTCTCTATATACATTGTAATTCCCATCCACCAAATGCTGTGAAGCCATGAAGTCTCTACTCAAATTACTTCCAATCACTGGTGAGCTGACTCACTGTGAGCAATTGCTGAGATCGAATTAACGGCCGACTTACCGGTCATCCATGAAAGTTGACATTTTCGTAATATTGGCAACGAATTACCCATAATTCTCAGCGATAAAACCACTTCCATTATTTTCGTCTGCTATAGAGGAACGCATTTATGCTTGCGTCCTGCAAATAATACCGTATACAAGAACGTCTGCGTCGCGCAATATTACGCCGATTCTCCTGTTTTTCCAGTTGAATTCTTTGGTAGACTCTATCAAATTCCTCTTCTCCGCGTATACCGAAAACATGATCGAAGTCTTCAAGGTCCGACATCTTGGATAAAGCTGCAAAGGTTTCAAACTACATCGGTTCCCTTCGGGATTTTCACGATAAGTTTCTATCTTGAGCTATGATCTTAAGTTACCTCGTCAGGTAGCTTACAATTATTATCGCATGAATAGATTTCT
The DNA here is from genome assembly GCA_030220185.1 of Diploptera punctata. Classification (NCBI taxonomy): domain Eukaryota; kingdom Metazoa; phylum Arthropoda; class Insecta; order Blattodea; family Blaberidae; genus Diploptera; species Diploptera punctata. Next base: position 56,973 of record JASPKZ010000841.1, on the reverse strand, counting down.
GAGTAAGCAAAATGTATTAGGATAAAACTTTCTCAGCAGAGAATGCCTTTTACTGTCTAATGTGTTTATAAATTCGACCCTACATAGGAAAAATCCCCAATCATTTCTTCAAGTAGTCTGTAACTATGCAATGGAATCATGTCATCAGCTATGGCTGGAAACATGTAATGAAGAATGAAGTACCACTCCAGCCTCTTGAGAGTTCTTGTTTGATGTTATCAATGTCTTTTTTTTTATAGTTGATTTATTATTTAGTGTTATGCCAAATATGTTGTAGAATTCTCTTTTTGTATGTTTTTCTCTTTGATTTTTACTTTTATGTCTCTATTGGATTGCTGCAAAGAGAACATCTTATGATATTAAAATATATATACAGTCAATATGCCCATTTCACCAATGTTTTAAAACATTAATTGGTGAAATGGGCACATTGACTGTGTATATATTTTAATATTTTATCACCAAGAAGATCACTTGTGTATTAAATCTTATGATATGTTTTCTGTGTTTTTAATTCCATGTTATTTCTGCTTGAACATTTTTCCAGATGGTTGTAATTTTTTGATAATGTTTCTTCTATACATTTGTATTGGCTATTGTTTTGTTTTTTACTAGTCCATGTTATTATATCAACTGCAAGTAACCGTATTTTGATGTTCTCAATTTTGTTCATTCTTTTGGCAGCTCATCAATGAGGATGTTAAATAACATTGGGCTTGTCACTGATCCATGAGGAAGTCCATTTCTGATTTGCTGCCATTTTGATGTGGAATTGTCCCATTTCACTGCAATCCATCACTGTGTTAGAAAGCTGGAAAACCAGAATACTAAAAAAAATTAATTATCCGAAGCAAAATAATTTACAAATTTTTTGTAATGTTTACGTTCATATTGGTTGCTCAGATGAACAAGTCATACTATATAATTTGTTTTTATTTTAGATACTGAAGAATGAAATGTATGAGATGTTTGGTAATGTTTGGACGAAAATTATCAAATACAAACCTCCATGGACTATATTGGACATTTGTAATTGTTTTATAATTCATTGGATAGCAGTTTTTTCATTTATTCTACCCAAAGAAAGTAAATCTTCATTTGAAATTTTAAAAGGATTCTTTTTAAACACTCAAAAAGGTAAGTGAAATTTCTTTAAAATTTTGGAAATCTTTACACTGAAACTGTAAAGTCAATTATTTAATTGTCTATTTTTATAAGAATTAAATTAATGTTTTTATTACCTCACCTCATATCCTTTTTCTTCTATACTGCAGTTTCGGAGCTTATCTCCATCTTCAGTAGCCTCTGGTCGACCGATGTTATGTCATTTCTTGGCGGTTTTCTTCTTACTTCTATCGGTGGACTGATGAACCTCTGGATCAGGTCAAAATTTGCGGGAGTTTCGAAATTCATGAGTTTATCTTTCTTGTTTTTTTGGATGTGGATTTTTTCCCAAAAAACAAGAAAGATAAACTCATGAATTTCGAAACTCCCGCAAATTTTGACTTGATCCAGAGGTTCATCGGTCCACCGATAGAAGTAAGAAGAAAACCGGCATGAAACGACATAACACCGGTCGACCAGAGGCTACTGAAGATGGAGATAAGCTCCGAAACTGCAGTCTAGAAGAAAAAGGATATGAGGTGAGGTAATAAAAACATTAATTTAATTCTTAAATTAAACCTCATAGTGTTCTTTCCCTGTGAAAGTCTATTTTTATGTTTGATTTTATCTGCAAGTCGATCTTTGTGAATTTGATTTTAACCTACATTTATTAATTAAATAGTGTTCGACAAACTCGTAGCATGGGCCAAAAAGAACGACCTAGAAATAAATGAGAAGAAAACAGTAAAAATGACCTTCAGGAAAGGAGGAAGACTCGCAGCGAATGACTGCATTCGGTATAAGGGAGACCCACTGCAAAATGTAAACCAGTTCAAATATCTGGGGATCACACTGCAGAGCCGAGGTGATACCTTCGATAAGCACATCAAAGAACGTGCCTTAGCAGCCAGAATAGCAACGAACAGCATTAAAAGCCTGAGTAAACTATCCCTGGAGACAGCAATGACCATCTTCCGCTTAAAAATAGCACCAATCATGACCTATGGAATAGAAGTGATTTGGAAGAACCTAAATAAGGCAAACCTAGAGGAAATAGAGAAAGTCAAAGCATACTTTTTAAAGATAGTGCTAAGCGTATCAAAGTACATGTCTTCACGCCTAACATACATACTGACAAAGGAACCATTCTTCATAGAAGAGCTCCACCTGGATCTTCTCGTGCCGGTGCCTACGAAGAACTGCTGTGGGAACTCAACGAGAAGAGAGAACAGATATGGCCTGAGTTCTATGCAACGGATGCGATGATCTACAGGGAATGGACAGCAGCCAGATACGACCTCAGACACACCGTGACGAGAGTCGCGGTCCATGGTTTCCACCACAGGATATGCACAACAGCGAAGCGCCATAACCCAGAAGAAAAGTGCAAGTGCAAACTATGTGGGTCGCATTGCGACCGATATCACCTATTACAGTGTAAAAACATAGGAACATCGATAACAGACTTTTGTAAGACATGAAAACAGTTCTTTCTACATGGCCATTGGCTGCAATTATACCTATTATTATTAATTAAATAAAAATAAAACGTAGTTTTATTTGATTTTCATATTTATTATATAATTCAGTGACAGCTGTTTCGGTACACTGTACCTTCTTCAGACATGTTAACAAATTATGAATTGTGTTATTATAGTACATATCAACTGATCTAAGCAACAGTGCAACAATATTTATTTAAATATTTTAAAAATCAACTGATCTAAGCAACAATACAACAATATTTATTTAAATATTTTAAAAATTTAAATAAATATTGTTGTATTGTTGCTTAGATCAGTTGATATGTAATAACACAATTCATAATTTGTTAACATGTCTGAAGAAGGTACAGTATACCGAAACAGCTGTCACTGAATTATATAATAAATATGAAAATCAAATAAAACTGCATTTTATTTTTATTTAATTAATAAATATGGATTTTCATCAAGTAAACACCAACTCAATTGATTATTTAACCTACATTGTTCATATTATCTTGTCGCATAATTTTTTTTTATTTTACATGACTAGGTAAAGATAGTAATGACCTTGCAGTTAATGCACCTGCAAACCTATATAGAGTGAATTTTAGTTACACCGACAAACTGCAGAGATTGATTCCTGACTGGGAATAGAGGAAAAAAAGTCTTATGAATAAGTGTACATAAATGCATCGTTGCCACTGTAGATGACACTGACAAATGTCATTATTCTCTCGTACCACTTGCAGAATTTTCTTCCTGTTTTACTTGAGAATGTACCTTTGACATTAAGACAGGTGATGTGGTTTCTGCATGATGGAGCGCCACCCCACTTCTTCATTACACCTCAACAAAATCTTCCACAGTTGTTGGATAGGATGCGGAGGCCCTGTTGCATGGCCTGCTAGATCACCAAACTTAACCCCCTGGATTTTTACCTCTGGGCGCATCTGATAAGCGTTGTGTATGCTGAACCAGTTCCTTATGTGCATACTCTTCAACAGCGTGTCCACATCGCCTGTGATGCTATTCGGAGAGAGGCCGGAACATGCGAAAGAGTGAGGCAATCCAGGATACGATGTGTGAATGTGTGCATTGCATATCGTGGAGGTCATTTTGAACATCTGTTTGTGACGTGGATACGATTATGTACTGTGTGCCGGGACGATTTGTTGTCATTGCACACTCATCGTTCATTTCTGGACACATGTTTATAGGATCTTTTTGCTTCATTTCCAGTCAGAATCAGTTCCTGAAGTTTGTCAGTGTAATTATCATTCACCCTGTATACTTCCACTGTTATTTACATTAACAACAAGGCTAATTGTAAGGATCTATAATCCAAACTCTGTATTATTTGCATGAGTTTAGTAGGCATCATGGTTCAACTATTAGTGTATTTGCAAATAAAGGCTGCAAAGAGATTCCAGATGAAAAAATTGTTAAATATTTATGGAAGATACAGGTATAATTAATTTTTGTGAAGGCAGATGATTGACAGTAAGTGAAAAAGAATTTCCAAGAAGGGCCATGTAAGATAAAGGAAATTACACTCTATTAAAATCTCATCTCCACCTTCCAGATGCCCCAGTCTCAGAAATGGGTTATAATTCTGCCAATCCAAATGTCATAAGATATGCTGATAGTGAAGGCAGATGATTGACAGTAAGTGAAAAAGGATTTCCAAGAAGGGCCATATGAGATAAAGGAAATTACACTCTATTAAAATCTCATCTCCACCTTCCAGATGCCCCAGTCTCAGAAATGGGTTATAATTCTGCCAATCCAAATGCCATAAGATATGCTGATAGTGGACAAAAAAAAAACTCATAATATTATTCCTTTGAACTGCTAACTTCTTCATTGTATGTCAGAAATAAATAATTATGTAATGCATCTATATTTATAAAAAAATAATTAAAATTATTCGAGGAGAGAAGTTAGGACCTCATATTTTTATTTTTTAGATGGTTTGTGTTGGTGAATTGACATACCAATGTATAATATAAAAACTGTATTAATATTCAATGAATGAATGAATCATTTCTTGGTGGAATTAAATGTTTCTTACCTCTCCTCATATAAGTTTTCTAAGTTGATCGCGATTTCGAGACTATAACTGTCTCATCCTCAGAACTTTGTTGGCGACTGGTGTTATGTCGATCGGAAGAAACTCTTCTTCAAAAAATGAATCATTTCTTATCTTATCTCATAGTTTATGTTTTCTTAAACGCGGGAACTGCAGTTTTCAAGAGGAACATCCCTCCTATTTTCAACCTTATGACTCATAATGTTCCTGTGTTTAAAGAAAACATGAACTATAAGGTAAGATGAATTTACTCATTCATTTAATTGAATTAAGAACCTCATAATGTTATTTCCCATATTTATTGTTCTTGATATATGACTTTTTTTAAAAATATGTATAACAAATCAGTGTAATAATAAAAATAATTTGAATTATGATAGTTTGTTTGGGTGTTAATACTGAAAATATTTTACAATTTTTTTTCTTCTTCCAGGTTGTGAATATACTCATTCAGAATTAGAAAAAATGATAGAAATAAGTTTATCTATTTGTAGTACCATTCCATCTAAGGATTATGGTAACATTCTTTCAGAATCTGTAATAAATTTAAAGGTATGTGTGAAATACACAATTGTATATTAAGCCCTATAAATTTACTCTAAAAATTTAAGTACTTTTGGCATTACTATGTTCTTGCTTGACATCCCATTTATTTTGCTAAATCTCTTGCTTAGAACCTGTTACACTAGTTCGTACTCCAGATTTAAAAAAAAATCTCTTCTTTGTATCCATGATGTTCCTAACACTTTTTCTGTATCAATTTCACAGATAAAATTATACATTTTATACTTAAATTTCTCTCTTCAAAACTAAATCTGCTTCTAAGTGATGTCTTAGATTTATGTGATTCGCGTATAGATATGAAGGATAATTGAAATCAGATTAAATTAAAAAATTTCATACCTCACCTCATATCCAGTCTTCTAACTAGACCGGTATCAAAGCCTGGGCAGCTTCATCTTCAGTAATTTTTTGTCGACTGATGTTATAAACAAATAGAGGATGCTTTAAAGCATTTGAACATTCAGAGTAGATCTACCTAAGCATATAGAAAAGCTCCAAACAAAAACCCTACTTTTTGCTGATGTTGTAATATGGGTCTCCAAACCAAAAAAGCAAAGCCAACGATTAATAACTATAGCCCAACAATCACTAATACAGTTAGAGAATTGGACATCCCAGAACTTAGTGAAGATAAATATACAGAAGACAAATGATAAACTATTTAATATTTAATAATATTTAATTAATATTTAATTCAAGAACAAATCAACATTAATATTGAGGTAAGATGTCCAGACTAAAAATAATATAATTATAAACTATTTACATTAAGAAAGAAACCACTACCCATCACTCTGCAATTGGAGGGTGAATTATTAACTCAAACACATGAAGCAAAATATTTAGGAATAACTCTGGACACAAAATTAACATGGAAGAAACACACAGAGAATATATGTACAAAGATTGAAACAAGGTTACCGTTATAGAAACGATTAGCAGGGAAAAAGTGGGGTTGCAACACACAAACTCTAAACAACTTCTACCAAATGTACATAAAACCTATACTTCATTATTGTGAAGAAATCCTAGTAACTACTAAAGTGGAAAAACTTAATAAATTGCAGAACCAATCCTCCGTCTGATAACTGGAGCCGTAAAACAACACCAATCACTGCCATGCAAATCTTAACAAATAACCCAAACATAGCATTTGAAATTGAGAAAACAGAATCACGCAGTATGAAAAATTTTTAAGGCTACCCCATAATAACTGGACCCAAAAAAAACCACAAGTATGTTTAAAATCTCAGCAAAGCTTCTTAAGCATTGTACAAGAAATCAAACAGAAATTGCAACTTCCACATTCAAAAGAAAATATGCAGATGAGAAACAACCCTCTAGAATTTTTGGAAATTGAATATAACCTTCATTTAACAGAAGACATCAAGAAATCTAAAACTCCCCCATATATTTTAAAACAAATGTCACTGGAAATAATAAATCTAAGATACCCTGCTCCTGAATGGATACATATTTTTACAGATGGCTCCAGCCTACCAAATGATGGTGGCACTGGTGCTGGTGCAGTATGTCCACTTTTTTCCTTTTATCGTAAACTAAACACAAATTCAACAAACTTTGATGGTGAAATTCTAGCAATTTTCTTAAGTTTACAAAATCTTTTATATCACATCCAAAAATTTACAAAAGTTGTAATTCTATGTAACTCCAAAGCAGCCATTCTCGCTATAACACGAGACACAACACCCAAAAGCATCAAAATTATTGAATGTCACAAAATGATAAAACAGTTATCCCATCTACATAAAAAAGTTGTACTTCAATGGATTCCGGCCCATTGTGGAGTGACAGGCAATGAAATAGCCGATTTTCTGGCCAAGTAGGGTAGCAAAATTGTTTCTAAACCCAACTTCTACTCCAGTTTCCTTTCACTCTATCAAAAGAATTATCTCAAATAAATACATCAATAAACCTAGAGAAGAATACACCACCAAAACATCTGGAAAGGAATGGGACAATCTACAAGCTTATGACATTACTACATTACAAAGAAAATCTGCAGTAGCAACATTCAGACTGCTAACGGGACATGACTGCCTGAATAAACACCTACACAGACTTGGCATAACAGATTCACTTAAATGCCCTTTTTGCAATTTAAATGAAGATATGGAAAGAAACCATCTCCTTCGTTGTCCAGCTTTTGTAGAAGAGACCAGCCTTTCTGCTAAATATTGGAGTGCAAGAGAGCGAATGATTTCATTATCAAGTGCTCGACATTAGATACCAACCAACCAACATTCAGAGTAGAACTATAAAATTTACCATAGAAACTAAAATTGAAAGACAAATCCCATTTTTAGATCTAAATTTAATGAGAAATGAAGAAAACAAGATAGAATTTGGAATATACAGAAAGAATACACATTAGATAACTGTATTAAAGCTTCGGGATTCAACCATTTTTCTCACAAAGAGGCAGTGTTCAATAATTTGACACACAGATTAGTAAATATATCAATGAGCAAAGAAAATTATGAAAAAGAAAAAGAATACATAATTACTGTTGCAACAGAAAATGACTTTTGAAAAAAATATGGTACAGAAGAAAATAAATAAATTTAAAAGACAAAAAATTAATTAAATGAAAGCACATTTATAAAACAAACAGAAGAAAACAAAATTCAAGAAATTCACTTTCCATCCATTGAAACACCACAAGTTAAAAATTTTTTTAAAAAAGTTTAACGTAAGATTGGCACCAAAGAATGAATACAGCCTAAGTAGGATAATTAAAACCAATAAAAATGAAAAAAATTGAAGAAGAAAACAAATCAGGAATTTATCAGATCAAATGCAGGGATTGTGACAAAATTTACATAGGAAAACTTACTTACTTACTTACTCACTGGCACTATCGAACCCGTAGGTTCATGGCCGCACGGACATAAGCTCTCCATACATCCCTATCCTGAGCTAATGCTTTCCAATCATTCCCTGTATAATCTACTTCCCTCAAATCATAGTTAATGTTGTTCTCCCACCTCATTCTTGGTCTACCAACTGGGCGTTTTCCTTCTGGCTTTCCTACAAGAAGTTTCCATGCACGTCTTTCATTCCCCATATGCGCAACATGTCCTGCCCATCGCAGTCTACGAGACTTAACTGTTCTTATTATATCTGGCTTCCTATAAAGACCATGTAGTTCATTGTTATGTAGTCTTCTCCATTCACCTGTCTGTTCATCTCTCTTTGGTCCAAAAATTTTCCTAAGAACTTTATTCTCAAATACTCGTAATCTCCTTTCCTCCCTTAAAGTAAGAGTCCATGTTTCGCACCCATATAATATAACTGGTAGAATAATAGTTTTATATATTTTCAGCTTAACGTTTTTTGAAAGGAGTTGGGACATCAAAAGTCTCTGCAATGCATAATAGCATGCATTTCCAGAATTGAGCCTATGTTTAGTTTCTTTGTGCATCTCATTCCTATTTGTGATTATTGTTCCTAGGTATTTGAATTCAGCCAATTTCTCAAAATTTCCCTCATTTGTCATTAGCTGTCCATTTCCATTATTTAATGGATTTCTACGTGTGACCATATATTTAGTTTTACTGATATTTACTTCCAGTCCTAATTTCTTAGTGTTACTCAATAGTGTGTGCGTGTTGGCCTTTAGTATCTCCTCGCTATCGGCCAGTAGTACTACATCATCAGCATAAACTAACAGCTTATTAATACCATTCAGTTGTAAGCCTTTCTCATTCTCTAAAAATTTAATGGCATGCTCTAGTACAAAATTAAATAGTAGAGGAGATAGTGCATCTCCTTGCTTCAACCCATTCTGGATTTCAAAAGTGTCTGAAAACTGTTTGCCTACACGCACCCTACTCGTTGAGCCATTTAGACACATTCGTATAAGTCTAACTAACTTTTTAGGAATTCCGAACTCCAGCAGGATACTATATAACTTCTCCCTCTTAATTGAATCATATGCTTTTTGGAAGTCTACGTATAGTTGATGTACAGTACCATTATATTCCCATTTCTTTTCTAAAATCTGTCTTATACTAAAAATCTGATCTGTTGTAGACCTGTTTCTTCTAAATGCACATTGATGATCTCCTAGAATGTCATCAATATAGGGAGTAAGTCTGCTTACTAATATATTTGTTAGAATTTTGTACGAAGTTGAAAGTAATGAGATGCCCCTATAGTTGTTGCAATCAGTTTTATCTCCTTTCTTATAAATTGGTACGATAATTGATTCCTTCCATTCATCTGGAAGAGCTTCTTTTCCCAAATCATACTAAGCAAACAGCGTATCTTGTCCATCAATTTTTCTCCCCCTGATTTTATCAGTTCTGCTGGGATCTCATCTGAACCTGATGCTTTATACATCTTCAATTTTTCAATTGCCATTTCAACCTCTAATGCACTTGGCTCTGCGACTAGCATTTCTGCTGTCTGTAACTTATCCTCCTCAATGTCCTGTTCTTTATGTACATTAATAGCTGATTAAAATAACTTTTCCATCTATTTAATATACTCTTGGAATCTGCAATCATATCCCCATTTTCATTCCGAATTATGTTTGTTCTAGCCTGAAACCCTTTCTTCTCTATACTAATTCCCTGATATAATTCTCTAATGTTCCTATTTTTTGCATTCATTTCAAGATCATTAATCTTCTCTCTCAAATATTCCCTCTTTTTACTCTTTAGTAACTTGGTGGTTTCCCGTCTAACACTACCCAATTGCTCTAAATTTACCTCATTTGGCTCGTGTAACCATTTCATTTTTGCTAGCTTTCTTTTCTTTACAATGTCGGCACATTCCTCATCAAACCATTTCTTGTTTTGCCTCTTTTTTAAACAACCAATGCTTTCTGATGCTGACAATTTAATAGTATCTCTTATAGCCTCCCATTCTTTATTTATATCAGTTTCTTCTTCGTTTGCCACATTGTCATCTGAAGATTCCAGTACTTCAAATCTATTAGCAATTTTGATTTGGTATTCTTGCCGCATTTCATCATTTTTCAAGTTTTTCAAGTTTACATAGGAAAAACAAAAATAAATTTGAAAACAAGGGTGAAAGAACATCTTAGAAATGTCAAAAATGATGAAGTGGAAAAGTCAGCAATAGCTGCTCATGCTTGGTCCTAAAAACATTTAATTGAATCAAAAGTTAGTCTAATTACACAAGTAGAAAGACAAAAAGAACTCGCGGATTGGGAAAAAATCCACATTTAAAAAAAAAACAAGAAAGAAAAACTTATGAACTTTGAAATTTCTGCAGATTCTGAGTTGATCCAGATGTTTATCCACCAACAGAGGGAGGAAGAAGCAGTTCTTCTCATCGACATAACATCAGTCTGTGAGAAATTATTGAAGATGAAGCTTGCCCAGGCTTTTAAACCAGTTTAATTAGGAGACTGGATATGAGGTGAGGTGAGGTATGAAACATTTTAATTTAATCTTGAATTAAACCTCATACTGATTTTTTCCTATAAAAGTTCAATATTTGAAATATTTTGGTTCGGAATAATCTAGATGATAGAAGAGTCTAAACTGATCAATTAATTTGGGTAGAATTTTTTATCACTCACCTCATATTGTTCTTATTTGACTATAAACTAGTTTCGGAACATAGTTTCTGTTCCATCCTCAGTATCATCACGACCATTGTTCTGTCGTCTTCAGTGTGAAGGACAGCGCTTCAAGACAACAGAACAATGGTCGTGACGATACTGAGAATGGAACAGAAACTATGTTCTGAAACTACGAGTAGTTTATAGTCAAATAAGAAGAACAATATGTGGTGAGTGATAAAAAATTCTACCTAAATGAATATACCTCATAGTGTGAATTCCTAAAATAAGTGATCAATTAATGATTACTTTAAGCATCATGAGATGTCGAACATGAAATAGTTTTAGAAAATTTTTTGAAGCTGCTTTAATTTTTATATCTATAAAATACAGGGTGCGGCATAAGTCAATTAACTACTGCACATGGTTGTAAGGAAAAAAAAAAAACAGATTGGTTGAAACTGGGGTTTGAATACAGGACCTTCAGAATATAATCTCAAACGCTACTGCTTAGTAGTGTTTCAACCATGTACAGTGGTTAACTGACTTATGCCGCACCTGTATATAAGAATTATGAATTTAATATATTATATTGTTTATTTTTTATTTCACTCACCTCATACTTCATAACTTCTAGTCAGTTGTGAACGTGACACAGCATTGAGAATGTCACAAAGGATGTGACGAAACCCTGGGTATGCTAGGAGTTATGAAGTATGAGGTGAGTGAAATAAAAAATAAACAATATTAAAAAAACCTCATAGTGTTATTTCCTATCTACATAACTTAATTAATATATTATATTCTGTTTTTCAGAATCTGAAGTCTTTTTGTAAAGGTACAAAAGTTTCAAAAGAAAATAAACAGGAAAATACTTCAATTAGAGGTCAGAATCAAGATATAAAAGTAATATTTACTGCTCTGGAAGAATTTTATAACTTTACTATAATATTTTGGTGAGTAATGAATGATAATACATTAAGCAAGAAAAGCAAAATATTTACCAGTAATCAAGGATGGTGGTCATAGTTCAAAAACCAGTCTCATAGGCTAGTGGTCAGCATTTCTGACTACAGTTCATTAGGTCCCGTGTTCGATTCCTGGTCAAACCGTAGGAATTTTTTTTAAAGGGAATTATTCCTGTGGTTGCCCATGGTCTGGAATTTAGATTAAGTTTAGGTTAAGAACTGTCCTGGTGCTTAATTATCATTTATATATTCGGGTAACTGCAGTATAATAATTAAATGAATCGTGATTTTTTCTTACCTCATACATCTATGTTTCTTTAAACACAGCACTGCAGTATCGGCGACACTTTGTCGTCATCGTCGTGAGTAGTGAAAACAGCTGACGATGACGACAAAGTGTCGCCGATACTGCAGTGCTGTGTTTAAAGAAACATAGATGTATGAGGTAAGAAAAAATCACGATTCATTTAATTATTATTAATTGAACCTCATAATGTTAAAAATTCCCAAATTTAATATATAAACTGCAGTATATGTTATTAACATTTAAATGAAGTAACACTATGAGGTTATAGAGTAGAAATTTTCACAGCTCATCTCATATTTGTAAATTTTTTGAAGGCTAGTTTCGATACGTTCTTTCTAACCTATTACTACAATTTTTTTTTGTCTAATGCCACCAGGTTGTCTTTTATAACTTACTTACCATCCTGAAGTTCATAATAAGTTTCAAAAAATTTTCAGAAAATTTAATATAATATTGGCTCCAATTAACAAATTCAGCTTGGGTAATCTTCTGTTAACTAATAATAAATGTAATACCCCAGACATCAATAAATCTGGAATTTATCAAATTGATTTCTGGCTTTCTCCCCTGGCATCGGCAGAATTGTAAACCATTTCTTAAGCTGGGACACCTGAAAGGTGGAATTACATTGCCCCGATGATATGATGAGTGATAAATGATTGCAAAGATTGCAACAGGATATATATATATATAGCAAAAAAACAAAAAGGAACTTGCAAACTCGTAAAAAAGAACACTTCAGAAACATAAAGAATGGAGAAACTGAAAAATCAGCTATAGCAGCACATAGTTTATTAGAGCATCATAGGATCGAAAAAGAAGCAAAACTTTTGAAACATCTATCTAAACCTTTGGATTTAACAGTTTGGGAAAAAAATGTATATTAAAAAAAAAACATACTAGAACCATGAACTTCGAGATTCCGGTTGAACCGAGTTTGATTACAAAGTTCTTCAAAAATACAACAGATGGCAGTTTAGAAAATGATTCATTCAAAAGAACACCAGATGGCAGTTTGGAGAGTAATTCCTTCAAAAGAACACCAGATTTCAGTTTGGATAATTACCGGCAAAAGAAGAAATTGACAGTCGTGAAAACAGCTGACGATGGTGACAATGGGTCGCCGATACTACAGTGCTGTGTTTAAAAAAAAACATAGAAGTATGAGGTAAGAAGAAATCACGATTCATTCGATTCTTATTAATTGAACCTCATAATGTTAAAAATTCCCAAATTTAATATATAAATAAATTAATGAGTCATTTTAACATCTTACCTCATATTTCATGTTTTTTCAAACACGGTAACTATAGTTTTCAAATGATCTTGTCATTCATTTTCAACCGCCGTTGAAAATGAATGACAAGATCATTTGAAAACTATAGTTACCGTGTTTGAAAAACATGAAATATGAGGTAAGATGTTAAAATGACTCATTAATTTATTAATTAAGAACCTCATAATGTGTTTCCCAATTTTAACTTTGAATTAATATATAAACTTCATATATTTGTTGTATTGAAGTATGCAAGAAGGTTTTTTTACAACTTCACCCGTCCCACTCTTGTATCTTTTCACTGTTGATTGATGTAATATGCTGGCCATTCTTACTTCTTTCTTTCCATGTTTGTAGCAACATTTCCTCCTTCATACAAAATACACTCACTGCTGGTTTGAGTTTATTTCCTGCTTCTATAAATGATTTTGGAAGCCTCCTATTACTCTTTATTGTTCCACAAACTTTTATCTTTCTTCAAATAAATGTTGGGCTATTGCCACACTATTATAATAATTGTCCTGGTAGACATGATGCAGCAGATCCAGATTTGGATCCAGAAAGGAAATGATTGTTTCTTCTAATTTATAATGATTCGAGGGAAATATATTATACAGAGGATGAATGGAAAATATTAGCTCAGTTTAGGTATGTATGGGGAACTTATGACGCACGGCCATGAACCTCTGGGTTTGTTAATGCCAGTGAGTTATATAGTTGGTTATATACAATTCAAAGTTGTATTTAACAAAACTCACAATGGCATAACAGATTCACCTAAATGACCGTTTTGCAATTTAAATGAAGATATGGAAAGAAACCATCTCCTCCGTTGTCCAGCTTTTGTAGAAGATACCAGCCTTCCTGCTAAATATTGGAGTGCAAGAGAGCGAATGATTTCATTATCAAGTGCTCGACATTAGATACCAACCAACAAAACTCACAATATGTTGATTGTGTAGATATATGTCTAAAGTCACTAATATTGAACTTGTATAGGAAAAAATCACAATGAGGTTTAATTTAAGGATTAAAGTGTTTAATTCTTATATGTGTAAAGATTTAAATCCTGATAAAGAATATCCAAATGCATGAAAATCCAGTACTTACTTACAACATTATCTAATTTAAACTACTTTTTTCTTCAAAGTTAAAATTGGGAAACACATTATGAGGTTCTTAATTAATAAATTAATGAGTCATTTTAACATCTTACCTCATATTTCATGTTTTTCAAACACGGTAACTATAGACGATTTTATTATTAATTTAACACTTCTCATAGAAGGATAAATTATATTTGAAGAGAAAAATTTTCGTCTAGACCGGGACTCGAACCCGGGACCCTTGGCTTTCCGGGCCAAGTGCTCTACCAACTGAGCTACCGAGGCGAGTTACGATCTAGACGCAAATTTTTCTCTTATGTACGTTGATAATTCCCTCGCGCCAAATGCTTGAAGTTGGTAGAGCACTTGGCCCGGAAAGCCAAGGGTCCCGGGTTCGAGTCCCGGTCTAGGCGAAAATTTTTCTCTTCAAATATAATTTATCCTTCTATGAGAAGTGTTAAATTAATAATAAAATCGTCAATAGAAGCCCTACTGGCTATAAAGTAGTGTTAAATTCCGAATAAATGTCTTCTTAACTAAGAAGCCGCCATTTGCAAAGATAGAAGCTACGGTTTCAAGCATTTGGCGCGAGGGAATTATCAACGTACATAAGAGAAAAATTTGCGTCTAGATCGTAACTCGCCTCGGTAGCTCAGTTGGTAGAGCACTTGGCCCGGAAAGCCAAGGGTCCCGGGTTCGAGTCCCGGTCTAGGCGAAAATTTTTCTCTTCAAATACGGTAACTATAGTTTTCAAATGATCTTGGCATTCATTTTCATTTTTTCTGTCAAGTTAGGAAGAGGGGTACAAGAAAACTATAAACTTATTGTACAGTAATAAAAAACAAATTCATTAATTAAATAAAAATAAAACATAGTTTTATTTGATTTTCATATTTATTACATAATTCAGTGACAGCTGTTTCGGTACACTGTACCTTCTTCAGACATGTTAACAAATTATGAATTGTGTTCCAACTGATCTAAGCAACAATACAACAATATTTATTTAAATTTTTAAATTTAACAAAGGGGATTCATTCAAATCAAGTTGAGAATTTAACAGTTTTTTACTACTTTTAAATTTATTAATTTCTACAGCCTCCAAAAGATCTAACTTCTTACGCTCATCACAAATATGTAAAATTTCAAAATTTGGATCGAAACAATGATTAAATTGGAATAGGTGGTTAGCATATTTTGAATTTTCTAAATTTCTGTTATATGCTCTCATGTGTTCCTTTATCCGAGAGATAAAAGGTCTACCAGTTTGTCCTATATAGACATTGTCACATGTGCCACATTTCAATTTATATACACCTGATAATTTTTCTTTTTTTGTTTTGGTTTTATTGTTTATTATTATATTTTGTAGAGTTTTATTAGTTTTAAATGCCACATTAATGTTCAACTTTTTTAAATTCAATTATTTTCAGTCTGATCATCTTACCTCAATATTAATGTTGATTTGTTCTTGAACATGTTTCGATTATATCATAATCATCGTCAGCATCTTGCCCAGACTGGTTAGATTTTTGTTGCACACCCTGGATGTCGATGTGGTTGGCCAAAGAACCTCCAAACAAGATCATGCTCTGTCGGTATTTCAAAATTCATAACTCGGGTTTTTGTTCTTCTGAATATAGATTTTTTCCCGAATAGTCAGCTCTTTTGTATTTTCTAACTGTTTTTATTAATTTAGTGTCCAAATTTATATTATGTTTTTCAGACCAAACATGAGCAGCAACTCCAGATTTTCCTATTTTCCCATTTTTAATATTTCTTATGTGTAATCTGCAGTTGCTGCTCATGTTTGGTCTGAAAAACATAATATAAATTCAGACTCTAAATTATTATAACAGTTAGAAAATACAAAAGAGCCGACTATTTGGGAAAAAATCTATATTCAGAAGAACAAAAACAGAGTTATGAATTTCGAAATACCGACTGAGCGTGGCCTAGTTTGGAGGTTCTTTGGCCAGCCACAGGATGGAGCTGATGTCGACATCCAGGGTGTACAACATAAATATAACCAGTCTGGGCAATATGCTGAAGATGATTATGATATAATCGAAACATGTTCAAGAACAAATCAACATTAATATTGAGGTAAGATGAAAAACAGACTGAAAATAATTTAATTATGGATAATTTCAGTATAAAGTCTGTTATCTGTCCTTAATTCTTCTTTTAACACTTAATTTCAGTCCCAGCCTATTTCTGCATCTGTTACATCACCTGCATATTCAAGGTTTGAGATATTATGCAGATTATTTTTATTCATTTTTCAGTGGAGTAATGTGTGAATTGCTTGGAATGGAGCATCATTTGGTATTCAGTAGACCTGAACCTTTTCCATCTTTAGATCAAATCAGAGAAAAACTTCCAGATTTACATCCTAGAGTTAATTCACTAGTGAGAAGTATTTCAAGGTTAGTATATTGGTACTGTTTTAAATATCTAATAGAAATAAGCATGAAAAAATCATATTAAATTAATGTTGGGAAGTAAACATTATGAGGTATAATCATTAAAATTCATCGGAGAACATTTTGTTTAAACAACTCACCTCATAGGATTCATGATTCCATGATACTGCGGTTTCAAACACAGTCGTGTTCAACTTCAGTCGGAGTTATGGCTGAAGATGAACACGACTGTGTTTGAAACCGCGGTATCATGGAAGCATGAATCCTATGAGGTGAGTTGTTTAAACAAAATGTTCTCCGATGAATTTTAATGAAAAAAATCACTCTTATAAAACTGTACATAATGCTTTTCACAAGTCATTACTGATTATTGAATAATCCAGCGTGTAGAAGATGCACTGAAATTACTTAAACTTCAAGATGAATCTGTGAAATTTACTATTGAATTGGAGAAAAATAATCAAATCCCATTTTTGGACCTGAATGTAATTAGGAATGAACAAAAAAAAAATGAATTCAATATATACAGGAATGATACCCATACAGATAATTACATTAGAATCTTGAGATTTTAATCATGTTGCACATAAACATGCAATATTCAACAGTTTAATATACATATTAACAAACATTCCATTGAGTGAAGAAAATTTTTAGAAAGAATACAATCACATTTTAAACATAGCTAGATTATTTAACTTTCACAGGGAAAGAACACTATGAGGTTTAATTTAATAATTAAATTAATGTTTTTATTACCTCACCTCATATCCTTTTTTCTTCTATACTGCAGTTTCGGAGCTTATCTCCATCGTCAGTAGCCTCTGGTCGACCGGTGTTATGTCGTTCCTTCTAAGAAGGAAACCGCCAAGAAACGACATAACACCGGTCGACCAGAGGCTACTGACGATGGAGATAAGCTCCAAAACTGCAGTATAGAAGAAAAAGGATATGAGGTGAGGTAATAAAAACATTAATTTAATTATAGCTAGATTAATTGGTTTCTAAGAAGGAAACCGCCAAGAAACGACATAACACCGGTCGACCAGAGGCTACTGACGATGGAGATAAGCTCCGAAACTGCAGTATAGAAGAAAAAGGATATGAGGTGAGGTAATAAAAATATTAATTTAATTATAGCTAGATTAATTGGTTTTGGAAAGAAGATAATAATAAATAAGTTAAAGGAATTCAAATGAAAAAGACTTAAAGAATACACCATTCTACAGCTGGATTCAAAAGAAAGGAAAGAATTCAAGAAAATTACTTACCATCCTGAAACATACAGAAAATTTAGAAAAGTATTTAACAAATTCGGGGCACGCCGTAGCGTAGTGGTTAAGGCACTGAGCTACAAGCCGGAGGGTCGAGGGTTCAAGTCCCTGACCCAAACCCTCTGGCCGCACTATGGCCCTGGGGTCGACTCAGCCTCTAACTGAAATGAGTACCAGACGCTTGTTCTGGGGTAAAGGCTGCCGTCACGCAGGGCTGACAACCTGGCTGACATAAAGTGCCGATTGTCTAGAAAAAATGGGAGCCTTAACCTCCTACTACCCCAAGGGCCTCCTGAGGCCTGTTGTGGGATCACTTTACTTTATTTAACAAATTCAATATTACATTGGCACTGATTAATGAATTTAGTCTGGATAATCTACTAATAACTAATAAAAAAGTTAATGTCTCAGATGGTAAAAAATCTGGAATTTATCAAATTAGTTTAATGATTGCAAGAAAGTATATATATATATATATATATATAGGAAAAACTAAAAGGAGTTTAGAAACTCATACAAAAGAACACTTTGGAAATATTAAAAATGGTGAAATTGAAAAAAATCAGCAATTATGGCTCATAGTTTGCTAGAGAATCACAAAATTGGAAGAGAAACTAAACTTTTTAAATATTTAGAGAAGCCTTTGGAATCAACAGTTTGGGAAAAGATATACATTCAGAAGAATAAATAATAATAATAATAATGAAGAGCGCACAGTGTGCATAATGTCAAGTTTCATTCTGTTCTGTCCCCTCCACAGTAAGCCCTCAGGGACATGGCTCGCCTCCGACATGACACAACATGGTATACGGCTCACAGATGGACTGGGAATGTGGTTCGTGATGTTTCTTGTTCCTGCAGATCTTATGATGGAACTCTGTGTTGACATTCTTGTCATCAGATGTCTCAGAATGTCTCCAATCCGTTGTCATTGTAGTGTCCGTAGAATAGAATTCCTCCCAGATTTGGTCTTTCTTCCATCTTATTCCTCAATTGCGGTGTTGTATGCATCTGTGGACTGCAGATGCAGATCTTGTTGCAGCTCTTCATTATAGAAGGATTCCCTCGCCAGTTCATATATGAGGTGTGACAGTGTGTATTTTGACAGACAGAGAGCCTTTTTTAAGTACGTGGCTTTCACCTTCTCTATTTGTAGATCTCTCTTCATTAGGTGAGTCCATATGTTATCCAGTCCATACGTGACAATTGGCATTATCTTTGCTTTGGAGAAGCACTAGTGCTGTGTCCAGGGAGAGTCTGTGAATGAGGTAGATTTTTTTTAATACAATTGGAAGTAACTTTAAGAGTATTTGAAGAGAAAAATTTTTGCCTAGACCGGGACTCGAACCCGGGACCCTTGGCTTTCCGGGCCAAGTGCTCTACCAACTGAGCTACTTAGGCGAGTTGCGATCTAGATGCAAATTTTTCTCTTATGTACGTTGTAATTCCCTCGTGCCAAATGCTTGAAACCATAGCTTCTATCTTTGCAAATGGCGTTAAATTAATAATAAAATCGTTAATAGAAGCCCTACTGGCTATAAAGTAGTGTTAAAATTCCCAATAAATGTCTTCTTAACTAAGAAGCCGCCATTTGCAAAGATAGAAGCTATGGTTTCAAGCATTTGGCACGAGGGAATTACAACGTACATAAGAGAAAAATTTGCGTCTAGATCGCAACTCGCCTCGGTAGCTCAGTTGGTAGAGCACTTGGCCCGGAAAGCCAAGGGTCCCGGGTTCGAGTCCCGGTCTAGGCAAAAATTTTTCTCTTCAAATATAATTTATCCTTCGATGAGAAGTGTTAAATTAATAATAAAATCGTTAACTTTAAGAGGTTTGTTTAATAATTAAAACATTTCATCTGTTTATTCTTACCTCTTATAATTCGGGTATCTGCTGGGATATGATCTCCAAACTTTACTTCCACTACATCTCCCAATACAATGTCTTCAGCTCGCAGTGTCAACTTTTCACCATCTCGAAGCACTGTGGCAAACTGAGGCACAATGTTTTTGAATGATTCCATAATTTTTGAGCTCTTGCTCTCTTGATAATAGGAAAATATACCAGTGACGATAACCACAGCAGCCAATACAATACCCAGGAACAAATTATCATGTGCTGGCTCTTCCACTGTGTTTTAATTATGAAGAGGTAAGACTGAATAGACAAAATTTTTTAATTATGTGGTAGATGTCATTCATAGCTAGTATTGCCGCTGTTGTTTTATCTGTGATATGCCGCGTGTTTGAAAGGTGTCCCCCAGATACTTAAAATTTTTTACCCATTGAATCTTCTTATTGTAGATGAAGATATCTTTCAGTGTTTTTCATCCTCCTTTCCTGAATATCATCGACACCGCTTTGCTTTCATTTATGTGAAGGTCGTTTTCACTTGCTCATACTTCTAGTTTGCTACATGCGAGCTGTAGTTGTTCAGATGATGTTGAAATCAGCAGCATGTCATCCGCGTAAGCAAATACTTTTACTTTGTCTGTCGTGATGGCTTGGGCAATGTCCATTGTGGCAATGTTGAATAACAATGGGCTCATTGGATCCCCTTGCAGTACTCCGTTGAGTTGTGTTATTGGGGCTGAGTTCTTTACTGGTTGTCTATATGGACATAGTTACATGTCAAGATATTATTTACAATTCTTGTGAGGTAGTGTTCTTATCCTATAAGACATGTCTGTTTCTTGATGGTATATTGCCTATTGATTAGATAGAAGGCTTTACTATAATCCACAAAGATGGTGTGAAGCTTCCCTCCTTGATATCTTAGTGCTTCTTGAATTTCGTCTTGTAGGCATTTTATGGCATGCATGGCGGATCATCCTTTCCTAAAACCAGATTGTTCTTCTGGTAGTTTTTTGTTGAGTAGGTTGTTCATTCTATTGGTTATTAGTTTGGTGAATGTCTTGAAGGGTGCGCATTCAGCACGATGCCTATGTAGTGGTTTGGGATTGCTACGTCTGCTTTCCCTTTGTAAAGGATCTTGACCATGGAGGTTCTCCACCTTTCTGGGATGATTGATTGCAAAAGACATTTGTGCATGGGAAATGGTCCAGGGTCAGAAGAATAAATATAAAGCCATGAATTTTGAAATTCCTCACGAAAAAAATTTGATCTCCAAGTTCATAAAATAGACACCAGATGGAAATTTGGAAGACGATGTTAACGGCAAAATTCTGACAGTTGGAGTTTGGAATTTGACTGAAGATGAAGGCAATTGACCATTGAAACCGTTATATATGCAACTTTATGAGGTGAGGTATAAAAACGTTTTCTCCAACTCATGTATAAATTGTAAATACCTCATAATGTTACTTCCCACTTTAATTTTGATTAAAATCATTGTTCATTTGAACTTTTTTAGGAATAATTCACTATGAGGTTTAATTTAATCATCATCATTCATATTTGCCTTAGGTTAAGTTTTGGATTATGGACTCTCCTGGCACATTACTGTAATCATGATCACCCATTATATCATCAGAGCAATGTAATCCTGCCTTCCAGATGCCCCAACCTCAGAATTGGGTTACACAATTATACCAATGCCAGGGGAGAACACCAGAAATGTCTAAATGACAACTTGGGACATTGTTGTTTATTTTTTATTATTTCACTCACCTCATACTTCATAACTCCTCGCAAACCCAGGGTTTCGTCACATCATTTGTGACACAGCATTCAGAATGTCACAAATGATGTGACGAAACCCTGGGTTTGCGAGGAGTTATGAAGTATGAGGTGAGTGAAATAATAAAAAATAAACAATATTAAAAAACCTCATAGTGTTATTTCCTATCTACATAACTTAATAAAGTTGGGACATTGTATAAAAAATGTTGCTTCCTATTGTAATTAATGTTTTATTTTAGGAAGTAATATTTTGAGGTTCATTTAATCAAGTATTCAACATTAGAATGAGGTAAGATATTACAGACTCAAAATAACTTGATACTTATTTTAATTTATTAATTATAGTATAATCCCTATTGCTATTTTAAAAAAGTTAATTTTTAATTTTGTTCCTTTTAGCATTCGAGAGGTACCACCAAATATTCTTAGTCTGGAACATGGAGCAATAAAGCAATTATTTTTTACATTAAAAAATTACCTGCCTAACAATGACGAAGTCACTCCTGAACTTGTTTTAAAGTTTTGCTTAGCAGATAATATAAGGTAAGTTGTAGGTTGAATAATAATAGTAATAATAGTAAAAAAATAACCAGTAGTAGTTATTTCCCACTGTAATTTTGTTTAAATTGTATATACCATTTATGTTTTTATTATTGATTTAACACTTCTCACTGAAGGATAAATTATATTCAAAGAGAAAAAATTTCGCCTAGACAGAGACTTGAACCCGGGATCTTTGGCTTTGTGGGCCAAATGCTCTATCAACTGAGCTACCTAGGCGAGTTGCGATCTAGACGCAAATTTTTCTCTTAAATACGTTGTAATTCCCTCGTGCCAAATGCTTTGAAACCTTTGCTTCTGTCTTTGCAAATGGCGGTTTCTTAGTTAAGAAGACATTTATTGGGAATTTAACACTACTTTATAAAGCCGGTAGGGCTTCTATTGATGTTTTTATTATTGATTTAACACTTCTCTCTTCAAATATAATGTATATACCATATTGAGTTCAAATCCTGATTTAGACATATGTTTCTCTACTTATTTTAGGAATTCTCACTATGAGGTATATTCATTAAGGTAGAATTTTTTATCACTCACCTCATATTGTTCTTCTCTGACTATAAACTAGTTTCAGAATATAGTTTCTGTTCCATCCTCAGTATCGTCACGACCGTTGTTCTGTCGTCTTGAAGAGCTGTCCTTCGCTCCTTCCATTGGCTGACTGAAAAATTCGAAACCAGGTCAGAACTAGTTTCAGAACATAGTTCTGAATGACCTGGTTTCAAGTTTTTCAGTCAGCCAATGGAAGGAGCGAAGGACAGCTCTTCAAGACGACAGAACAACGGTCGTGACGATACTGAGGATGGAACAGAAACTATGTTCTGAAACTAGTTTATAGTCAGATAAGAAGAACAATATGAGGTGAGTGATAAAAAATTCTACCTTAATATGTTTCTCTCTTCAAATTTAATTTGTCTTTCAGTTAGAAGTAATACATTTACTATTAAACAGTGAATCTTGGCTTTACTGGCCATAAATGTAGTGTTGATTTCCATTTAAAAGTCTTGTTTAAGAGGTCGCTAGATGGCGTTAGTGGAACGAAGTTCACTGCTATCTGGTACATGGGAATCGTATTGTTATAAGAGAAAAATCCATTTGTAAATCGAGATGCCTTACTAGGCTTAAATCATTAAAGCACCGATGTACAGAACCAGAGATACTGGGTTCAAATCCCGATTTAGGCATATATTTTTCTCAAGTCTTGAGATATCTTACCTCAATTTAGGGTTGTATTTATGAATGCATTAGACCGTAAAAGTTGTTCTCTGCTGAGAAAGTTGCATCCAAAGATGTTTTTGCGTACTCAAAAATCTGTTCATGCGATAATAATTGTTGAAATTCCTAAGCTACCTGGTGAGGTGACTTTGCAGAGAACAAATCGTGAGCAACTTGATGGGAACCGATGGTAACCAATGTACTTTAAAACCTTGCTGCTTTATCCAAGATTCTTACCTTGAAGACTTCGATCATGTTTTCGGTATACGTGGAGAAGAGGAATTTGATAGAGTCTACCAAAGAATTCAACTGGAAGGACAGGAGAATCGGCATAATATCGCATGATGCAGGCGTCGTCATATATGGTATTATTTGCGGGACGCAAGGGTAAATGCATTCCTCTAGCAGAGGAAAATAACGGAAGTGGTTTTATTGCTGAGAATTCTGGGTAATTTCTTGCCAATATTACAAAAAAAAACTACTTTCATGCATGACCAGTTGGCGAGTCGCTAATTCGAACTTTGCATGTTCTCGTGGAAATCTCAAATCACCAGAGACTAATGTATTTGCATGCGGCCCTTAATGTTGATTTCTAGACTCAAAAAGCTTGATAAAAAGAACCTCAAAATATTACTTCCTAAAATAAATCATATTTTTCTCTTCAAATTTAAATTGCCATTCAGTGAGAAGTTATAAATTTAGTATTAAATATCGAATATACTTAATCTAATTTTAATGCTAAGTTAATGTATTTATGTTTCTTAATAATGGATATTTCAGGGATTCATTAATAATTGTCCAAACAAAATTTGAAGAAGTGGAAGCTTTTCTGAATAGAGGTACGTCATTTCTTATGCAAGATAGTGCCTGAAAATCTACAATATGTAGAAATAATTATTGTTTTTACTCTGGTGAGTACTTAATATTTTTATATTTTGCCATCATGGTTCTTCCTTGTAAAACTATTACGCTTTGTAAAGTATAAAATGTTTATAATTTAACTTATTTTCATTGTACAGATATTTTCAAAACATTATTTTTTATGTTGTACAATATATATATATATATATAATTATAATTAATTCATGCTTTTCCAGTAATTTCACTTAAACTATAGTATTCTTTAGGGACATTCCATGTGAAATCAACAAGACTTACAACTTTACACTCTCAAAATTTAAAAGTACTGTAGGTAAGAGATTGAATTAGTAATATAACAATAATAATCATCATCATCCATGCAAGTAATAGGCCATGTGGCCTGTTACGGTCTCGACGAATTTTCTATCCAGCGCATTTTGGACGTCCCAGCGATCTTTTGCCTTGGGGGCAGTAATGAAGCAGCTCTTCCATAATTTGCAAGGGATGACGTACATTTCATCACCTCTCCTATCCAAATCTCATCCTCGACCTGCTCGTGGTGCAACCTGCTATTACAAATGAGGCTCTGAGGACCAAGTACTGGCGGTATAATCACATCACCTTAATGTAGAGGAAATGCTACATTAGTGGGAATTCCACAATAATACCCCTCTGGGCCAGCAACCTATTGGGCGAAAAATTTACATTTGCTTTCAAGTCTCAAACCAAGCCTCGGATGAATCAGACAGATCAACCTGTTGACGAACTTTGCAAGATTAAGGATATGACATGGAAGAAAGAAAATAGTAATAATGATTTATTTAAACTTGCAGAGTTAAGGCCATAAAGCCTTGTCTTCCACTTAACCAATGAAAATATTAAATACAGAAAATATTTATATAAGATTATAACCAGAGACTGGAAGTTTGACATTGTAAATCATTAAAATAGGCAGACAAAAAGGCATTATAAATAGCTAAAATAAGCAATAAAATCAATATTTTTTATTTGAAGAGAAAAATTATACGCTCAGACCGGGACTTGAACCCGGGACACTTGGTTCTCTAGACCAAGTGCTCTACCAACTGAGCTACCTGAGCAAGTACCGATCTAAACACAAATCTTTCTCTATATACATTGTAATTCCCAACCACCAAATGCTGTGAAGCCATGCTTCTATCTTGCAAATGGCGGCTCCTTTATTAAGAAGACATATTTGGGAATTATACATTACAGCCAGTACGGCTTTTTCCAAGTTTTTATTATTGATTTCGTACATCTCAATGATGGATAAAAAAGGTGAAGAAAGCTCTAGAAATGAAATTGAACAAGTGCAATGCATCGTGCAAAGAATCTCTGGAGAAATATGTTGCTAACATGTCAACCAACACTGATTTGCAGCAGTTACCACAGATTGAAGACAGTCTATCCAGTGTGACAGAGTTAATTGTTAATGACAGAATTAAAGACAAAGTGGATCGAGGTTTGAAAGAATTCAACAAGATTCAGAACGAGAGCATAAATATTTTTCCATCATTGAGATGTACGAAATCAATAATAAAAACTTGGAAAAAGCCGTACTGGCTGTAATGTATAATTCCCAAATATGTCTTCTTAATAAAGGAGCCACCATTTGCAAGATAGAAGCATGGCTTCACAGCATTTGGTGGTTGGGAATTACAATGTATATAGAGAAAGATTTGCGTTTAGATCGGTACTTGTTCAGGTAGCTCAGTTGGTAGAGCACTTGGTCTAGAGAACCAAGGGTCCCGGGTTCAAGTCCCGGTCTGAGCGTATAATTTTTCTCTTCAAATATGATTTATCCATCATTGAGATGTACGAAATCAATAATAAAAAAATATTTTTTATATTTGAAGAGAAACATTTTCGCCTAGACCGGGACTCGAACCCGGGACCCTTGGCTTCCCGGGCCAAGTGCTCTACCAACTGAGCTACCGAGGCGAGTTACGATCTAGACGCAAATTTTTCTCTTATGTACGTTGTAATTCCCTCGCGCCAAATGCTTGAAACCATAGCTTCTATCTTTGCAAATGGCGGCTTCTTAGTTAAGAAGACATTTATTGGGAATTTAACACTACTTTATAGCCAGTAGGGCTTCTATTGACGATTTTATTATTAATTTAACACTTCTCATTGAAGGATAAATTATATTTGAAGAGAAAAATTTTCGCCTAGACTGGGACTGGGACTCGAACCCGGGACCCTTGGCTTTCCGGGCCAAGTGCTCTACCAACTGAGCTACCGAGGCGAGTTACGATCTAGACGCAAATTTTTCTCTTATGTACGTTGTAATTCCCTAGCGCCAAATGCTTGAAACCATAGCTTCTATCTTTGCAAATGGCGGCTTCTTAGTTAAGAAGACATTTATTGGGAATTTAACACTACTTTATAGCCAGTAGGGCTTCTATTGACGATTTTATTATTAATTTAACACTTCTCATTGAAGGATAAATTATATTTGAGGAGAAAAATTTACAACGTACATAAGAGAAAAATTTGCATCTAGATCGTAACTCGCCTCGGTAGCTCAGTTGGTAGAGCACTTGGCCTGGAAAGCCAAGGGTCCCGGGTTCGAGTCCCGGTCTAGGCGAAAATTTTTCTCTTCAAATATAATTTATCCTTCAATGAGAAGTGTTAAATTAATAATAAAATCGTCAGTAAAATCAATATTGAAGAACCTGAGATTATGCCTCTTTA
Source organism: Diploptera punctata (assembly GCA_030220185.1). Lineage (NCBI taxonomy): Eukaryota > Metazoa > Arthropoda > Insecta > Blattodea > Blaberidae > Diploptera > Diploptera punctata. The sequence continues at coordinate 29,819 of JASPKZ010000841.1, read as the reverse complement.
TTTATTAGGTTGCACTATTCAGACAATTGCATAATCTGCATATTTTTTTTAACATTGTGTTGTATTATATTTTTAAAGTAACTTTAAAGTTTTAAACAAAATGCAAATGTTGTATTGAACTTTTATAGGAAAAATCACTAAGAGGATTAATTTAAGATTTAAATTAAAATGTTTTATACCTCACCTCATATCCAGTCTTCTAATTATATCGGTTTTGAAATTCTAAGCAGTTCTTCTGATCGACATAACATCAGTTGACAAGAAATTACTAAAGATGAAGCTGCCTAAGCTTTGAAACCGATATACAGTAAAAATTCCTTATTTGCAGTTCCCTTATTCGTGGGTTAAAAAATTTCAACACAGTTCCTGTATTCGCGGCCAAAATTTTCTTTATTCGTGGGTTTAGTCGGTATATTAGAAGGATTAGTATCCTTTATTAATGCATCAGCAACTCTTTTACTGCAGGCACGTGCCAAGGTGGCTTTTACAAAGAGAGATTCAAAGCAAGTGGACAAATTAACATTAAAGTAAAGCAAACCACTTACTTGTGTTTTGCTCCTTACTTTTATCTTTAACTGATCTGGTATTTCTTCTTTTCTTCCACTTACTTATACCAGACTCTTTTAACTTTACTATCTAACCTCTCTTGGTTAACTCTTGTTTTTTCGACCCTGACGCTATTAGGGATCTGAGGGCTAGGGAGTCTTTCCTTTCTTCCATTTCTTCTTTCCTTTATTTTCTTTTCTTCTCCAGAAAAGCCTGACCAGAGGCTATAATATGGCACTGGTCTGCCTTCCTTTGGCTGGCAACCAATCGAAGGGACTATCATTATGCCTTCAAGTCTTATATGAGAATTTCCCGAAAGGGCGCTGGAGGGAAAATTTTCTATAGGATCGTAACAGGCCTTGGCCTAATACTTGGAAGGAAGAAGAAGAAGAAACCTTATTGTCACTAAGCCTAAAGTATGTTAAGAATTAAATTAATGATTTTATTACCTCACCTCATATCCTTTTTCTTCTACAGAAGAAAAAAGATGAGGTGAGGTAATAAAAGCATTTATAAAGGACATAGCGGCACGTGAAATATGACGGTGGTGGCTTTTAACAACAAACTTTAGTATTTAACTTTCACAGGGAAAGAACACTATGAGGTTTAATTCAACCTCATAGTGTTCTTTCCCTGTGAAAGTTAAATACTAAATGTTGTTAAAAGCCACCACCGTCATATTTCACGTGCCGCTATGTCCTTTATAAATGCCGCCCTCGCCACAATTGGTGTTTTATTGTTTCAATTTGTCGTTTTTGCAATATTTTTGATTGAGTAACACATGTCTCTTCTGATTTGTTGCCAATTTATAATGTCGAGTAAAAGGAAAGAAAATTAGTTCTGAAGCAGAAAAAACTAGTGTTGTCCTTAAAGTAAACACAGAAATGCTTGACCGTATACACGTTGGCGAGTAGTTTTGTGTCTATATCACGCTGTTTTAATGTTATTGAATCAACTGTACGATTCATCAATAAATCCGAAGACAAATAAGGAATTCTATCGCTGAATTCACAGCTGAAATCAATCTGAATTGAAAGATCTTTTAAAAGCAGCAAAACAGGAAAAAATTACTAAGTTCTTTAAGCCCTTGCCTAATCCTGACAGTAATAATTAATAGAAATTGTTCAAAATCTCTCATTAATTGATTTTATTTTGATAATGTTTATTTTATTTCAGAACCTTGGAACGTATCCCCTATATACCCATACAAAATACCATTCCATATTCGCAGTTTTTGCATTCACGGTATATTTGCAGAACATATCCCCTATGAATAAGGAGCTTTTACTATAATTAGAAGACTGGATATGAGGTGAGGTATAAAACATTTTAATTTAATTCTTAAATTTAAATGAAAATGTTTTACTTGATAAAAAAATGAAAATGTTTCTTGAAGAGCTATGCATTACAGTGCCTTATCAACTTATTGATTGCACATTACTATCAAATGTTTTTATAAATTTTCTGGAATCAGGTTGAGTCTCCTGTCAGATAATACATTTTTCATACAAGTAAATGACCTCTCAACATCTACAGATTGGAGCAAATCTAAAACATCAAACTATTGTAGGGTCCATGCTGCAATAGAATTGTCACCTTGTAGAATTTTTGAAATGATTCTAAGTTAGGCATTTGATTGTGTTGATAGAGATAAGTTATGGAGAATAATGGAAATGCATGGCTACCCCGCAAAATTAATTTATGTGATAAAAAGTTTGTATGTAAAGTCTCAAATTGTAATAAATATAGGCACATCAAAGACCGAAGCTATGTTAATAAATAGAGGTGTAAGACAAGGGTGTAGTTTATCACCTACCCTTTTTAATCTATATATTAATGACATCATCCAAAATTGGAAAAGTATTGTTAATATAGGTATAAGAATGGACCGTATTAAAATATTAAACATTTTAATGTATGCTGACGATGTGGTTATTATTCAAGAAAATGAAAATAATTTACAGTACTCTTTACATCAATTAAATCAGTTATGCCAAGAATATAATTTCAAAATATCAAAAGAAAAAAACAAAAATAATGACATTTTGGGGAAACGATGATATAAGATCAAAAATCGTAATAGACAACAAATCTCTGGAACAAGTAACAAATTTTAATTATTTAGGTTGTAATTTTACTATAAACACAAAAGCTGTAAGAGACATACATATGAAACTGTCGAATTTTCAAATTATATGCGGAACTATATATATAAAAAATTAAAGAATAAAACAAGAAGAGATACTAGATTGAAGTTTTATAAAACATTGACAGTTCCTGCATTACTTTATGGGAGCGAAACTTGGGTAATGACCAAAAAATTGCAAAGTAGAATACAAAGTGCAGAAATGAACTTTCTTAGAAGAACAAAAGGCTGCACAAGATTGGATTGGATAAGGAATGAGGATATAAAAACAGAGTTATATATATATCCATTGGATGAGAAAATCAGAGAATATAGAGAGAAATGGTTTACACATGTGGAAAGAATGAATATAAGAAGATTACCACGAGCAGCATTCAACTACAAGCCAAGAGGTTCAAGGATGTAGGAAGGCCAGTGAAAAGATGGACAGAAAAACTGTGAGGTGGAACAGGCAATTTGCCTAGCCCGTGAAGTGAAGAAGAAGAAGAAGAAGATTCCAAGTTTGTGTAAAAAGTGAAACTGACTTGTAAGATGGAAAGCGAACAGTCTTACAATACGGATTGAGGAGTGAAGTATACAGAAAGAAAGAGCAATAACATTAATTAACAGGTGTTAGACTACAATATTGTATCATTTGTGTTATTAAATGTCTGATCAACTTTGCTAATATAAGCTTATTTTAAGTAGTGTTTAAATTCCCAATAAATGTCTTCTTAAAAAGAAGCCACCATTTGCGTGATAGAGTAAAGGCTTGCAGCATACAACAATCAGGAATTAAGTATCTATAAGAGAAAAATTTGCGTTTAGATTGGAGTGTCCAGATAGCTCAGCCGCCGTAGCATAGTGGTTAAGGCACTGCACTACAAGCTGGAAGGTCGAGGATTCGAGTCCCGGTGGAATCAGGATTTTTAAACTGACCAAACCTTCTGGTGGTACTATGGCCCTGGGGTCGACTCAGCCTCTAATAGAAATGAGTACCAGACACTTGTTCTGGGGGTAAAGGTGGCCGTCATGCAGGGCTGACAACCCTGCTGACATCAAGTGCTGATTGTTTAGAAAAAGTGGGAGCCTTAACCTCCTACTACCCCAAGAGTCTCCTGAGGCCTGTAGTGGGATCACCTTACTTTTTTTTAGATAGCTCAGTGGAAGAGCATTGGCCTAGAAAGCCAAAGGTCCTGGATTCAAACCCCAGTCTGAGCGTATAATTTTTCTCTTCAAGTATAATTTGTCCTTCAGTGAGAGGTATGAAATTAATAATGAAACATTGAAAGAAGATGCTGGCTTTATAAGTTGTGTTTAAATTCCCAATAAATGTCTTCTTAAACAAGAAGCCACCATTTGCATGATAGAGCAAAGGCTCGTAGCATACGGCGATCGGGAATTAACAGTGTATAAGAGAAAAATTTGCATTTAGATTGGAATTCTCAGGTAGCTCAGTGGTAGAGCATTGACCTAGAAAGCCAAAGGTCCTGGGTTCAAACCCCAGTCTGAGTGTATAATTTTTCTCTTCAAATATAAGCTTATTTCAAAGTTTTACTACTGGTAGACTTTTTTTAGATCTTTTTTACTTTTGGTGTTCCATGCCAGCTCAGTTTGACTTCTGATAACGAATATAGAAATAGATGTAATAGATGTTATAAATTAAAGATTATAATGGTAATGTTATGCAATAAAAATTCAAATGGGAGATTACCAAAGAAAATAATGTGATAGGTGCCAGAAAGAAAATCAAATAGAAATTTGATGGGACTAGAGAGTATAAGATATATATGAATGCATAGGATATGGGATAATAGAGAAAGAAAGTCAAGTGAAAATTATGTACACTTGTTTTGTGGCACCGCTACTCCTTGGTGTCCGTAGATCTTTTTCACAATTATACTTTCCTCTACTATTTAATTTTGTACTAGAGCATGCCATTAAATCTTTAGAGAATGAGGAAGGCTTACAACTGAATGGTATTAATAAGCTGTTGGTTTATGCTGATGATGTAGTACTACTGGCCGATAGCGAGGAGATACTAAAGGCCAACACGCACACACTATTGAGTAACACTAAGAAATTAGGACTGGAAGTAAATATCAGTAAAACTAAATATATGGTCACACGTAGAAATACATTATATAATGGAAATGGACAGCTAATGACAAATGAGGGAAATTTTGAGGAATTGGCTGAATTCAAATACCTAGGAACAATAATCACAAATAGGAATGAGATGCACAAAGAAATTAAACATAGGCTCAATTCTGGAAATGCATGCTATTTTGCATTGCAGAGACTCTTGATGTCCCAACTCCTTTCAAAAAACGTTAAGCTGAAAATATATAAAACTATTATTCTACCAGTTATATTATATGGGTGCGAAACATGGACTCTTACTTTAAGGGAGGAAAGGAGATTACGAGTATTTGAGAATAAAGTTCTTAGGAAAATTTTGGACCAAAGAGAGATGAACAGACAGGTGAATGGAGAAGACTACATAACAATGAACTACATGGTCTTTATAGGAAGCCAGATATAATAAGAACAGTTAAGTCCCGTAAGACTGCGATGGGCAGGACATGTTGCGCGTATGGGGAATGAAAGACGTGCATGGAAACTTCTTGTAGGAAAGCCAGAAGGAAAACGCCCAATTGGTAGACCAAGAATGAGGTGGGAGAACAACATTAACTATGATTTGAGGGAAGTAGATTATACAGGGAATGATTGGAAAGCATTAGCTCAGGATAGGGATGTATGGAGAGCTTATGTCCGTGTGGCCATGAACCTACGGGTTCGATAGTGCCAGTGAGTAAGTAAGAGTAAGTATACTTAAGTAATTCACAATAAGGAATGCAATCTACAGGCCTTTGCCCGGGCCCATGAGAGGCAAAGATTAATCCATCTTTCATATGCTGTTTATTTAACATATACTAATTACCCTGAAATATTCAATTCCTTCAAGTAATTTATAAAGTTGTATCTAAATCCTAACAATATCTTAGGGCTGCATGCAAATACATTAGTCTCTGGTGAGCTGAGTTTTCCGTGAGAACGTGCAAAGTTTGAATTAGCGAGTCGCTGACTGGTCATGCATGAAAGTGGTTTTTTTCGTAATATTGGCAAGAAATTATCCAGAATTCTCAGCGATAAAACTACTTCCGTTATTTTCGTCTGTTAGAGGAACACATTTATGCTTGCGTCCCGCAAATAAAACCGTGTACGACGACTTCTGCATCGTGCGATATTATGCCGATTCTCCTGTTCTTTCAGTTGAATTCTTTGGTAGACTCTATCAAATTCCTCTTCTCCACTTATACCGAAAACATGATTGAAGTCTTCAAGGTCCGACATCTTGGATAAATCAGCAAGGTTTCAAAGTACATCGGTTACCATCGGTTGCTCCCGATTCGTTCTCTGCAAAGTCACCTCACCAGGTAGCTTAGGAATTTCGACAATTATTATCGCATGAACAGATTTTTGAGTATGCAGAAACGTCTTTGGATGCAACTTTCTCAACAGAGTATAAGCTGAGAATGACTTTTACGGTCTAATGCGTTCATAGATACGACCCATAATCATGAGAGCTAGAAAGGAAAGGGAGCTAATCTGACCTGAGAAAACTTGTAACATAGGAAGTAGTACTAAGCAGCAATATTATAGCAAGTTGAATAGTAAACATCTTTTCATTAAAATATCTTTATATATAAATCGTGAGTCAAATCTTGAATAAAGAAAATAATTACAAATGAACTGAACATTAATAATCTTCTTCTTCTTCTTCCTTCCAAGTGTTAGGCCAAGGCCTGTTACGATCCTATAGAAAATTTTCCCTCCAGCATTTCATAGGACGGCCCAGAGATTTTCGTCCTCTTGGTATATAATTATAAACAGCTTTGGGAATCCGATTTGAACTCATTCTTTCAAGATGGTGTTTCCAATGTAGTTGGTACTGTTTAATATATTCCAAAATTGGCATAATCTTCAATTCTTTTAAGATATCGGTGTTCCTTTTCCGATCCCATCTGGTGTAACCCACTGTTCTGTGCATGAATCTCATTTCACAAGCCATTATTCTGCTTTCATGTTGTCTTTTTAGTGTCCATGCTTCACTACCATAGATCAACACTGGTCTAGCCAAAGTGTTATAAAAACATAATCTGGTGTTTTTCTGTTCAAGGGATGGTTTCATAACTTGATTAATAATTCCCAAACTTTTATTATAACTAGTAATTTTTTCAGGGATATCCTTTTCATCCCAGATAGAGAGATAATATCCAAGATATTTAAATTGATTAGATCTCTCTAAAATTTTATTCTGGAGACAGATTTTACTTTGTTTGGGGTCCTTCCCATGAAATGCCATAATTTTAGTTTTGTTAATTGATATTTCCATATTAAATTTGGCAGCTATTTTTTGTAAATTATAAATTGAACATTAATAATCATTGACCAATATGCGAGTTTAAGAAAAAAATATAAACAATGCTAACAATAGAAATTAATATACTCTGTTGTTAATAAATCCAACATTCTGGAATTACAAATACAGCAATAATGAACAACCATACGTACATTCACTCAATAGTCCAACCGAGGGCTAGGGTCCACACCCAGGACACCCTACCCTGCCTTTCAGGACCAATGAATCAAAGTAGAACCGCTCTGCTCAAGCTACAAAAGATGACGACCCATTCTCTTGCTTCATACTTGAGAGTTCCTGGGAAGATGGGGAAATTGCATCGCGCAATAAGTGCAACGCAGAGGAGGGGGAGGGCGGGAGGATGAACAAATTAGGGTAGGAACAGCACTGTTCTAAAATCTAAATGCACAACGTGGAAGAGATGATGTAGTGTTGCAGACAAAAATGTACTTTCGGTACAGTTAAACAGAGAAAAACTACTGCACTTAATCTTTACTACATAGGCCCTACTGTGTGCAGATTGCCAACTAAGAACAATGATATAAATAATATATTTAACAATTCAAAGTGCATCTGGAGTTTCAACTTTGAGCTTAAGAGAATATTTAACTTTCACAGGGAAAGAACACTATGAGGTTTAATTTAAGAATTAAATTAATGTTTTTATTACCTAACCTCATTTCCTTTTTCTTCTATACTGCAGTTTTGGAGCTTATCTCCATCGTCAGTAGCCTCTGGTCGACCGGTGTTATGTCGTTTCTTGGCGGTTTTCTTCTTACTTCTATTGATGGACCGATGAACCTCTGGATCAGGTCAAAATTTGCGGGAGTTTCAAAATTCAGAGGTTCATCAGTCCACCGATAGAAGTAAGAAGAAATCCACCAAGAAACGACATAACACCAGTCGACCAGAGGCTACTGATGATGGAGATAAGCTCTGAAACTGCAGTATAGAAGAAAAAGGATATGAGGTGAGGTAATAAAAACATTAATTTAATTCTTAAGAGAATATGCTTATGGTGTGTAGAACTATTATACTAGTTTTTTTGTTCAACTATAATTTTATATAAATGGATTGCGCACAAATGTGCAAAGGTTCAACTATAATTTTGTACATTAAAAAAAATATTAATTAAAAAAACAGTGTATTGCTGTTAAACACTTTTAATGAGAACAATCTGTTTTATCATCAATTCATCATCATAAAGATAATTTCATTATTTTTATTATTTATTTAATACATCTCAGTGGAGGATAAATTATATTTGAAAAGAAAAATATACGCTCAGACTGGGGTTTGAACCCAGGACCTTTCACTATGTGAATGCTCTATCAACTGAGCTACCTGAGCACTCCAATCTAAATGCAGTGATTCATAGCAATTGACACTCGGGAATTAACAGTGTATATAAGAGAAAAATTGGCATTTAGATTGGAGTGTTCAGGTAGCTCAGTCGGTAGAGCATTCACATAGAAAGCAAAACGTCCTGGATTCAAACCCCAGTCTGAGTATATATTTTTCTTTTCAAATGTAATTTTATTAGCTTAAAAAATGTAACTTACTATCCAAATAGTCGTGAGTTATTTAAAAACTTGTAATTGGCAGTACTTGAAATGTTATGAGTTTTAATGATTTTATAAAATAAAGTGTTCAATGCATTGGATACAGTAATTATATATATCAGCCTATATCAATATGAAATTTCATTCAAATGTAAAATAGTAAAGTTGAATTGGCATATTGTTTACTTGATTTCACAAGGAGTGAGCCTTATGTTATGATGCAATATAAAGATTGAAAGATACTTTTTCAGAAAAAAATGGGAAGTTTGTAGAAATATATTTTGCATCTTAAATATGACGTTCATTATATAACAATAGACAGAATTTGATGACCTGAAAATATTTGAAAAATTGACCTAAATTGTGACTCCAAAATTTAATAAAAGTATCTAGAAATTACCAAAAAGACCTAAAAAATTGAAATTTTTATTTTAATTAATTAATTGCAGTATTTATTAAACTATGTTAAATAAAACATTATGTATAAACTGTTATAGATTAAAGATTATTGGATTAGTTAGCATACATCCTTAATTTTTATCACTTAAAAAAGTAGAAAACAAAAACTAAATTAATGTATTAATTAGTAATTTGAGTAAATAATTAAGCTACAGTGTCACAGTATAATTTTCTTGTTTGCAGCTTCTGTAAAAAAAATAGTATTCTTAATTTTAGAAGCAAAATAATTTCATTTATTTTTTATAAAAAAATAAGCATATGAACCAATTATCAATAAAAAATTGAGGAATGCAAAAGTAGTATTAATGAAATATTGTAAATAATTGGAAACACGCTAAGACACCATTTAATAGGTAAATATCTGGTAAATACATATCAAATGGAGTTTTTGCATGTTAGCAATCATTTACAACATATGAACAATACCTTATTCTTCCTTGGCATTTCATAAGATTATTGTGAATGTTCTGATATAGTGGAAGATAAATGACCACAAATTGTCGTTTAGGATAGTTTTGTATATGGAGAAGCTGCTCTCCATATCCACAAAAAAAAAAGAACAGTGGATGTGATATTACCAGGCTTCCAATATAAACCCGGACCGGCCTCATGGGGTTTCACCCGTCAGGCAGCGCTCTCTCCTCGTCCGCATTTCACTCTGCCAGCCGCTCGTCCTTGAACTATTGTTCGACAAGATGAGACGTCAGCTGACGTTAGAGCAGCGCATTTATGTGTGTAAATGTTATTATAAATACGAATCAACTCGTCGCGTTCGCGAGGAATTTATTCAGAACTTCCCTGGACAATTACCTCCTCCAGATCGACAATCCACGATCTTGTGACTAAATTTGAGACCACTGGTTCAGTACAAAATAAGAAACACTCGCTCCCCAGATCTAACAGTGTGATTTTTATTTGTGGGGTAGCCTGAAAGACAAAGTGTACAAAACAAATCTGCACACATTGGAAGAACTGAAGAACACAATAAGAAATGAAATCAGAAACTTGACAGTGCCCGAACTACAGCATGTCAATCTAAATGTGTTTACTCGGTATAATGCCTGTTTAACTGCAGGAGGACAACATTTCCAGCATTTTCCATAAGGTAAGAAACAGTTCAAGGACGGGTGGCAGGCAGGGTGAATTGCGGGAGGAAGAGACAGCACTGCGTGCCGGGTGAAACTCCGTAAGGCCGGTCCGGTTTTATATTGGAAGCCCGTTATATGTAAATATATACACCTGAATGCATAAATTTACACATAAATATTCAAAATAAGAGCTTTACAGCTTAAAAAGTAGTGTTAATTAATTCCAACGTAAAATCTTCTTGAATTAGAAGCAATTCAATAGCTTTGTCAATGATGGTTCGCTAAAAAATTGAGTGTAGAGGGTGTGTCCATGATTTATAATGCAGAAAATCCAGTTGATTAAGTATTCCAAGGCTATAATCCTGGTGTTTTTACCAAAAAGTCAAACATTTTTGGAAATTTTGAAAAATGAAAAAATTGAGTCTAGAGGTTTTGTCTGGATTTCTAATGCAGAAATTCCGGTCTAAGATGAAAATTTCCCGATCGAGTATATCCATTGGTCTTGATATTTTTACAAAAATGTTCGAAGTTTTGATAAGTGCAAAAATTGAATCTAGAGGGTGTGTCCGGGATTTCACAAAGTGACGAGTGAATTTATCTACAGGATTCGGGAATCAGTTACTTCCTCAAAGGATATTTACTAAAAAAAGAACTGTTTTATTTATTTGCCTTGTAATGGTGTAGGTCATGATATGTTACTCATTTAATGTTAACATTTTCAAAATCTTCAAATTCAACAATTCAGTAAACAGAGTGTATATGGAATTTTTAATATAGCAAAATCAGTCCTACATCCATAATTTCCCCATTGTATATTCCAAGGCTACTCTTTTGATGTTTTATAATAAAAATGTTGAAATTGTGAAATTTGCAAAAATTCTGTCTACTGAGTATGTCCAGGATTTATTTCTCTTCTTCTTCTTCTTCGGCTTTCCCCCACTTATAGGTTTGCCGTCTTCAGTTTCCATTTATCTCTATCATTCCAATCTCCCTCTTCCAAATTCCGATCATCCATTATAGTTCTGACGTAGGTTTTCCATTTTCATCTTGGTCTGCCACGTTTATTTCTTCCAGGGGGTGACCATTGGTATATATTTTTTGGCCATAGTTCATTTTCCATTCTTTGTACATGGCCATACCATTTAAGTGTTTGATTTTCAATCCTCTTAACAACAGATGTGGTGACATTCATTTCTCTCCAAAGGAATTCATTTCTTATTTTATCCTGTCTTGTTTTTTGGAGGCTTCTTCTAAAATAATCAAATTCAACTGTTCTAATTTTATTCTTTTGTAATTCCGTCAAAGACCAAGTTTCACTTCCATATGACAAAATATTCTGTATTATGCTCTTATAAATTTTCATTTTAGTTTCCTTTGTAATATTTTTATTCCAAATTATTCCATGTAATGTCTTAGTTGCATTTTTTGCCATTGCAATTTTAGTCTGTACATCTCTCTCACAGGTACCAAAACTTGTAATTATTGACCCAAGATATTTAAAAAATTCACACTTCTTTATTTTCCCTGTTTCAAGTATGAGGTCATCCACATCCTTTCCCAAACACATATATTCTGTTTTCTGTAAATTTATATTCAGTCCCCATTTTTTATATTCTTCCATTAGTTTATTTATCATATATTTCATATCATCTTCATCCCCTGCAAAAATTATTTGATCATCTGCAAACAACAATGAATGCAGTACTTTTCCTCCTATAGGAATACCCATTTCAGAACATTTTTTATACCACAAGTTAAGAGCCTGGTCTAAATAAATGTTAAAAAGAATTGGTGATAAACTGCATCCCTGCTTAAGGCCTTTATTCACAGGATTTCTAATTTAAAAAATCTGGCCTACATCACAAATTTCCTGAATGTATATTCCGAGACTATAGTCTTGGCTTTTTTTTTATGTCAAAATTTTTAAAATTTTGCAAACTGCAAAAATTCATTCCACAGGCTTTGTCTGGGATTTCTAATGCAAAAAATCCAGTCTATATCCCAAATTTTTTTATTGTATATTCTAAGGTAATATTGGTGTTTTTACTAAAAATATCAACATTTTCAAAATTTTGAACACTGCAAAATATCAGTCTGCTGGGTATATCTGGGATTTCTAATGCAAAAATTCCTGCCTAGTTCCCAAATTTCCTGATTGCATATTCCAAGGCTTGGTGTTTTTACTAAAAATGTTAACATTTTTGAAAACTGCAAAAATTGACTTTACAGGGTGTGTCAGGGTTTTGTAATGCAAAGTATCCGGTCTACATTCCAATTTTCCAGGTTGTATATTCTATAAAGCTATATAGCCTTGGTGTTTTAACTAAAAAATGTCAACATTTTTGAAAATTTACAAACTGCAAAAATTTAGTCTACAGGGTGCATCTGGGATTTCTAATGTGTAATATCCAGTCAGTGTCCCAAATTTCCTTATTGTATACTCCAAAGCAATAGCCTCAGTGTCTTTGCTACAAATGTCAAAATTTTAGAAATTTTTAAAACTGCAAGAACTCATCATCATCATCATCCATGCAAGTATTAGGCCATGTGGCCTGTTACGGTCTCAAAGAGGAATTTTCCATCCAGTGCTTTTTTGGACGTCCCAGCGATCTTTTGCCTTGGCTTTTGTAATTCTATGAGACGGCATTTGTTGAAGATGGGCTTTCCAGTTGTTCTGGTAGTTTTGTATATGGTGAAGAATGGGTTCTACATCCAACTCTTCCATAATTTCCTCATTTCTTTTATGGTCCCACTTTGTGTAGCCTGCTGTACGGCACATAAATCGCATCTCATTTGCTGTTATTTGGCTTTCATCTCTTCTTCGTATTGTCCATGCTTCACTACCATATCTTAATACTGGTCTTGCGAGAACCTTATAAAGCCGTAATCTTGTGTTCTTCTGTACTAAAGATGGTTTCATTATACTGTTAATTATCCCCGTTGTTTTTATAAAATTTGTGATTTTCTTTGATATATCAGCTTCATCTTGAAATGTTAAATTATAACCCAAATAATTAAATTCATTTACTCGTTCTAAAATTTCATCATCCAAAACAATTTTGCTAGGTATAGGGTATTTCCCACAAAAGGCCATCACTTTAGTTTTCTTTGTATTGATTTCCATATTGTACCTTTTTGCAATTATATTAAAATTGTGTATAGAATACTGTAAATCTGTTTCTGTTGGAGCTATTAATACCAAATCATCTGCAAAAAGCAAAGAGTCTATTTTATGGTTTCTATTAATTTGGATAGAACCGTGTCTCATCTGTCGCCAATCTTGGAGTATTCTATCCATGTATATGATAAAGAGCAAGGGCGAGAGGCCACATCCTTGTCTTATGCCCCTATTAATTTCGGTCCATTCTGTTTGTGTGTTATTGATTCGAACTGAAATCAAATTTGTTTTATAGATATTGTATAAATTTAAAATATGCTGTTGTGGTAGATTGTTGTCAGCTAAAATTTCCAACAGTTTATTCCTATTGATTTTGTCGAAGGCTTTTTTGAAGTCCACAAAAGCTAAATGTGTTTCTACATTGAACTCCCTGTGTTTTTCTATTAATAATTTCATGGAGAAATAACCATCACAGCAGGATCGACCTTTACGAAAGCCATTCTGTTCTTCGCTGAGGAGGCTGTTAAGATGTTTGTATAATTTGTTCTTAATTATATTGGCGTAAATTTTGTATCCAGTATTTAGTAAGCTGATACCTCTCTAATTTTCACAGTTTTTCTTGTCTCCTTTTTTAAATATTGGTATTACAATAGATTTTGTCCAACTTACAGGAATGTCTCTCCCTTCCCATAGTTTATTTAAGAATGTTAGAAATCTGTCTAAAAACAGAGGATTTGCATTTTTAAATAGTTCAATACTGATTCCATCCTCTCCAGGAGCTTTATTGATTCTCATTTTCATTAATACTTCTGATAGTTCATCCTCTGTAATCAAGTCTGTAGAGGTGTTATTAGATGATGGTAAAATGAGAGTATTTGGAGTTTGGGTCCATAGATTTTGAAAATAATTTGACCATTGTTTGGCTGGGATGACATTAAAGTTGAGATTGTCTTTTGTTTCACGATTCAAATTTTTCAAGATTTTGTATGTTTTTGGTGCGGGTCTAGTAATATCATTCTATAATTGTGACACAAATTCCTCCCAATTTTTTCTATGTCTCTTCCTGGTTTCTCTTTTCGTTATTGCTCTTGTTTTGTGGTAATTGATTTAGTCTTCTGATTTATTTGATAAGTACTTTTGGTATGCTTCTTTTTTGTCTTTGATAATTTGCGCTATTTCTTCATCCCAATGTCTTATGCCATTTTTTTTTAACCATCTCCTTTTTGTGCCTAGGCTTTCTTTTGCAGATTGTTTTAAGATGTTAGCAAGTTTACTCCATTCCTCTTCAATATTTTCGGAGACAGGGCAATCCTTCATAATGTTTTGCATTCTTGTCTTATAAAGCCAAGCTGTGCTGGGATCTCTGAGGGAGCTTACTTTGAACTTCAAATCCAATTTCTGAACTTTCTTTTTTGTTTTAATCCATCTTGGTTTCATATGTATAGTACTGACAAGAAGATAGTGATCTGATTCAATTTCTAGTCCCCGGAACACTCTTGTATCTAAGACCATATCTGATAGTTTCTGGTTACAAAGAATATAATGTATAATTGATCGAGAATTCCTGGCTTCCCAGGTATCTTATGACTATCTTTAAGTTCATACATGGAATTCATAATTTTTACTTGATTGTAAACAGCAAAATCAGTAAGTCTTTGGCCATTTCTATATAATGTATCTTCTCCATGTCCTCCTACATAGCACTGGATTTTTCTGTTCCCTATCCTGCCATTAAAATCTCCCATGATTAAGGGCCGCATGCAAACACATTAGTCTCTACTCAAATTACTTCCAATCACTGGTGAGCTGACTCACCGTGAGCAAGTGCAAAGATCGAATTAGCTACCCACTAACTGGTCATGCATGAAAGTCATCATTTTCGTAATATTGGCAAGAAATTACCCAGAATTCTCAGCGATAAAACCACTTCTGTTATTTTTGTCTGCTATAGAGGAACGCATTTACGCTTGCGTCCCGCAAATAATACTGTATACAACGACGTCTGCATTGCACAATATTACGCTGATTCTCCTGTTCTTCCAGTTGAATTCCTTGGTAGACTCTATCAAATTCCTCTTCTCCACGTATACCGAAAACATGATCAAAGTCTTCAAGGTCCGACATCTTGGATAAAGCAGCAAGGTACGCGGCAATTTTTCAAACTACATCGGTTACCATCAGTTCCCATCGGGATTCTCACGATAAGTTTCTATCTTAAGTTACCTCGTCAGGTAGCTTACGAATTTCAACAATTATTTTCGCATGAATAGATTTCTGAGTAAGCAAAATCATATTAGGATAAAACTTTCTCAGCAGAGAACACCTTTTATGATCTAATGCGTTTAAAGATTCAACCCTAAGAGCATATCTGATTTATTTACATGATTGACAATTGTTTGTAGTTTTGAATAGAATTTGTCATTTTCTTCTTCTTTGCCTTCTATTGGAGCATAAATTCCTATTATTGTTAAGTATCCTCGTGAGAGTTTTAGTCTTACTTGAATGATTCTTTCATTATGGAATATGTAATTACCTATTGATGATCTAAATTTCTTATGTATCATTAACATTATTCCAGCTCTTGCTCTTGTATTGTGATTTACTCCGCTATAAAACTGCAAATAATTTTGTGTTTCTTTCGAACCTTTTAATTTCTTTTTGGTTTCAGAAATTGCCGCACATGCAATTCCCTTCTTTGCCAGAATGTTGTCTAATTGGTTCTCTTTATGGGAAATTCCCTGTACATTCCAGGTTGCAAATTTAAAATATTTTCCTTTTTTCAATGTCGTATCCTTATTCTTGCAAAGATCGTCAACAGGTTGATCTGTCTAATTGATCCGAGGCTTGGTTTCAGACTTGAAAGCAAATGTAAATTTTTTCACCCAATGGGTTGCTGGCCCAGAGGGGTATTATTATGGGGTTCCCACTATTGTAGCATTTCCTCTACATTGAAGTGATATGGTTATACCACCAGTACTCGGTCCTCAGAGCCTCATTTGTAATAGGTTGCACCATGAGCAGGTTGAGGATGAGATTTGGATAGGAGAGGTGATGAAATGCACGTCACTATCCCTATCCCAGAATTCAGTCTACAGAATGTTCCAGGATTTCTAATGTAAAAATCCAGCCTACATCCAAAATTCCCCAATTGTATTTTGTAAGTTTATAGTATTGATGTTTTTACTAAAAATTAAAAATTTCCAAAATTTTGAAAACTGCAAAAAAAAAAAGTCAATCTACAGTGTGTGTCCGGGGTTTCTAAAACAAAAAAAATCTGGCCAACATCCCAAATTTCCCAATAATTATATATTACGAGCCTGTAATCTTCATGTTTTTTACTAAAATTGTGTTAAAATATTCGAAAATTCAAAAACTGCAAAAATTCAGTCTACATAATATGATGCAATTTCTAATGTACAAATCTGGCCTATATTTCATATTTTCCCACCTACATATATCTGGAGGGTCACCGCTGTGGTCTCGAGGTAGCGTGCTGCCTTGTCACGTAGCGGGCCCAGGTTCGATCCCCGGTCGGGGCAGTATTTCTGGGTGAGGTTTTTATTGGGGTTTTCCCTCACCTGTAAGACAAATGTCAGGAAAACTGTAAGGCCCAAACAGTCCCCAAAATCATATGGTCATCATCATCCTTATCATTTATCATCATCATCATCCTTCACCGGTGTGGAAAGCAGCAGGAAGCTACCACACCTACAATTATCTAGTAAAGCTGCAAGCATAACATGAAAATGCTATGATTGCAGTGAAGGACCTGCCTTCGGGCAGAATTACTATGGATGGATATCTGGAGACTAAAAATGTCAAAATTTTCAAAATATTGAAAAATGAAAAAAATTAGTCTGTAGGGTGTGTCCGGAATTTCTAGTGCAAAAAATCCACCCAGCATCCCGCATTGTCTATCGTAAGTTTAAAAGTCTTGGTGTTTTACTACAAATGCCCAAAATTACAAATTTTTTAAAAAATGTAAGAATTCAGTGTACAGTGTGTCCGAGATTCCTAATGCAAAACATCTGCTTACTTTCCAAATGTCCTGTTCTGGTGTTTGTACTTAAAAAATCAACATATCCGAAATTTTGAAAACTGCAAAAATTTAGTCTACAGGGTATGTCTGGAATTTCCAATGTGAAATATTCGACGTACATTTCAAATTTCTGGATTCTATGTTCTGATTGTATAGTCTTGGTGTTTTTACTAAAAGTGTAAACATTTTCAATATTTTGAAAACTGCATAAATTCAGTCTACAGGGCGTGTCTAGGATTTCTAATATAAAAAATCTGACCTACATCCTAAATTTTCGATTTTATATTCCAGGGCAATAGTCTTCATGTTTTTACTAAAAATGTAATAATTTTGAAAATTTTGGAAAACTGGAAAAATCCAGGACATGTGGATGGAATGGGGAATGGAAGAGGGGAATGAAAACCTCTTGTAAGAAAACCAGAGGGAAAACATCCAGTAAGTAGACCAAGAATGAGGTGGGGGCATAACATTGACCATTATTTAAGGGAAGTACAGTGTGATTCAGAAATATGGCTATACGTTTGATCGCATTTTGTGACGAAAATATTATTATTGAAGTAAATATGAAGTTATCATTGGAAACGGAATCCTTCAAATTACAACAATAGAACAAAACAAATCACTTACAGCAACACTAAGCAAGTCACTTTATTGCTTCAAGCTGTTTGCCGTTTACATCCAAGCATAATTGTCAACGCTTTGGGAAGTCATTCATTGTGTTATGATACATGTTTAAAGGAATAACTCTAATTTCTTCCTCCATCACTAATTTCAGCTTGTCGACGTCTTGAGGTTTCCGGGCATAAACCTTCTCCTTCAAATAACCCCACAACCAATAGTCACATGCTGTGAGGTCAGGGGAATGGGCTGGGTATTCAATGGGGCCTCTTCTTCCCACCCACCTGTTTTGCAAATGATCATCCAAATTTTTCCTCGCCGCTATTGCATTGTGAGGAGGTGCACCATCCTGCTGGAATAAACATTGTTCATGTTCAGCACTTTGCATTACCGGCAGGACAATTTGTTTAAGGATATCACTATACCGATCACCATTAACAGTCTCATCCAAAATTCGCATTCCTAACAGTCCTTCCCATCCGATCATGGCCCAAACAGTGACTTTGCCGCATCTTAAACGTTTCTCTTCAATAACATTAGGATTCTCTTTACCACAATAGTGACAATTGTGTCGATTAACACGTCCGTTCACATGGAAACAGCTTCATCAGAAAAGTGCAATTTTCCGTACCAATGTTCGTTGTTTGCTGATTCCCTTACAACAAATTCACAAAATTCCATCTGCTTGTCAGGGTCGTCTTCATTAAGTTCGTGGACACGAATCGATTTGAAGGCGTGGTACTTCTCACGCTTAAAAACACGACACAGACTCGATTGACTTATATGAAGCTCACGTGCAGCTTGGCGGGTTGATTTTTGTGGGCTAGCGTCGAACGCCTCCACAATTCTCTTCGTTGTTTCTGCATCTGTGCTAATGCGAGGCTTTCCAGGAGGTTTGATTTTCTGCATCCTTACCGTTTCCAGCAGTCGTTTTATCCACTTCCCCACAGTGGACGGCTGCAATGCTATGTTAAACTCACGTCTTGCGGCCTCACAATCATTAGCATACGTTATAGCCCATACAGCAATTGTAATTTGCTGTTGCATATTCAACGCCATTTTGACTAATGGCGTAAGTTCTACACTGTTTTGTTTTATTCCATTGTTGTAATTTGAATAATTGCCTTTCCAATGGTAATTTCATATTTTCTGTAATGGTAATATATTCATCACACAATGCGATCAAACATGTAGCCATAATTATGATTCACCCCGTAAATTATACAGGAGATGATTGAAAAACATTAGCTCAGAATAGGGATGTATGGAGAGCTTTTGTCTGCGTGGCCATGAACCTACGGTTTGATAGTGCCAGTGAGTTAGGTACTAAAAATACTGATTTTTGGGTTTTTAAAATATACTATATAATGCTACTATGAAAGACATGCATGGAAGCTTCTTGCAGGAAAACCAGAGGGAAAACGCCCAGTTGGTAGATCAAGAATGAGGTGGGAGAATAACATTAACCATGATTTGAGGAAAGCATGAGGATAGTAATGCAAACAAGGGGGCTAAACATTGAAGAGCCCAAGATCTTCAGCTTTGGAGGTTGGCATGGGAAGACGAAAGCAGCTGTAAAAACCTGAAGATACTAGGGTGAATCAAATATAAACCGGAATTATTCTTTACAATTTTATTGAATTAACAAAAAAATACAAAACCACCGCCTCATTTTTCTACATAGTCTCCTGCATTCCCAACACACTTTTGCCATCGAGTTGGCAACTTTTTGATGCCGTCCTTGAAGAATGTGGGATGACGTGTAGTCAGTCAGTTGCGCACGAACTCCTCTACCGCTGCTTTGTCACCAAACCGCCTTCCTCCCAGGTCTTATTTCAGTGGCCCAAACAAATGGTAGTCACAGGGTGACATCTGGACTGTAAGGAGGATGTTCCAGAGGTGTCCAATGCATTTTCGTCAGTTTTTCGTCATATTTTTTTTTGTTCCTGGCTGAGGAGCAGAGGAACCCACGTGGCAGACAATTTTCGGAATTTGAGTTCATCACTGATGATGGCTTGAACACTTCCGAAGCTTATTCCAACGTGTGAAGCAATTTCAGAAATTGTTACGCGCCGATCCTCCTCAATAAGGTCCCGTACAGCACGAATGTTGTCTGCAGTGATGCTTGTTCGTTGCCATCTTTGGTGGGGCTCATTTTCCACTGAATCCCGGCCCGCTAATTTTTTTTTTGCGCCAATCATACACCTGCTTCTTCGAAAGGGTTGCTTCTCCGAATTTCAGAAGGTTTCGCCAAAAACTTAATAATAATGCGTTGCGCAACAGAAGTGTGTACCTCTTGCTCACTCATGGCGTACTGAAGCAAGCGGCCGCTCTTCGGAGTGCGACACATCAAGATCCCTACTCCAGACACCCCCACCAACTTCCCCTCCAAACCGCAATTTTTGCAGTTCGCTACCAGAGCCTCCAGATACAAATTCCGGTTTATATTTGATCCACCATCGTAGACAGATTTTTACAGGGAATTATTGTAAAACTTTAGCTCGGGATAGGGATGCATGGAGAGCTTATGAGTTAATCATTAATAGTAAAATTGGCATAATAATTGTGAAATTAATAAAATTAATAAAGTTACTTCATTATTTTACTGACGTAAAGTTAAATTATTGTAGGTTTTGTTATTTTAATGCTCTGATAAAATTTACTGACCTCTGAAAATTTCCAGAGACCTGCACGCTTTGTTACCACAAATTAACTTATTTAAATTATAATTGATAAAATACAAGTTTAGGCTCAAAAGCACAAAATATATGCGAATGTGTAAATATGCATTTTAGGCACAGTTAATTTCTTCCAGATCGTTTATTGAAATAAATAAACAATAATATACAGTAAATTATATTCTATCAAACTCTACTCTGTCTTAGGGTAGCACTGACCATGCCGTCAGTCGCAAACTCTCTAGCTGAAGAGGCCAATTGAAGGCGAAATAGAGATTGAACAACAAATACAGAGTAGTTTATTTATATAGCTAAACATAAAATACATTAATTTTCATACTTCTGCTCATTTATGTCAAGAAGATCGGGGATAAGTAGATTCCCGGGCAACGCTGGGTAATCAGCACAGAGCAACTAAAAATATAAATTTATAATTATCTTTCCTTTTACTTACTCAACTAAACATAAAAGCACATTAATTTTCATTTATTCAAAAACTGCAAAATTACTACCTAGAGACTGTGTCCGGGATTAATAATGCAAAAAATCCGGTCTAAATCCAAAATTTCAAAATTGAGTTTTCCAAGGTTATTGTCTTCTTGTTTTCCAAAACAATGTCAAAATTGCCGAAAATTAAAAAACTGCAAAATTACTATCTAGAGACTGTGTCCGGGATTTATAATGCAAAAAATCCGGTCTAAATCCAAAATTTCAAAATTGAGTTATCCAAGGTTATAGTCTTATTGTTTTTCCAAAAAATGTCAAAATTTTCGAAAATTAAAAAACTGCAAAATTACTATCTAGAGACTGTGTCCGGGATTTATAATGCAAAAAATCCGGTCTAAATCCAAAACTTCAAAATTGAGTTTTCCAAGGTTATAATCTTGTTTTTCCAAAAAAATCTCAAAATTTTCAAAAATTCAAAAACTGCAAAATTACTATGTACAGAGTGTGTCCGGGATTTATAATGCAAAAAATCCTGTATAAATCCAAAATTTCAAAATTAAGTTTTCCGATGTTTTAGTCTTAATGGTTTTCCAAAAAATGTCAAAATTTTCGAGAATTCAAAAACTGCAAGATTACTATCTAGAGACTGTGTCCGGCATTCATAATGCAAAAAAATCCGGTCTAAATCCAAAATTTAAAAATTGAGTTTTCCAAGGTTATAGTCTTGATGGTTTTCCAAAAATAATCAAAATTTTCGAAAATTCAAAAACTGCAAAATTACTATCTAGAGACTGTGTTCGGGATTTATGATGCAAAAAATCCAGTCTAAATCCTAAATTTCAAAATTGAGGTTTCGAAGGTTATGGTCTTATTATTTTTACAAAAAATGTCAAAATTTTCGAAAACTAAAAAACTACAAAATTACTATCTAGAGACTGTGTCCGGGATTTATAATGCAAAAAATCCGGACTAAATCCAAAATTTCAAAATTGTATTTTCCCAGGTTACAGTCTTAACGGTTTTCCAAAAAATGTCAAAATTTTCGAAAATTCAACAACTGCAAAATTACTATCTGGAGACTGTGTCCGGGATTTATAATGCAAAAAATCCGGTCTAAATCCAAAATTTCAAAATTGAGTTTTTCCAAAATATATCAAACTTTTCGAAAATTCAAAAACTGCAAAATTACTATCTAGAGACTGTGTCCGGGATTTATAATGCAAAAAATCCGGTCTAAATCCAAAATTGTGTTTTCCAAGTTTATAGTCTTAATGGTTTTCCAAAAAAGTCAAAATTTTCGAAAATTCAAAAACTGCAAAATTACTATCTAGAGACTGTGTCCGGAATATATAATGCAAAAAATCCGGTCTAAATCCAAAATTTAAAAATTGAGTTTTCCAAGGTTATAGTCTTGCTGGTTTTCCAAAAATACTCAAAATTTTCGAAAATTCAAAAACTGCAAAATTACTATCTAGAGACTGTGTTCGGGATTTATAATGCAAAAAATCCAGTCTAAATCCTAAATTTCAAAATTGAGGTTTCGAAGGTTATGGTCTTATTATTTTTACAAAAAATGTCAAAATTTTCGAAAACTAAAAAACTGCAATATTACTATCTAGATACTGTGTCCGGGATTTATAATGCAAAAAATCCGGACTAAATCCAAAATTTCAAAATTGTGTTTTCCCAGGTTACAGTCTTAACGGTTTTCCAAAAAATGTCAAAATTTTCGAAAATTCAACAACTGCAAAATTACTATCTGGAGACTGTGTCCGGGATTTATAATGCAAAAAATCCGGTCTAAATCCAAAATTTCAAAATTGAGTTTTTCCAAAATATATCAAACTTTTCGAAAATTCAAAAACTGCAAAATTACTATCTAGAGACTGTGTCCGGGATTTATAATGCAAAAAATCCGGTCTAAATCCAAAATTGTGTTTTCCAAGTTTATAGTCTTAATGGTTTTCCAAAAAATGTCAAAATTTTCGAAAATTCAAAAACTGCAAAATTTCTATCTAGAGACTGTGTCTGGGATATATAATCCAAAAAATCCGGTTTAAATCCAAAATTTCAAAATTCAGTTTCCAAGGTTATGTTCTTAATGGTTTTCAAAAAAATGTCAAAATTGAAAAGCTGCAAAATTACTGTGTAGAGACTGTCTCCGGGATTTATAATTCAAAAAATCCGGTCTAAATCTAAAATTTCAAAATTGAGTTTTCCAAGGTTATAGTCTTTTTGTTTTTCCAAAAAATGTGAGAATTTTCAAAAATTAAAAAACTGTAAGTTACTATCTAGAGACTGTGTCTGGGATTTATAATGCAAAAAATCCCGCCTAAATCCAAAATTTCAAAATTGTGTTTTCCAAGGTTATAGTCTTATTGTTTTTCCAAAAAAATGTCAAAATTTTCGAAAATTAAAAAACTGCAAAATTATTATCTGTGTCCGGGATTTATAATGCAAAAATCCGGTCTAAATGCAAAATTCCAAAATTGAGTTTTCCAAGGTCTTATTGCTTTTCCAAAAAAAATGTCAAAATTTTGGAAAATTCAAAAACTGCAAAATTACTATCTAGAGAATGTGTCCGTGATTTATAATGCAAAGAATCCGGTCTAAATCCAAAATTTCAAAATTGAGTTTTCCAAGGTTATAGGCTTAATGCTTTTCCAAAAAAATGTCAAAATTTTCGAAAATTCAAAAACTGCAAAATTACTATGTAGAGACTGTGTCCGGGATTTATAATGCAAAAAATCCGGTCTAAATCCAAAATTTCAAAATTGAGTTTTCCAAGGTTATAGTCTTCTTGTTTTTCCAAAAAATGTCAAAATTTTCGAAAATTCAAAAACTGCAAAATTACTATCTAGAGACTGTGTTCGGGATTTATAATGCAAAAAATCCAGTCTAAATCCTAAATTTCAAAATTGAGGTTTCGAAGGTTATGGTCTTATTATTTTTACAAAAAATGTCAAAATTTTCGAAAACTAAAAAACTACAAAATTACTATCTAGAGACTGTGTCCGGGATTTATAATGCAAAAAATCCGGACTAAATCCAAAATTTCAAAATTGTATTTTCCCAGGTTACAGTCTTAACGGTTTTCCAAAAAATGTCAAAATTTTCGAAAATTCAACAACTGCAAAATTACTATCTGGAGACTGTGTCCAGGATTTATAATGCAAAAAATCCGGTCTAAATCCAAAATTTCAAAATTGAGTTTTTCCAAAATATATCAAACTTTTCGAAAATTCAAAAACTGCAAAATTACTATCTAGAGACTGTGTCCGGGATTTAATGCAAAAAATCCGGTCTAAATCCAAAATTGTGTTTTCCAAGTTTATAGTCTTAATGGTTTTCCAAAAAAGTCAAAATTTTCGAAAATTCAAAAACTGCAAAATTACTATCTAGAGACTGTGTCCGGAATATATAATGCAAAAAATCCGGTCTAAATCCAAAATTTAAAAATTGAGTTTTCCAAGGTTATAGTCTTGCTGGTTTTCCAAAAATACTCAAAATTTTCGAAAATTCAAAAACTGCAAAATTACTATCTAGAGACTGTGTTCGGGATTTATAATGCAAAAAAATCCAGTCTAAATCCTAAATTTCAAAATTGAGGTTTCGAAGGTTATGGTCTTATTATTTTTAAAAAAATGTCAAAATTTTCGAAAACTAAAAAACTGCAATATTACTATCTAGAGACTGTGTCCGGGATTTATAATGCAAAAAATCCGGACTAAATCCAAAATTTCAAAATTGTGTTTTCCCAGGTTACAGTCTTAACGGTTTTCCAAAAAATGTCAAAATTTTCGAAAATTCAACAACTGCAAAATTACTATCTGGAGACTGTGTCCGGGATTTATAATGCAAAAAATCCGGTCTAAATCCAAAATTTCAAAATTGAGTTTTTCCAAAATATATCAAACTTTTCGAAAATTCAAAAACTGCAAAATTACTATCTAGAGACTGTGTCCGGGATTTATAATGCAAAAAATCCGGTCTAAATCCAAAATTGTGTTTTCCAAGTTTATAGTCTTAATGGTTTTCCAAAAAATGTCAAAATTTTCGAAAATTCAAAAACTGCAAAATTTCTATCTAGAGACTGTGTCTGGGATATATAATCCAAAAAATCCGGTTTAAATCCAAAATTTCAAAATTCAGTTTCCAAGGTTATGTTCTTAATGGTTTTCCAAAAAAATGTCAAAATTGAAAAGCTGCAAAATTACTGTGTAGAGACTGTCTCCGGGATTTATAATTCAAAAAATCCGGTCTAAATCTAAAATTTCAAAATTGTGTTTTCCCAGGTTACAGTCTTAACGGTTTTCCAAAAAATGTCAAAATTTTCGAAAATTCAACAACTGCAAAATTACTATATGGAGACTGTCTCCGGGATTTATAATTCAAAAAATCCGGTCTAAATCTAAAATTTCAAAATTGAGTTTTCCAAGGTTATAGTCTTTTTGTTTTTCCAAAAAATGTGAGAATTTTCAAAAATTAAAAAACTGTAAGTTACTATCTAGAGACTGTGTCTGGGATTTATAATGCAAAAAATCCCGCCTAAATCCAAAATTTCAAAATTGTGTTTTCCAAGGTTATAGTCTTATTGTTTTTCCAAAAAAATGTCAAAATTTTCGAAAATTAAAAAACTGCAAAATTATTATCTGTGTCCGGGATTTATAATGCAAAAAATCCGGTCTAAATGCAAAATTCCAAAATTGAGTTTTCCAAGGTCTTATTGCTTTTCCAAAAAAAATGTCAAAATTTTGGAAAATTCAAAAACTGCAAAATTACTATCTAGAGAATGTGTCCGTGATTTATAATGCAAAGAATCCGGTCTAAATCCAAAATTTCAAAATTGAGTTTTCCAAGGTTATAGGCTTAATGCTTTTCCAAAAAAATGTCAAAATTTTCGAAAATTCAAAAACTGCAAAATTACTATGTAGAGACTGTGTCCGGGATTTATAATGCAAAAAATCCGGTCTAAATCCAAAATTTAAAAATTGAGTTTTCCAAGGTTATAGTCTTGATGGTTTTCCAAAAATAATCAAAATTTTCGAAAATTCAAAAACTGCAAAATTACTATCTAGAGACTGTGTTCGGGATTTATAATGCAAAAAATCCAGTCTAAATCCTAAATTTCAAAATTGAGGTTTCGAAGGTTATGGTCTTATTATTTTTACAAAAAATGTCAAAATTTTCGAAAACTAAAAAACTACAAAATTACTATCTGGAGACTGTGTCCGGGATTTATAATGCAAAAAATCCGGACTAAATCCAAAATTTCAAAATTGTATTTTCCCAGGTTACAGTCTTAACGGTTTTCCAAAAAATGTCAAAATTTTCGAAAATTCAACAACTGCAAAATTACTATCTGGAGACTGTGTCCGGGATTATAATGCAAAAAAATCCGGTCTAAATCTAAAATTTCAAAATTGAGTTTTTCCAAATATATCAAACTTTTCGAAAATTCAAAAAACTGCAAAAATTACTATCTAGAGACTGTGTCCGGGATTTATAATGCAAAAAATCCGGTCTAAATCCAAAATTGTGTTTTCCAAGTTTATAGTCTTAATGGTTTTCCAAAAAAGTCAAAATTTTCGAAAATTCAAAAACTGCAAAATTACTATCTAGAGACTGTGTCCGGAATATATAATGCAAAAAATCCGGTCTAAATCCAAAATTTCAAAATTGAGTTTTCCAAGGTTATAGTCTTGCTGGTTTTCCAAAAATACTCAAAATTTTCGAAAATTCAAAAACTGCAAAATTACTATCTAGAGACTGTGTTCGGGATTTATAATGCAAAAAATCCGGACTAAATCCAAAATTTCAAAATTGTGTTTTCCCAGGTTACAGTCTTAACGGTTTTCCAAAAAATGTCAAAATTTTCGAAAATTCAACAACTGCAAAATTACTATCTGGAGACTGTGTCCGGGATTTATAATGCAAAAAATCCGGTCTAAATCCAAAATTTCAAAATTGAGGTTTCGAAGGTTATGGTCTTATTATTTTTAAAAAAATGTCAAAATTTTCGAAAACTAAAAAACTGCAATATTACTATCTAGAGACTGTGTCCGGGATTTATAATGCAAAAAATCCGGACTAAATCCAAAATTTCAAAATTGTGTTTTCCCAGGTTACAGTCTTAACGGTTTTCCAAAAAATGTCAAAATTTTCGAAAATTCAACAACTGCAAAATTACTATCTGGAGACTGTGTCCGGGATTTATAATGCAAAAAATCCGGTCTAAATCCAAAATTTCAAAATTGAGTTTTTCCAAAATATATCAAAATTTTCGAAAATTCAAAAACTGCAAAATTACTATCTAGAGACTGTGTCCGGATTTATAATGCAAAAAATCCGGTCTAAATCCAAAATTGTGTTTCCAAGTTTATAGTCTTAATGGTTTTCCAAAAATGTCAAAATTTTCGAAAATTCAAAAACTGCAAAATTTCTATCTAGAGACTGTGTCTGGGATATATATCCAAAAAATCCGGTTTAATCCAAAATTTCAAAATTCAGTTTCCAAGGTTATGTTCTTAATGGTTTTCCAAAAAAATGTCAAAATTGAAAAGCTGCAAAATTACTGTGTAGAGACTGTCTCCGGATTTATAATTCAAAAAATCCGGTCTAAATCTAAAATTTCAAAATTGAGTTTTCCAAGGTTATAGTCTTTTGTTTTTCCAAAAAATGTGAGAATTTTCAAAAATTAAAAAACTGTAAGTTACTATCTAGAGACTGTGTCTGGGATTTATAATGCAAAAAATCCCGCCTAAATCCAAATTTCAAAATTGTGTTTTCCAAGGTTATAGTCTTATTGTTTTTCCAAAAAATGTCAAAATTTTCGAAAATTAAAAAAACTGCAAAAATTATTATCTGTGTGCCGGGATTTATAATGCAAAAAATCCGGTCTAAATGCAAAATTCCAAAATTGAGTTTTCCAAGGTCTAATTGCTTTTCCAAAAAAATGTCAAAATTTTCGAAAATTCAAAAACTGCAAAATTACTATCTAGAGAATGTGTCCGGGATTTATAATGCAAAGAATCCGGTCTAAATCCAAAATTTCAAAATTGAGTTTTCCAAGGTTATAGTCTTAATGTTTTTCCAAAAAAATGTCAAATTTTCGAAAATTCAAAACTGCAAAATTACTATGTAGAGACTGTGTCCGGGATTTATAATGCAAAAAATCCGGTTCTAAATCCAAAATTTCAAAATGAGTTTTCCAAGGTTATAGTCTTCTTGTTTTTTCCAAAAAGTCCAAAATTTTCGAAAATTCAAAAACTGCAAAAATTACTATCTAGAGACTGTGTTCGGGATTATAATGCAAAAAATCCAGTCTAAATCCTAAATTTCAAAATTGAGGTTTCGAAGGTTATGGTCTTATTATTTTTACAAAAAATGTCAAAATTTTCGAAAACTAAAAAACTACAAATTACTATCTAGAGACTGTGTCCGGGATTTATAATGCAAAAAATCCGGACTAAATCCAAAATTTCAAAAATTGTATTTTCCCAGGTTACAGTCTTACGGTTTTCCAAAAAATGTCAAAATTTTCGAAAATTCAACAACTGCAAAATACTATCTGGAGACTGTGTCCGGATTTATAATGCCAAAAATCCGGTCTAAATCCAAAATTTCAAAATTGAGTTTTTCCAAAATATATCAAACTTTTCGAAAATTCAAAAACTGCAAAATTACTATCTAGAGACTGTGTCCGGGATTTATAATGCAAAAAATCCGGTCTAAATCCAAAATTGTGTTTTCCAAGTTTATAGTCTTAATGGTTTTCCAAAAAAGTCAAAATTTCGAAAATTCAAACAACTGCAAAATTACTATCTAGAGACTGTTGTCCGGAATATATAATGCAAAAAAATCCGGTCTCAAATCCAAAATTTTAAAAATTTGAGTTTTCAAGGTTTAGTCTTGCTGGTTTTCCAAAAATACTCACAATTTTCGAAAATTCAAAAACTGCAAAATTACTATCTAGAGACTGTGTTCGGGATTTATAATGCAAAAAATCCAGTCTAAATCCTAAATTTCAATTGAGGTTCGAAAGGTTATGGTCTTATTATTTTTACAAAAAATGTCAAAATTTTCGAAAAACTAAAAACTGCAATATTACTATCTAGAGACTGTGTCCGGGATTTATAATGCAAAAAATCCGGACTAAATCCAAATTTTCAAAATTGTGTTTCCCAGGTTACAGTCTTAACGGTTTTTTCCAAAAAATGTCAAAATTTTCGAAAATTCAACAACTGCAAAATTACTATCTGGAGACTGTCTCCGGGATTTATAATTCAAAAAATCCGGTCTAAATCTAAAATTTCAAAATTGAGTTTTCCAAGGTTATAGTCTTTTTGTTTTTCCAAAAAATGTGAGAATTTTCAAAAATTTAAAAACTTGTAAGTTACTATCTAGAGACTGTGTCTGGGATTTATAATGCAAAAAATCCCGCCTAAATCCAAAATTTCAAAATTGTGTTTTCCAAGGTTATAGTCTTATTGTTTTTCCAAAAAATGTCAAAATTTTCGAAAATTAAAAAACTGCAAAATTATTTCTGTGTCCGGGATTTATAATGCCAAAAAATCCGGTCTAAATGCAAATTCCAAAATTGAGTTTTCCAAGGTCTTATTGCTTTTCCAAAAAAATGTCAAAATTTTGGAAAATTCAAAAACCTGCAAAATTACTATCTAGAGAAAGTGTCCCGTGATTTATAATGTCAAAG